>OX359283.1:3324263-3659263 GCA_947179155.2 Hedera helix
TTTATTGATTATTACGTATCTGTGTTCCATTACAAACACTATATTTTCAAACAAAATGTTCAAAAATGAAAAGCTCTTCTATGTGAATAATAATTCCTGCATTTTTTCTATGGAAAAACTTTTTTTGGATAATACATGTTTTCACGTCGTATTATCGGTAAATCTTGAAATGGAATGTCATTGCGATGTACACATTTCTCTCAAAAGCCTAGGTTATTTTCTAGGATTTATTCCTTAGGGTTTAGGTTTTAACTTATTTCCAGCTTTTTTTCAAAATTACCTTTTATTCTCCTGATAATTGTTTAAGTTGGATTCTTGAAATGAAACGCCATAACAAATTCAAAATGTAATTTAGTCTTCACTTATTCATATAACGTTATATTATAGGATTCTGGGAAGTTTAGAACGCTACATGCTCTATACTTCAGGCCTCATCAGTTTTCTCAATTTAAATACATTACATGTATAAATTACCAATTACACTTCATAACTCGTTATTTTCTGCAACACATTCAGTTAAAAAATTTGATTCTTTAAGGTTTAGAGTGGTTAGAAGAATAACCAAGTGGAACTGAAACTGGTCCTTTTCTAATTATAACCTTTTTTAATATTGGAGGTGTGAACTTAAACATCCATATTCTTGTCTTCTCAACCGAGTGGATTTCGGCTATGTGCAAACAATATCAACTGAAGTATTAAAGTCTTCTGTATTTAATGAGCCAATAATGGTTGATGCTGCACGTTTGCCAGCCCTTGGTCCTGCTTCCATCTTTATGGTATTATGCTATCTATTTTATTCCATTATAGAGTATAGGATTAGGTACAATCTTATTTGTACTGACTTGCAAAGATGTTTTAATTGACTCTTACAATTCTGATGCATGCAACAAGGGACCAAAAGAATGCCAGGAATAGCTATTACAAAATCTGTGGTAGCAAATAAACCAGGTGGTAGAAAGAGGGTGGAAATTTTTGTTGATATAATTGAGAAAAGTTTTACATTCAGCTCTAACGTAAGTATTTCCATGTTTGTTTCTTAATGTTATGATCATATTTCATGTGTATTTTAAGTATCATTTTGAGAAATTCACTATAAACCATAGGCTTGAAAAAGATTAAATTTTTTTGTTAATATATGCAAGAGCAGCATAGGGACTATTACTTGTTTTTATTTCATTTTATTTATCTTGATAAGTAGGTGTCTTGTTAAATACTCCCTCTATTTTTGCAACGAGGTATTTTTTTATATTTATAATAAGTTGATTTTATATCTATTTATTAGATATTTTATGCTTAATTATTTGTGAATTTTTAAGTATTTTTAGTGTTTTAGGTAATTTATTTAATTTTATGCATTTTTATTATTTTTAGTAATTTCATATTATTTTAAATTTTATTTTGTAGGTAAAATAAAGAAATCAAAATTCAAATGGCAAGATGGTAATTATTGCAAAACAGTATGGCAGAATTGTAAATATGGCAGCATGGCATGTCCGCGCCATGCGCGCTTGGAAATCAACAGTGCATGCAAGAAGGAATGGTGTCTTTTAGCATTCGAAGGTTCAACAATTATATGTGCAACGCACGGGCGGTCGGGCAGAGCGCGCAATACGCAGTAATAAGTAATAATCTGCAGCACATGGCGCGTGGCTAGGGTGCGTTACAATGGTTGGGTATTTCTTTTCTCTTTTAGCTTTTTCTCTATGCGGGTCCCATTCCTCATCATTCTTTAAGCCAGCGGTCATGCGTTGGTTTCCAATTCCCGGTTCAGCAAAGTGAAGCAAATAAATTAAGGAATCTATAGCATTTTGGAATTGGAAAAATAAATAGGAATTTATTGATTTTATATTTTGTATTTTAAAATTCTATTAGGGTTTGAAAATTATAATTCTTCTTAAGGTTAGGAGAATTATGTAACCTATAAATAGAGGGTTTGAGATACAATTGAATATACAACTTTTACTATATAAATTCTCTCTATTATTCTTTTATATTTTTTATGGCTATGTGTGGCTAAACTATTTTTCTAGGTTTAAGTGGTTAAAGCCATCAAGATTAATATACTGTGAGATCTAATTTATTTTAATTGTTCAGTTTATATTTTGAGTATTGGATATTCTTCTATGCTTAATCTTATGATTGATTTTTTAATTGCTAGGAGCATTACTAGTTTATTATTCATATTAATCTACTGCTATTTGTAAAGCAACTAAGTTTAATAATTATTTTGCATATCAAGAGATTATTATATCTTAGGAATAATGTTCATCTAAATTAAATGCAAACAAGTGGTTTGTGTTGTTTAATTTAACGATCTCTCTAATTCTTACAGCTGCTATTAAATTAAATCTTTAACAAGTGACGGAGGTTGTTTAGTAGTAAGGGTATTTAGACCAAGTGGTTCTACTTAACTAAAATTAGGGAGAGATGAAGAAAAATTATTCCACCTACAAGTAGTTATTTTTATGATGAAAGTTTAAAATATGAATTGAGTTATTTTTGCATCAATGATCAGTTGTAAATTCTTGTTGGTGGATGTTAACTTAAACCAATGTTTTTTTTATTTCAGTAAATTATTTGTATATTTATTTTAGTTAATTTTATTTAAATTATTTCTTGAATTAAAAACCCCTAATTTGGTTTACGAAAACATAAAATTAAATTAATCATTCTCTGTGGGATTGACTCTTACTTGCACTACTACATTAATATTTTTTCAAAGTAAGATTTTATTTTTGAGTGTCTGCGACAGCACACCAAATTTTGGCATCGTTGCCGGGGATTGATTCTAATTTAAATTTGTGTTTTTGTAAACATTAATTTAATTTTGTAATTTTTCTTATATTTTATATTTCAATTTTTTTTCATAATTTAATTGAGTTGTGCAGGTTAAGGATGGAAGTCATGCATGATTATGTTAATGGTGTAACTATTTCTTCTCTTAAGCAACAAATTGATAATTTAACTTCTCTTGTTTATCAAATAGTTGTAAGTAATACGCAACCAATGGAAGCTTGTAGGATTTGTGCGGCAATAGGACATCCAATTGATACGTGCCCAATTCTTCGAAAGGAGTCCTATGAACAAATCAATGTAGCAAGTGGTATTCCTGGTCAATGCTGGTCGAAATCAGAACTCTTTTATTTATATTTTATTTATTAGATAAAATTCCGATCTCGGATTCATTTGAATGAATAACGTGCAAGCATACACGGTCAACAAGTAATAAAGTGATAAGAAAAATCGATCCCACGAGGAATTAGTTCTAATGATTCCCAAATATCGAATCCATCGAGCCAATCTTAGTTCAAACATTTGATTTAATGGAGGAAGTGAAATGTAAATGGACATAATGCAAATTAACATTTAAACTAGAAAGCAATTAAAGATAGGTGAATTTAAGTCAGTAATTTCTCCCAATATGTTATTTTCATCTCCTAACTCTCCTATCAATCTTACGGTCATGACGAATGACTAACCGAGAATACAAAAGTATCTATACGCTTCTTTTCAATGACATATAAACATATCTCATCTAAACCTATCCCATTCGACAGAATTCAGACAAGAACAACCCAAGCAAGATAATTCACTATATTTCTATGAGAACTAACACAACAGGGTTTTTAAGTACAGATTCTTATATTGGTTACCCGCGGCATGCAGGTATATGTCTATCTTACACACAAATTATGCAAACGCTCCTAAGAACAAATACACAACACATGTTATCATATTCAGGCCCAAACTCATAGTCCATCTTCCAATTTCATACAAGTTACCAAAGTGATTGCAAAGCTAAACAATTAACAATTAGCACAAACATGACAACCCATTCATATGGCCGTAACCTATGAATGGTCAACCAAGAACACTACAGTACTTATACGCCTATGTCGATAGCAATACAAGCATCCCCAAGTCTAAATAATCCACTATATTTCTATTAGAATTAACATTAAAAAGGGTTTGAAGCACAAGTTCTTAATTGGTTACACATGGCATACAGGTATATTCCTATCCAATACGCAAATCATGCATCCCAACTATGTAGAATAACACAATCACATGTTATCACATTTAGGTCAACACACTATAATCCATTTGTCAATTTCATGTAGGCAACCAAACTAATCGATTGACCAAGTAATCAATACATATGAAGAACAAAATATGTTAATCCAATCCATATGGTGCCAATCAAGAGAGAGAAAATCAACTCAAACAACTATTTGGGTTCCAATAACAATACTTAGATTCCAATGTAAGACGCATAGCCAATATTCATTACATAATGCACAATAAATCCAATATAATGAAATACAAAGATAACTAAGAGTTAAGAAGATACAACTTATTATCATCCAAGCATTAATCTCCTAGACCCAAGCATCCATGGCTTCCATCAATGGTTTCAATGGTTTCTCTTCATCTTCTTCATTGTTTGATTCCAAAAATAGGATGATTTGGGATCAAGAAGTAAAGGATAGGAGGTTTTCCATGGTGGAAAACCACTGACCTTCATCTTCTCTCTCACCTGAATCATCGCTCTGTCTCATCCTCGAAGGAAAAGGAAATGAGATCTGATCTATTTCTACGCTTTTCTTCCTTTTCTACTGAAATCAGTAGGTGAAAGTGATACAGGCGCCTAAGCGCTTCTTCTTCTTCTAATATGGGCGTCTAGGCGCTTAAGAGCTTGGGCGCCTAGGCGCGCAACTGTGACACCCCAAGATTTTATAAGAATTACAAATAAGGATTATGATGAATTAAGTAAATGTTATTAGATAAAACCTAGTTTGAATGACAGAAGATAGTAAGAAATGATTATATATGAATCATTATTTAATTAATATGTTATTATGACCGATGTGGTAGACTGAATATGTGTATATGTATATGTGATATGATGTAGAAGGAAGGATTTAAAGTAAAGAGAAAAATAAAGGAAATGAGAAGAAATGATGTGCGAATATTGGAATTCATTAAGAAATTAATATTAAAGGATTGAATTGAGAAAATCAGGTATGTGATGAACAAATACAAGAAGTAATATCCCGAGAATGTGTATAAAGGATGTTGTATGCAAGTGAGTTACAAATTAGCTTATGTGCATTATGTAAACATGCGATAGGACGTTAAAGTTGAAATAAGGATATTATGAGCGTAAATGGTTAAATGATGATGAATTTGGTAATTTGATCGAGGTTCGCTTCTTGAGGAAGCGGTTTATGGAAAAAGTGATAGTTTTGACTATTTGAAATGTCAAAAATTGGAAATTTACGAAATGTGGAACCAAGAAGGTTCAAAGGAAACAAGAAATGTATTTTAAGGTTAAAAGGAGGTTGTATAGTTAAATTGCGATTAATTAGCAAACGAAGCTATAAAACGAGGCTACATGGTCATAGTATGACGGGAAACGAGTGACCTAGTCGATCGAGCGAAAGAAGAATCGATTTGAACGAGCATGAAACGAATTAATGAGAGAAAACTAAGAAAGTTGATTTTGGTAAGGAAATTGCTAGAAAATAAAAATCTAGCCAATTTAGCAAAAGACCGAAATGTCCTCAACAATTTAAATAATGACCGTTGCGTCCTAAAAGGGTAAAATTACCAAAATACCCTTGACAATTTGGATAATGACGTATATGTCCCAAGTGGTGAAATGACGAGAATGCCCCTCACTTGTTATGTGAAATGACCAAAATGCCCTTGTAAGTGTTAACTATGGTTATTATGCTTAACTAGCCTAGTTAAGGCTTATATTATTACCTAAACAAGCTAGTTTCCCTCATTTTCCAGTACTTTGCTGGAAATCTAGCCCTAAGAGAGAGAAAAGCAAGGAAGCCATGAAGGAAAGGAAGAAAGCTTGGATTTTTGGAGCTAGAAATATTTAATGATCAAGTAGCAAGAAGAAAAGTTGACGACCTCATCGAGAAGAAGCTTTCTATGTGAAAAGATTAATCATCTAAAGAGGTATTAAAGTTTTATAAGTTTGAAACTTTAATTATTGTATGTCAAAGCATGTATATATGGTTAAAGTTAAGATTTATGGAATAAAATGTGGCTAGAATTGAAAGTTTATGGTTAAATTTTAATATATAAGGTATACATATGTATATGAGGTTTATGTGCTTGAAAGATACAATGATAAGGTTTAAAATACATAGAAATCATGATTCATGGAAAGTTATGTGTTTATTCAAGCTAGAAATCATGATTTAAGGCATTATCATGTGTTAAATGTTGTTAGAATTGATTAAACCTAGTTGGAGAGGTTGAACATATTTGATTCATGGAAGATTTCATGTTAAAAAACATAAAAGATGCATTAAAGGTTGAAAGGTGTGATATGTGAAAGGAAATCATAATATTAGGCTATATTTTGTGTTTAGACTACGTAATAATCTGTAAAGTGCATTAGAATGTACAAATAGAAGTCATGAGAATATACAAAGGGGTTAAAAGTGTATGTGTTTGCTTATGTGGCATATGAAGATTTAGAAGTCAAGATGAGTTTAAGTTTGAATTTGAAGAATTTGTAAAATTGACGGAATGCCATCAATGTGTTAATTTTGGCAATCTTGTGTAATTGGTGATCAAATGAGGTCAAAAAGTTGAGTTTGATGTAAATACATGTGTTTAAATTGATTTGGAAGTTATTTGGTGTCTATGGCGACAATTGAGGATTTTAAGTGTTTTAAAACGTTCGTCGACGCCTAAATTGAATCATTTTGAAGAATAAGTTCATTTGAAGAGTTTTAAAGATTTTGAAGGCCCAAGCAAGTTAACTATGTGTTATATGTGTTATGTGTTAAGTTAGAATCAAGTTATTGATTAAAAGGCAAAGAATAGTCTAAGATTGGAAATGAGAATTTTATGAAAAGCTTGGAAATTTTGATGAAAATCCAACCAATGTGTATTTTTGGCAATTTGATGAATTAAAGATGGAATTGAGTCAAATGACTCATGTTTATATCATTACACGTGTTTAGGTTGATTTAGAAATCAACGGATGAGAATTAGAATGAAAATGAGTTTCGAACGATCGAAGTCGATCGTTTCGACCCGGAATGGATTTTTACGGACAAGTATCGCCTCGTGTGAAGTTTTATGGTTTTGAAAGTCTATACATGTCATATATGATCTATGTAAACTATGTCAAGTGTTAGAATTGAGTTTTAAAGCTTATGGCCAAAAATCACAAAGTTGGTAAAAAGCCCTCCTAATAGCTAGTGTATTTCTATTTTTAAGAAGCCAAATGAGGCAAGTAGTATTTTTGTAAAATACTAGGTAATGAGTTCTAGATGTGGTCCAAATTTCAGCTCAATTGGAATTAAGATGAAGGAATTAAAAATCGGCAAAGATAGTACAAAAATCGGATCAGTTTTCAACTTATTTACAGAAATGTCATTCGGGTTAAATTTAATTAATTTAAATATTTAAAAACTAATTTAAAATTTTAACAAAAATAATAATAATACAAAAATAATATTGGGGAGGATATTTTTCATTAAGTTTAATATTTAAATATTTTAAATATTAATCTAGTGAGCTAAATCATGGTTAAGTTAAATAAATTTATTAGTTATTTATTATTTAAAATGTTAATAATAAATAAAGGTGATAAATTAGCAATTATTATTTAATTCCTATTAAATAATAATTAAAGAGAGATAAAAATTTATAAATTAATTATTTATTATTTAAATATTATTAAATAATAAATAAGGATGATTAAGAAATTAATTATTATTTAATTAGCATTAAATAACGATTAATGGAAATTAAGTTATTAGAATAATAATTTATTATTTAATTTAAAATAATAAATAAGAATGAATTGATTATTATTTAACCTTAAATAATAATTAAAATTAATTAAATAATTAATTATTATTTAATTGGCATTAAATAATAATTAAAGAGGATTAAATTAGTAAACTATTATTCAATTTCCTTAAATTAAATAATAAGTGAGGTTAATTAATTAATTAATTATTAGTTGATTAATATTAAATTAAAGAAGGTTAAAATTAAATCAATAATTATTTATTATTTAATTATTATTAAATAATAAGTAAGTACAATTAGTTATTATTTATTTTAAATAATAACTAGAGTGAATTAATTAATTTCTATTTAATCAAGATTAAATAGTAATTAAATAGAGATTGAGTTAATAAAATAAATTGAATTTAATTATGCTTTAATTAAACAGCTGTAATAAGTTGTTTAAGGGTTTAATAAGTGTCCAACGCTTAAGAAAAATATTTTCTAACTTATTAAATTATTAACCTAATTTGATTGAGGGTCTATAAGGTTAATAATATTATTTCGACTAATGTAAATTATGTGTTAGTACTTATATGATAAATAATTACCTTAGTGAGCGTATAGTTGTGCAAATACGCCGTACTAATTATTAGACCAATTTTATTAATGTTAGGTCTTTCAAAGCCAGTTAGTTAAAGCTAGACATTTATTGTAGCTGAGCAGTTAGGCAAGTTCCTTATCTCTAAACTCATTTCATTGAGCAAATTATTTATCTGAGCTTGAACTGTTATTTCCAAGCATGCCTTGAGTGGTTTAATTACTTTACAATTATTCCACATCGATATTGTTGTTATTCGCACTTATTGCACTTGATATCGTACAGTCATTGACTTGTACTTAATTATTGTTCTATTGTTTAAAGAACTGTTCAAAGTAGGTCTAAGTCATTGTTCGGCTAGACATTTATGTTAAAGATTTTAAAAACTATCCAAATCATTGAAGATGCGGATTCTTAGACTATTATGAACACCCCTTTATTATAGGGGAGTACCTTGTATCTAATATCAGGTAAAAAAATACGAAAATTAAATGGCATGCATACACATATTGTACTGAGGCTGATCCCCTCGGGTACATATTTCTGGTAGTAACCATTGGGTCAACATGCTATTGACTCCAGTGGATATTTATAGTTCATAGTCTATTTGACTATCTTGATTTTAAAAGCAAATCATTATTCTTACTTATATTATTCATATTATTGAATTGTTCAGCTATTCTCTTTCATTCATGATATATTATTTCTTGTTGCTATTTAAACTTGTTGAGCAAACTAGTTGCTCACCCTTGCTATATCATAAAACCTTATTGCAGTGCAACCCGAGACTTCGGGAAGGAACAAGGGTAAAGGAAAGATGAAGTCATAGACTTCAGGATGCAGCCTTGTAGTTAATTAAATTAATTGTTATGTAATATAAACCCTAAGTACTTTATTAAGGGTATTTGTGTACTTTTGTGTAAGGTTATCGTATCTTAGGACTAGTAACACCTTTTGAATGAACAACATATGTTTATTATTTCGCATTTAGTTATTGTATGTTGTTTAGAGGTGAATGTTTGTATTGGATCGTGATGACCGGATCCGGGTATTTGGAACCCGAATTTGGGGGTGTCCCAGGTTGGTATCAGAGTTGTAGGTTATAAACGCTAGGATTGCGAAACCTAGGTTATAACCTTAGTACTAAACTCTTATCGAGTGCGTTAGGAGATGAATCGGGGAGATTCATCATGTGGTGTATTTTTGGAGATGGATTGAGAAAATCCATCGAGCTGAGATGTACATGATAAAATATCATTTCATTTCATCAATGAATATATTTTATTGCGGTACTAACATGTGTTATTTGTGTGATTGTAGGATGACGGAGATAGGACAGTCAAGTACTACAGTGGATGAGGTAATTTATACTGATATCCATATGGATACGCAGCAGGATGTAGGATATGCACCCGTTGCACCTGTATCCCCGGTTGAGGAGCCAGAGTCAGATCCCGAGGAGGGAGATTGAGAGGACGCTGTCTGGGGCGGAGTGATGCGACCGTACAGCGAGAAGGATGCCGATACTGAGGATGAGGAGGATGAGGAGCCAGCTGAGTATGCTGATGGCATGGGCACTACCGCCAGTGACATCATTGATACTCTGACTACGGCTAATGATGAGCTAGAGGAGAGGGTTCAGCACCTAGAGGCGCAGAACCAGATACACCAGCAGACTGAGGAGCAGTATAGGGACGCAGCTTACATGTTCTCTGGTGAGAACATGAAGCTAAAGGAGAAGATGGCTGAATTGCAGGCCAAAATACAACAGTTGGAGCAGGCTGCATCTCAGCCGAGTCCAGCAGTACAACAGCTAGTATTGCAAAACAGGCAACTTAGGCAGACTGTAGATCAGCTAAACACCAGAGAAATGCATAGTCAGACAGTTCTTTATGCCACCAGAGCTGAGCTCGACCGGGAGCGAATAGATCGGATTCAGATTCATGAGACTTGGCTCAGGGCTACCATGAGGGTAGGCAACTTGGAGAGAGAGACTCGAGTTAGATCCACTAGGATTGATACTCTGGAGTATGCTTTGGACGTTTTCTTTGATCGTTTGAGGGACCGGGTTATGAGGTATCCTCGGGAGACGGGCAGTAGTCGTCGCGTGATTAGGCGTCGTGTAGTTGATGAGTTGGTTCGGCAGGCTTACCGTCTGGCAGTTCGCCGCAGCAGGCGTTGATTGTTGTCAGTTAGTATCTTTAGTTGTATTGATAGGTAGTAGTGAGTCTCACCTTTTGTTTCTATTAGGGATGTTTCAGTTGTTGTAAACCATTATGTTTTGATGTATGCATAGTATGTCAGTTAGACCCCAACTTTTGTTCTGTTAGAGGGGTTGATGGTAGGGAATCCTCACTTTTGTTCGTCAGAGGATAGTCGTTATTAGGCAACTTGTGCCTTGAGTGTTTATAGAAGTATGCCACTTGTTGAGTCTGTACTAAAACATTGGTATATGAATATAAATGCAGTTATTTCCTTGTTTAAATCAAATATGCTTGATATATAGTTTTAAATTTAAATGTTAATTTGGCTAACATAATATATAGAACTATAAGCATAAGTCTAAGATTTGCTCTTTAACAGATCATGTCGAGAGGTAGACCACGCAATCAACGTATCCCAGAGTCAGAGAGTGAGGTTGGGGATCAACCCAATCCTATAAGGATGTTTGCAGAAATGCTGGCGGAAGCCATGCAAACTAGACCCCCACCAGTGGTAGTACAACCAGCACCGCACTTGGCAAATTTTAAGGACTTCAAACTGGTTGGACCACCGGAGTTTCAGGGAACTCTAAACCCGATCGAAGCACAGACTTGGATCGAGCAAATGGAGAAGTTGTTCGAGGTCTCTAGGGTGGCCGAAGAACAGACTAGTTTCGCTACCTTCATGATAAAGGGGGAGGCGAACTACTGGTGGAAGGCCAACAAGGGCCGTGCGGGAGAAGGCGTCATCACCTGGGAACGCTTTAAGGAAATGTTTCTGGAAAACTACTTTCCAGAAAGCATACAACAAGAAATGGAGGTGAAATTCCTCGAGTTAAAACAGGGAAGCATGTTTGTGGCCGAATATGCGGCCAAGTTTAATGAGTTGGCAAGGTTTGCAACTCATCAAGTTGATACGGAGGCTAGGAAGGCTCGGAGGTTTGAGCCGGGACTGAAGCCATGGGTGTACCGTTCTGTGGCGGTATTAAAAATCAAGAGCTTTGCAGAGCTATTGGAAAGGGCAATCATTGTAGAAGGTGGCAGTGAAGCCCTGGCTAAATTCAACCAGGAGAGGAAGAAGGGTCATGGCGGGCAGAAGACGGGAAGCAGCGGAGGCAGCAATCCCAATAAAAGGAAATGGAATGAGAGTCAATCGACTGGAGGCAGCAAACCCGAGGGAGAGACTAAGAAGGTTGGCAGATGTAACAATTGTGGTAAGAACCACACGGGCGAATGCTTGAAAGGAAAAAGTGTTTGCTATAGCTGCGGGCAGCCAGGACACATGGCTCCACAATGCCCGAAAAAGATGAAGGGAGTATGTTTTTCCTGTGGAGCAACCGATCATCATGCCAAGGACTGCCCAAAGAGGAAGGGAGACGCTGGAAGTGGCAACAGAGGCACTAACAACAACAACAACAGGCTGAACATTGGAGGGCCAGCCAGTTAGGCCAACCGACCCACAGCGCGCACCTTCAACATGACTGTGCAGGATACAGTCGACTCCAAGGACGTGGTGTTAGGTCTCATCCCGATCAATGATATTAATGCATATGTATTGTTTGATTCGGGTGCTACCTGCTCATTTGTTTCTAAAGATTTTGCTAAGAGATTAGATTTACCTCAAGAAAAACTAGAACACCCTATGAACGTAGAAGTAGCAAACAAAGAAATCATTCTCGTAGACTACATTCATAGGAACTGTTGTGCTGAATTACGAGGGTTTAGACTTAACGTAGATTTGATACCGATTCGTTTGGGGGAGTTTGATATAATCCTAGGGATGGATTGGCTATCGAGTCACGGGGCGGTTATTGACTGTAAGAAGAAGTGTGTGCACTTAAAGACTCCGAATAGGTCCAAAGTTATATTTTACGGTAGTAAATCGCCGAGACAATCAAGTTGTCTGACGATGATGCAAGCACAAAAGTTGTTCAGGAAAGGGTGCGTAGGTTATTTGGCTCATGTGGTCGATTCTCGACGTGTCAAGGGCGAACTGAGTCAGATACCTGTTGTACGGGAATTCGCTGATGTTTTCCCAGATGAGATTCCGGGGTTACCGCCGGACAGAGAAGTGGAGTTTGTTATTGATTTGGTACCGGGGACCGCACCGATATCAAAGGCGCCGTATTGTATGGCACCAGTAGAAATGAAAGAATTGATGGTTCAGCTGCAGGAACTGCTAGATAAAGGTTACATCAGACCAAGCGTGTCACCATGGGGAGCGCCGGTTCTATTTGTCAAGAAGAAGGATGGTTCGATGAGGCTTTGTATTGATTATCGGGAGTTGAACAAGGTCACCATTAAGAACAGGTATCCGCTACCCAGAATTGATGATCTGTTTGATCAACTTAAGGGGGAAAAATACTTTTCGAAGATAGATTTGAGGATGGGTTATCATCAACTGAAGGTAAGGGAGGAGGATATCCCGAAAACGGCATTCAGAACTCGTTATGGTCATTTCGAGTTTCTAGTAATGTCATTTGGACTGACGAATGCACCAGCGGCATTCATAGATATGATGAACAGAGTGTTCAAGCAGTACTTGGACAAGTCCGTGGTCGTATTCATTGATGACATATTAGTGTATTCGAAGACGGAGGAAGAACATGCAGAACACTTACGGATCGCATTGGAGGCTTTGAGAAGGGAGAAGTTGTATGCCAAGTTTTTGAAGTGTGAATTTTGGTTGCAGAGGGTGCAGTTTCTAGGTCATGTTATCGACAAAGACGGTGTTTCGGTGGATCCAGCAAAGGTGGAGGCAGTTATCAATTGGGAACAGCCGAAGACGCCGACTGAGATCAGGAGTTTCTTAGGGTTAGCGGGGTATTATCGGAGATTCATTCAGGATTTTTGGAAGATAGCATCACCGTTGACCAATCTTACCCGAAAGACTGTGAAGTTTGTTTGGCCGGAGAAGTGCGAGGAAAGTTTTATGGAGCTGAAGAAGAGGTTGAGTCAGGCACCAGTGTTGGCTTTACCGGACGACACGGGAGGTTTCGTAGTGTACAGTGATGCGTCACACAAGGGTCTTGGTTGTGTGCTAATGCAACACGGCAAGGTCATTGCGTATGCGTCACGTTAGTTAAAGGATTATGAGAAGGGTTACTCGACTCATGACCTGGAATTAGCAGCGGTAGTTTTCGCCCTGAAGATTTGGAGGCACTACCTATATGGCGAGAAGTGTGAGATATATACAGATCATAAAAGTCTGAAATATATCTTCACTCAGAAGGAGTTGAATATGAGGCAGCGCCGATGGTTGGAATTGATCAAAGATTACGACTGTGAGATTCTGTACCATCCGGGCAAGGCCAATGTAGTAGCAGATGCCTTGAGCAGAAAAGGCAGGGAGAAGTTGTTGAAGCTAACAAATCAAAAAGAGTTGGTGAGAGATTTCGAACGTTTGGAGTTGGAGATCAAATATCCGATGGAGACGGACGAGAAGTTATTTACAGTATCAGCAAGCCCGACCTTATTAGACAAGATCAAAGAGGCTCAGGAAAAGGATGAAGATTGTGATAGTATTAAGAAGCGACTTGCTGAAGGCGAGGAGCTTAAGTACAAGATGGATAACACAGGGTTGCTAAGGTTCGAAGGGAGAGTTTGGGTACCGTTAGATCCAGAGCTTCGGGAAGAGATTCTTCAGGAAGCTCACAGTACGAGGTACTCAGTACATCCCGGGAGTACGAAGATGTATCAGGATTTAAGGCAATATTTTTGGTGGCCGAATATGAAGAGGGAAGTGGCAGAATGTGTCAGTCGATGTCTAACATGCCAGCGGGTTAAAGCAGAGCATCAACGGCCGAGCGGACTGCTTCAACCACTAGAGATTTCGGAGTGGAAGTGGGAGCACATCACGATGGATTTTGTGGTGGATTTGCCACCGACACATAAAGGTTTAGACGCTATCTAGGTAATAGTGGATCGTCTGACCAAGTCAGCCCATTTTTTATCTATCAGAATACGGTACAATCTGGAGCAGTTAGCGAAGCTCTATGTGAAGGAGATAGTGTCATGACATGGAGTGCCGGTATCGATTGTGTCCGACAGAGATCCGCGCTTCACGTCAAATGTAATATCCAGGATATTATGACGTGTAAAAAGTTTAAATAAATAAAATGTGTGTATTTTAGTATTTAAATTAAGCAATTAATGTGAATTATGTAAATTAATTATGGATGTATATTTTTATTACGGTTATTAATTTAATGGTATATGTTAATGAAAAGAGGATGAATATTAAAAATTTATCCTAAATTAAATTAAAGTTAATGAGGTAATTGAAGAAGTCAAAAATATTAATCGTGGATTAATTTATAATTATGAGGAAATTTGGAGATTATTAAGAAAGGAATTATATATATATAATATATAGAGATAAATATATATATTTCATATAAGGAAATATAAATACGTGTGAAGGAATTTTGGTTATATAAATTATATGAGGGTGATATATAATTTATACAAGAAAATAAATTTATTAAAGAAAAGGTTAATAATTATATAAATTATACAAACTTATATTGTATAGTTTTTATAAAATATATATAAAGTAGTGAAAAGAATAATAAATAAATATGAATGATTATTATTTTTAATAAAATAAATTATGTTTATGTAAAATAGAACTATTTTTATGAGATATAACGTTTTATGAATTATGCATGTAAGAGAAATTGTTATAATACATAATATATATAATAATTAATTTATGTATATATTATGTAGTAATAGAAAATACATGGATGTTTACGTAATGTATATGTAATAAAGTTGAAACATAGGAAAATTAATTTTATTAAGTTATGCAACTTATGTTATTAATTTTGGAAGTATAAAATACTTCATACAGTTACATGTATGTCCTTATGCGTGTATAAAATTTATCAAATAAAGTACCCCAAAAATATATAAATATTATTTATAAATTATTTTATGAATTTTGGTAAATTAAAATAAATATTTTATACATATTTTATAAAAAAATTATTACCCAAATTAATTGCGTAATGTATTAAAAATACGCATGCATGGAAAGAATTATCTCACCGACTTAAGTTAAGTCGGTGGAATCAAGGGAAAACATTTTAAAATCCAACCAGCTGGACAAGTTATATATATGTATGCATAGTAGTAGTAATAATAATAATAATAATACAATACTCAATCACTTATCAAGCCAAATAAACTAAGCTACCTTTCTTTATCATCTTCTTCCTTTGTTACCACCGTCCGCCATCACCGACCATCAACGCCACCACTAGTAGGAGAGAGAAAGTAATTTTCAGCCATTCAAGTGCCCACAAAGCTTCAAAGGAAGGTGTATAAAACTTTTTGGTGATAAATTAATTATATGAAAAATTTATAAATAATTATATAATTGTTCTATATATTTTTCTGATGTGTATGGGTGAATTATATAATATTTAGTGTAGTTATATGTTGGAAAATAATAGCAAAAATGGTAGAAATCTGTTCCGGGTGGCTACTGTGACGCAGGAAGAAGGAGAAAAAGTTTTTGGCCGCCCGTGCATGGCGCGCGGCCAAAAAAATTTTCCGGCCCAGGAACGAAACGGCGTCGTTTCGGGCAGAAAATTTTTGGGCCGCGCCATGCGCGGCTGTTGATTTTCCGGGACAACACCAAACGACGTCGTTTGGTGTCGCGGAAGGCCGGGCGCGAGCCATGCGCGGCCGACATGTTTTCCGCAAAATTACCATTATGCCCCTGGTTCCGGTTTTCAAGTTATTTACGGAAATGCCATTGGAAGTAAAATTAATTAAAATAAATGTTTAAAAATTAATAAAAATTATATTAAAATTATATAAAATCAAAAATATATATATATAAATGTTTTATAAATTAAATCTAACAAATTTCCAATTTTGAGGAATAATTCCAATTAATTATTAAAGGTTTAATAATGGGAATTTAAAAGAACATAACTAGAATTATAACTAAATTAGGTTATAATTAATTATAAATACCCATATAGAGCTGATGGGTAGAATAATTAGGTTGAAAGTGATATTAATTATATATATTAATATCGTGAGTTACTAAATTATTATTATTTGATTATGTTATTATTATAGGGTGTTCAGGAAAGGAAAATTTAGCAGTTAAGATAGTAAACGGATATCGAGGCAAGTTCCTAAACCTTAACTTTGAATCATTAGTTATGTGTTACCTATTAAAATATTTATTGAGCTTTATTTCCTAAAGTTACATCATTATTCCATTTTCTCGAATATTGACTTTAGTGACATTGTAAATTATTCAATGAAAAATCTCTTTTGTTGCATACATATTCATAAATGCCACTCATAATGAAACATAATTGTTTGTCAGTGAATTAATAATTATAAGTCTAGACCATTTGTTCGGCTAGACTTTTGATACAATTGAATTTCAAATTACTCTATATTGTTTAATGCCGAGCCAAACCAAATTGTTTTGGTGCGGACTCCTAGAAACTGAGATGAACAACCCTATTCCAGGGGTATAGCTTATCGAAAGCTTTAAATTCCGATCCCCCACGATATGCGGTAATATGAAGTGCACAGTCATAGGTACGAGAGGCTGATCACCTCGAGTACGGGTTTAAGGTTTTATGGTCTTTATGACATAAACGGGTTATCAATATTGATTAACCTATGTTAAATGGTCTTGTGACCCTCAGTTGAGTTCATTTGTATCATGTTTCAAAAGATAATTCCTGCAATTATTCTCTTTCGTTTTAATTGAATTAATGTTACATTATTGATGTAAATTCTGATCCTCATAATACATTGTTATTCTGTTCATTATACTTGTTGAGCACTTTAGTTGCTCACTTTTACTTGCTTAAAATGTCGCAGACAAAGATGTAAAACCCGAGAATCTAGATAAGAAAGACAAAGGCAAAGGAAAGATGTCGGACTGAAGAAATTGATGTGTTGTCCCCAGCCGGTAGTCTTAAATCTTTGTTGTGACTGTAGATAGGAAATGTTATCTTAGTTATGTTATATGTATGTAAAGGTTAGTGACCCTGCGAGTGTGAGAGATGTATTTTGTTTTATGTTGGAGATTAGCTTATGTAATGTATATTAATGGTAATTCTGGGTAGTGATTAGTGTATACGATATTATGAATAGTGAACACCAAATTCAAGGTTCCAGAAGCCTGAATTTGGGGGCGTCACATCAAATTTTTGGAAAAGTCTGCAAGCAAGGATGGGTACACAGTTGAGGTTAAGCACAGCGTACCATCCTCAAACTGACAGCCAGAGCGAGCGAACGATTCAGACCTTGGAGGATATGCTCCGAGCGGTCGTGATGGACCTAAAGGGCAGTTGGGATGACCATTTGCCACTGGTGGAGTTTGCTTACAACAACAGCTACCACGCTAGTATTGGTATGCCACCATACGAAGCGCTTTATGGAAGAAAATGTCGAACACCGTTATGTTGGGACGAGGTCGGTGAACGAAGACTGCTTGGACCTGAAATGGTGCAACAGACTGCAGACACAGTACAACTTATCAGAAATCGACTGGTAGTAGCTCAAGATCGTCAAAAGAAGTATACGGATTTGCATCATCAAAAGCGGGACTTCGACGTGGGCAGTTTCATATTTGTGAAGGTATCTCCCTGGAAGGGAAAGATCCGTTTTGGTAAGAAGGGCAAGCTGAGCCCTAGGTTCATAGGACCGTTTGAAATCTTGAGGCGAGTCGATGAAATGGCGTACGAGGTAGCATTACCTCCTGAACTGGAGCATATTCACAACGTGTTTCATGTGTCAGTGTTGTGGCCGTATAAACCGGACTACAAGCACGTTATCTCCTATGAACCAATTCAAGTCGAGAAGGACTTATCATATGAAGAAGTTCCTGTCCAGATACTCGATAGGAAGGAACAAAAGCTGAGAAATAAGATAATTCATTCGGTTAAAGTATTTTGGAGGAATCACGCAATTGAAGAAGCTACATGGGAACTAGAGGAGGAAATGAGAGCAAATTACCCGTTTTTATTTGAGTAACCTTATTTTACAATTCCGAGGACGGAATTTTTATAAGGGGGGGAGAATGTAATGTCCTAGAATTTCCACGTCATTATTAATTATATTATTAATTTAATTTCCAACGAGTTAGTTTTACGAGATTATTTAAATCTTTTTATGTGATTAATTAATTACGTAATTAAATGATTATGTAATTAATTACTAGAATTAATTAAAGGGGATCACTAATATGTTATTAAATTAGTGAACAAACCCTAAAGTTTTAATATCAAAATAATTGATAAGTTTCCTATTAATTAAATATAATAAATTAATTAATATGATTATTAATTAATGTAAATAATGTGAAATATTAATAATAATATTTATTAGTCCATTTAGTAATTTAATACTAATGGGTTATAATATTTAATTATTTATTCAATCTAATTATTTATTTAACCATGGATTGAATAATTAATGTGTAAATTATTAAATTAGCCGAACATGGGTCAATTAGTAGCCCAAGTGAAGAATAATAAAATTTGACAAATTAGTAGCCCAAACAATTTAATAGAAGCCCAATTGGTATTTTAAATAAAACTCAATACTTGACCCACTTGGAAAAACAATTATATAACTTATTAATTATTAAAAAGTGAGTTTGTGACTATCATTTTGGGACAAGAAAGAAAAGCTATCAGCCGACCATGTTGGTAGATGAGAGAGAAAAGTGATTTTTGTTTTTATTTTAATTTATTTTTCATTTATTTAATTAATGGATTGCTTGTTTGATTTTTCAAGTACTTGGACCATCCCTCTTTTCACCTAATGTGTCATTTAGCCATTCCTTGTGTAAGTTGTCATCTAGGGGCATAGTCTAAATTATTAGATATATTATGTGTATCTAATAATTTGCAAGTATACTTGAAATTGGTAGATTTCACTTCATTATTTTCTCCAAGTCCAAAAGAGAGAGCTTGAGAGCATTTGAGAGTGTGAGAAAATATTGAGAACAAAATACTAAGAGAAAAAAAGGAGTTCTTGGTTTATGTCTTCAAGATTCACCACCTATTTTGGAAGAAAAAGGAGAATAGCCATTAAATCAAGGTAATGGTTATTCTAAATCTAATTTTTATTTTTAAATTAAATAAACCAACATGTGTGTATGAATATGTTAATATAGTTAATAATGTGTGGTAGCAATATTTATGCCATGCTTGAGTTTAATATGCTTGGTTTGTATTTTGGTTTATTTTGTATGCTAAAATATGTGTTTAGTAGTGTATAATCAAGTCTTGAAATTTATGACAAAAAATATTTTTATAAAACTTAGGTTGGATGTTCTAATATTATAGAATATCAAATCATGAGAAAAACAAAGTTCGAATCACTCAAAATAGAGTTATATACAAAAAGTTATGATTTGTGTTAGTTTATGTGATGTAAATATTTTTATAAAAAAAGAATGATATTAAATCATGAAAAATTAAATTTTCATGTTATAAATTGATATTAAGTGATTGGTAATTTTTTTGGATTTTTATTGAGGATTTAAAGCTTACTTGATGGTATAATTTTTATTAAAGTGTGTATTGTCGGACACTGTTCACATTCTGTTAAAGGGGGACAAAAAAAAGAAGGAAAAGTCCGTGCAATGCGCGCAAACTTTTGGCTGAAAACACGCGGAGCCAAACGACGTCGTTTGGCGCGTAAGCGCGGAAGCCGTCTCCGGTTTCTCAAAACGGCACCGTTTTGGACTGTTCTTTAGGCTGCACGCGCAATGCGCGGTAATCGGATTTTGGCGGAAATTACAATTCTGCCCCTCCATGTTTTTCTTGGCGAAATTACCATTTTGCCCTCGGATCAGTTTTCAACTTATTTACAGAAATGTCATTCGGGTTAAATTTAATTAATTTAAATATTTAAAAACTAATTTAAAATTTTAACAAAAATAATAATAATACAAAAATGATATTGGGGAGGATATTTTTCATTAAGTTTAATATTTAAATATTTTAAATATTAATCTAGTGAGCTAAATCATGGTTAAGTTAAATAAATTTATTAGTTATTTATTATTTAAAATGTTAATAATAAATAAAGGTGATAAAATAGCAATTATTATTTAATTCCTATTAAATAATAATTAAAGAGAGATAAAAATTTATAAATTAATTATTTATTATTTAAATATTATTAAATAATAAATAAGGATAATTAAGTAATTAATTATTATTTAATTAGCATTAAATAACGATTAATGGAAATTAAGTTATTAGAATAATAATTTATTATTTAATTTAAAATAATAAATAAGAATGAATTGATTATTATTTAACCTTAAATAATAATTAAAATTAATTAAATAATTAATTATTATTTAATTAGCATTAAATAATAATTAAAGAGGATTAAATTAGTAAACTATTATTTAATTTCCTTAAATTAAATAATAAGTGAGGTTAATTAATTAATTAATTATTAGTTGATTAATATTAAATTAAAGAAGGTTAAAATTAAATCAATAATTATTTATTTTAAATAATAACTAGAGTGAATTAATTAATTTCTATTTAATCAAGATTAAATAGTAATTAAATAGAGATTGAGTTAATAAAATAAATTGAATTTAATTATGCTTTAATTAAACAGCTGTAATAAGTTGTTTAAGGGTTTAATAAGTGTCCAACGCTTAAGAAAAATATTTTCTAACTTATTAAATTATTAACCTAATTTGATTGAGGGTCTATAAGGTTAATAATATTATTTCGACTAATGTAAATTATGTGTTAGTACTTATATGATAAATAAGTACCTTAGTGAGCGTATAGTTGTGCAAATACACCGTACTAATTATTAGACCAACTTTATTAATGTTAAGTCTTTCAAAGCCAGTTAGTTAAAGCTAGACATTTATTGTAACTGAGCAGTCAGGCAAGTTCCTTATCTCTAAACTCATTTCATTGAGCAAATTATTTATCTGAGCTTGAACTGTTATTTCCAAGCATGCCTTGAGTGGTTTAATTACTTTACAATTATTCCACATCGATATTGTTGTTAGTTGCACTTATTGCACTTGATATCGTACAGTCATTGACTTGTACTTAATTATTGTGCTATTGTTTAAAGAACTGTTCAAAGTAGGTCTAAGTCATTGTTCGGCTAGACATTTATGTTAAAGATTTTAAAAGCTATCCAAATAATTGAAGATGCGGATTCTTAGACTATTATGAACACCCTTTTATTATAGGGGAGTACCCTGTATCTAATATCAGGTACAAAAAATACGAAAATTAAATGTCATGCATACACATATTGTACTGAGGCTGATCCCCTCGGGTACATATTTCTGGTAGTAACCATTGGGTCAACATGCTATTGACTCTAGTGGATATTTATAGTTCATAGTCTATTTGACTATCTTGATTTTAAAAGCAAATCATTATTCTTGCTTATATTATTCATATTATTGAATTGTTCAGCTATTCTCTTTCATTCATGATATATTGTTTCTTGTTGCTATTTAAACTTGTTGAGCAAACTAGTTGCTCACCCTTGCTATATCATAAAACCTTATTGCAGTGCAACCCGAGACTTCGGGAAGAAACAAGGGTAAAGGAAAGATGAAGTCATAGACTTCAAGATGCAGCCTTATAGTTAATTAAATTAATTGTTATGTAATATAAACCCTAAGTACTTTATTAAGGGTATTTGTGTACTTTTGTGTAAGGTTATCGTATCTTGGGACTAGTAACACCTTTTGAATGAACAACATATGTTTATTATTTCGCATTTAGTTATTGTATGTTGTTTAGAGGTGAATGTTTGTATTGGATCGTGATGACCGGATCCGAGTATTTGGAACCCGAATTTGGGGGCGTCACAACGGGTATATGTAAATAGGATCATATATAGATGGAATAATGGCGAAATTTTATTTACAGGATAAGTTATGTTAAATCATGATTATATATGGCTTGAAATTGAAATAGAGTAGGTCACAAATAATACATAGTTGACCTAAGTTCTAATGAAATGTATGTAAACGTTGCGATCCTGAAACAGGTAAGGACTCTAAGTGAAATAAGTTTTAAAAAAAAAAAATTGGACCGCATTTATGGTCAACAGTTTGGACTTAAAGGTTAAAGGATTAATTTTAACGCACGAGATTCCAGGTTAATGTAGTCTATAGTTAATAATTTCGTTATCCAGAGATAATCGGATATAATTAAGGAAGGTGGGATCTCGAGGCGTCACAACAACTCCTTTACAATTTGGGGGCCTAGGCGCTTAGGTGCCTAGGCACCGGTTCCTTTGTATTTTTGGGCGCCTAGGCGCCTATAGTTCTGCCACTATTTTCTTGTTTGACCTCCTTTAGTGTTATGGTCATATCTCTCTCGTCTGAACTCTGATTGAGATGATTCAAGATGTTTCGGAAAGGAGACTCGTAGACCTACAACTTTCATGTTTTACAAAATTGAAGATTTGGAAAGGATAAAGGCAAAAATTGAGAGTGAATTGGTTGCTGCGTAAACGGAGCGCAGAAAATGCGAACCGGGCAATTCCAAGCCTTTTCCACCAAGCCCTTATTATAATTCCTACAAAATGAAATAGAAACACATAAAAACAATATAAAACCATATCCTATACAATGTGGTACAAAAACACATACAACTAAACCAACACTTAACATATAAATTACGAATAAACTACACAAAAATGACATAGAATACATAAAATACTTAAAAATAATATAATACACCATATTATACAATAACATAAAAACACATATAAAATCACATAAAACACTTAAAGATTCACAAATTATCAAGCTTAAATGTATTCAATTCGTAAGTATAAAAATGATTCATTAGTCAACCTCAAAGAAAATATGATCCCTATTCAAACGTATATATTCATGATAGAGGGATCATCCTGATTTTAGTTATGGGAATCCACAAATGAATCTGGCCGCAAATTAGAATTTTCCAAGTTATCAGCAATACATGCAGCCATATCCCCAACAACAATAAGACCAATTATCTAATTCTAATATGTCTTTAGAGGATATGATTAAAAAACTTACCGCTAACACTTTGCAATCACAACAGAACCAATCATTTAATTCTGATATGTCTTTAGAGGATGTGATTAAATTAATTGAAACTAATAATTTACAATTTCAATAAAACATGCAGGCAATTATTCAGCGTTTGGATATTCAAATGGGCCAAATCGCAATCGATCAATTAGAGAGCAAAGTTCTGAGCAAGTACCTTTCTCAAACGGTGGATAATCCAATGGACAATACAAGTGCACAAGTGTTAACAAGTGGTAATGATGTAGAACATCTTGAAAAGACAATCTCTCCACGCCAAAGTAAGAGAAAACAAACAACAACAATGACGCGGACAGTGTTAATGTAAACAATGATGTTATTTTTAATGATGACATGCCTAAGGTGGAGGAAATTTTTGAGGAAATAAACAAGAAAAATTGAAGGTTGCAATTACCAACAATTTGGAGTTAGGGGAAGAAGAAGGAATTGAGTTGAAACAAGATTTGAAGGAAGCTGAAGCTCCATTAAATTCTTTGTCAGTGATTTTAGATAATAATGCAATTATTTCTATTCCATTACTTGTTACTCATGTCAAATTTTTATCTTTTCTTTTGTAGGATCCCATTCCAGATTTAAAGCATCTCCCTAATTATCTCAAATATTTATTACTTAAAAAGGGAGTCAAACATTCATGTCAAATCCAAGGGAGATTGAACCTACCTATGAAGAATAATGTTATAGATGAGGTACTCAAAATTCACTAAGTTGGAGTGACGTAGTAATTTGGCCTACTGTTGAGTCAATGACAATAAACAAAGGCGCTGCTTATGAGGTAACCTAAGAGGAGTATAATTTTCTTTCTTTTTATTTTAGCATTTATATTCTAGTTATTTGTTTCTTTTTCTTTGCATTTTACTTTACATTGGGGACAACGTAAGTTTTAAGTGTGGAATAAGGGATTTAGGATTTTTGTTATTTTTAAGTCATATTTTGAAAAAAATTAGGGAATTTTAAAATGTTTTGAATTTTGTGGGTATATTCACTACAAACCCTCACGAGACAAAACTCGTCCACTTAGGGTAACCTTGGAGTTTAAAGGTTTATTGCACATACTAAGTGTAACCGTGTTTCCTACGAAAATGGGGTATTTTTTTATTTTTAGGATGAGTCACTTGAGCAATTAGTTAATTGAATTTTAAATTTTTAACCAATGATAAAAAAAAAATTATTTAATAACTTTTGAAAAAGGGATAAATTTTGACTTATTCGAAATTTTGATTATTCTTTGGTTATTACTTTGTTTAATATCTTTTAATTTTTTATGCACTTATATCCATTTGTTTGAGCTAGTTTTAACTTAGGAAAGTTTATACGGTTAAATGCTTCTGAAAAATATTTTTGAGCTTTATATCTTATTTGATCATTATTTAAAGTGAAATATAAGGCAAAATATAATTTGAAAGAGATTATTTAGGTAATTTTTCTAAGATTATTATTGAAGAAAAAATTATGTGGTGGGTTGAGATGAACCGTAAAACGCACTTACTCATAAACACATGAAAAAATGAGATAGAACATAAAATGCACTCACCGAATAATAAAAAAAGAAAAAGAAAGAAAAAAAATGGAATGGAGCATAAAATGCACCCATTAAAAGAAAAAAAAATGAAAAATATTTGAAAATTTGATATTAATAATCCTAGTATGCCTAATTGTTTGAAACTTTTTGATCTTCTGGTATATATTTGTCTATATTAGCAAAGAGTGATATGAAAAATAAGTATATAAAGTTTTGTAATATATCTTTTATAAGGTAATTAATAACCTATACTTATCTAAGTTTTAATTAGTTAAACCAAGGCTTTTTTATTTCATTAAATTACTTACATATTTATTTTAGTTAATTTTATATAAATTATTTTTTTAAATAAAACCCCCTAATTTTGGTTTGCGAAAACATAAAATTAAATTAATCATTCTCTGTGGGATCGACTCTTACTTTCACTATTACATTAATACTTTTTCAAAATAAGATTTATATTTGGGTGTCTGCGATAGCACGCCAAATTTTAGCGCCGTTGTTGGGGATTGATTCTAATATAATTTTTTGTTTTTGTAAACATTAATTTAATTTAGTAATTTTTCTTATATTTTATTTTTTTTATTTTTTTCATAGTATAACTATGTTATGCAGGTTAAGGACAGAAGTCAAGCATGATTATGTCAATAAGGTAATTATTTCTTCTCTTAAGCAAAAAATTGATAATCTAACTTCTCTTGTTTATCAAATGTTTGTAGGTAATACGCAACCAGTGGAAGCTTGTA
The DNA here is from genome assembly GCA_947179155.2 of Hedera helix. Lineage (NCBI taxonomy): Eukaryota > Viridiplantae > Streptophyta > Magnoliopsida > Apiales > Araliaceae > Hedera > Hedera helix. The sequence continues at coordinate 3,350,203 of OX359283.1, forward strand.
GGATTTATGCAGCAATAGGACATTCAACTGATATGTGACCAATTGTTCGAAAGGTGTCATATGAACAAGTCAATGTAGCAAATGGTTTTCCTGGTCAACCGCAAAGAAGATATGATCTATATTCAAACGTATATAATTCAAGATGGAGGAATCATCCTAATTTTAGTTATGGAAATCCACAAAGGAATTCGCCCGCAAATCAGAATTTTTCAAGTTATCAACAATACATGCAGCCATATCCCCAACAACAACAAGACCAATTATCTAATTCTGGTATGTCTTTATAGGATATGATTAAAAAACTTACCGCAAACACTTTGCAATCACAACAGAGCCAATCATTTAATTCTGATATGTCTTTAGAGGATATGATTAAATTAACTAAAACTAATAATTTGCAATTTCAACAAGACACTTTGCAATTTCAACAGGATAATTTGCAATTTCAACAAGACATGCGGGCAAGTATTCAGGAAAATAATACAATTATTCAGTATTTGGGTACTCAAATGGGCCAAATCGCAATCGATCAATTGGAGGAGCAAAGTTCTAAGTAAGTATCTTCTCAAACGGTGGATAATCCAACGGAGAATACAAGTGCACAAGTGTTAAGAAGTGGTAATGATGTAGAAGATCCAAAAAAGACAGTCTTTCCACCACCGAAGCAAGAGAAAACAAACAACATCATTCGCGGACAGTATTAATGTAGACAATGATGTTATTTTTAAGTATCATATGCCTAATGTGACGACCCCAACTCCGGGTTCCTTTAATCTCGGATCCGGTTCAACACTAGTACTACATTTTCTTTATTGTTCATGAATTACAACAATATTATAATTGCTAAATAATCATTTACTTACAATTTTTACATCATCTCTTTCTATTCCAAAATCGCAATCTTTATACATTCCTAGTCTGTCTTAATATCATACATGATACGACATTCTATTACAATCAATTTGAGTATTTAATACTCATATAACATACCAACTAAGTCTTATATTACACAATCATTTACCTATCCAATTCGGACTGATATCTACGACAGACATTTAGATCTTCAGTGAAAGTAATATGATTTCCTATTCCTTGATCTTTATCGAGAACTTCAAATAATTTGCACTATCTGAAAAATGTTGGTTTAGGCAAGAGTGAACACGACGGCTCAGCAAGTTCAACAGTTACACATAACACATTACATGCTTCACATATTATACATATTCTACATTTTATTCTTACATCATGCATTTCATGAATTTCATTTTATGAATGTTTCATACTTCTTATGCATCACATACAATAAACAACTAGCATCTATCAAATCATGCTTCATATCGGTACATATTTCACATATAACCATATCTCATGTTATTCATATATCACAAATATCATCAAAATATCTTCATGCTAATAATATAACATCAAATTGTAGCATATTAATGCACATAGAAGCAAGTTCTGAAAAACTTGTCTGGTTTGCTTCTACCAGTTACGCTTATTTGCGTCTCTCATTCAACCTACAATTTATATATAGAATTGACATAATCATTAGTTACAATGACTATTAATTAGTCTTATATAAGACTCTAATTTCAAATTATTAACTCTTAAGATTTTCAACAAACGAACTCTTAAGTTCCGGACAAAAACACTATACGATCTTCGTACAACCCGCTTTTAATAAGTTGTCTAAACTAGTCACAAATGACTATTTACATTGGTTTAAGTCAATTAAACTTTCTTCTTAATAATTTGGACATTTAATAATGTACCAAATATCTCAAAATATTATCTACTTTTGATAATATATAACTTCATTCAAATATTATTAACCATTTAATAATATTTTAATCCCTTATTAATATTATTAACCATTTAATAATATTTTTATTCTCTTACTAATATTATTCACCATTTGATAATATTTTAATCTATTATTAATATTATTAACCATTTAATAATATTTTAATCACTCATTAATATTATTAACCATTTAATAATATTTTAATCACTCATTAATATTATTAACCCTTTAATAATATTTTAATCACTTATTAATATTATTAACCATTTAATAATATTTTAATCTCTTATTAATATTATTAACCATTTAATAATATTTTAATTACTTATTAATATTATTAAGCATTTAATAATATTGTAATCACTTATTAATATTATTAATCATTTAATAATATTTTAATCACTTATTAATATTAGTAACCATTTAATAATATTTTAATCACTTACTAATGTCATTAATTATTTAATAACATTTTCATCATATACAATGTTAGTACTCATTTCATAACATTTTTAGTTACTTACATATTTAATCCTTTAACAATCCTCAATTCTTTTAATGATTATTTAAATAATAATCTCTTAATTAATTAACCTCATTTATTATTTAATATTCATTAAATAACAAATAATCATTTTATTTACTTCATCTCCCTTTAATTATTATTTAATATCCTTTAAATAATAATTAACTAATTATCCTTATTTATTAAAATAATAAATAATTACCTTATTAACTTCATCTTTCTTTAATTACCATTTAATATCCTTTAAATAATAATTAATTAGCTATTTACTATTTAATATTAATTAACTATTTATTATTCAATATTAATTAAATAATAAATAATTACTTTATTAACTTGATATCCTTCTTTATTTATTATATAATAATAAATAATTAGTTATTGTATTTACTTGCTTTAATTATTATTTACTATCAATTAAATAATAATTAATTATAATAATAGCTTTTATTTACTTTATTTATTATTTATTATAAATAATAAATAATTATTAAACTTGGGTCACAAATTAATTATATTAATTTTTAAGTATTTTTATCCATTTTGGACTTAAATGACCCGAACGGACCCGACCCGACCCGGACGAAAAACCACACTGCCCATGAACAGTACCAAGGGCCCCGGCCCTCATTTTTAGTGCAAAACAAGGGCCCCAACCCTTGTGTTGCAGAAACTGCTAAAATGCCATTTTTCAGATTTTTCAACTTTTGTTTTTTTGATTAAAACTTGCATAACTTCTTCATTTTAAAATATTTTGGGGTGATTTTTGAGTCCATTCTCATTAGAATTTCCCCCTCTACAACTTCTCTTTAGATTACAAATCTAAATTCCAAACAGAACTATACTCAAAATAGCTCACAAGGGAAAAGTGAAAACTAACTTCACAATCCTTAGTTTTAAAAATCATATCTTAACCATAACAACTCACATGAACATTATACCAATTAGGTTTTGTTCTTAACTTATATATTTATCATATCAAGGAAGAAAATCTCATACACAACCTCTAGCTTTCAAAATGAAAGGCTATAAATCACAACCCTGACTAGGGTTTACCTATAAAAATCGTAATATGAAATTTTCTTCCATTTATTTGCATAACACACATACCAATACTTGTTTTAAACATACTAAACCATGAATCTACCTATATCTCATAGATTTAGACTTCTAGAGTATCAAAATAACTTTTGATCGGTTAAAAATACTTTTTGACCGATTAAAACATATATAGACTATAAAAATGAACTAAAGAAAGTTTAGAACACTTTTTAACCTCTTGGACATGGATGCTCTTCTTTCTCTTGTTATGATCTTGGCTTGTGACTCTTCATTGACTATCCTCTAGCAATCTCCTTGGTGGATATTCAACTCACAAGTGTATACTAACTTTTCTCTCTCAAATGCTCTCACTTTTTCTCTCTAGAAATGCTAGGAAATGAACTAACCAACATAAGACTTGTGTGGAGCACTCTATATATAGCCATTTGCTAAACCCTCATTAACTCTCCTAATCCACCAACATAGTCAAATTAAGGCTTAATTGAGATTACTATTGGATGAATTGATTTGTTGAATGACTTGTGATTGACTAGGATTGGTTCAACCACCACAACATTGTGTACAAGTAAAGCAACATGAGAAATCGAGCCACCCACTATTGGGTACCTTAAATCTCAGCAAAATGGGATTTAATCCCCCATTTTTGCTTTATTTTTATAGCTTATATATATATATATATATATAAATGTTGACCAATTTTGACTACTATTTGGGCTCCACATTGGACTCTAGGATTTAAATATATTGGGCCCATTCATTTAATTTGAATGGGCTCAATTTAATTACTCTATTGGGCTAACATTAAATACCCTATGTTACATTTAATTAAAACAAGCATTGGGCTAGTTTAATTAATTACACGGACTACTGAGTAAATTAATTTGACCTAGATTAATATCACATTTGGATTTAAAATATACCCCAATTAGACTTACTATAAATAATTCTACCACCTTGGGTTACTCAATTAACTCATCCATAGTTAATTCTCATCATCAAACTCACTTTCCTAGCAATTAACCAATGATTGGTTAATTCTTATTATTGTCTACCAACTAGGGTTATTCAATTAACCCTACATTGATTAATTCTCTATACTAAATAATATTTTCCAACACTTTGACCAACATTGGACTTTTAAATGTTTGGGCTACATAATTTACCTTCCATTGGGCTTTCCTATTTAATTACCCACATTCATGTAAATATTCCCATATTGGGCTAACACATATAATCCTTTTGGGCTATTCCACTAGTAATAATTAACTTACTTGGACTCTATACCACAACTTAATAATTAAGTTAATTACTTAATCAATTAACTTCTTAATATTGTCATTCTAGACAAACTTTCTAGTTTTTATATAACTTTAACTCATAACTAATATAATTGATATAATTAATTATATTTCATGACTTCCCTTCTTACTTCATATTTAAACTAATTAATTTATTAGTTTTATTGAGTATTAATTTACTCATCTTCTTGTTTGGCTAACGAACACCACTCTAGGAATATATAACTATGTATATATATCCTTATAACCATCTTCACTTCTCAAATGAATTTATTTCCATAATAAATTCTCTATATGCATCATTATAATATTTTCACATTTAATTTCTAACAAATAAATTATGTTAAAAAAAAATATTCACCCATTTTCTACACATCTCACTTCGACAACTCTAGGTTTTAAATCATAACCTTTAATTAATTATTAAAAATTTTATATACAAATCTTGTAAATATCTGGGATATTACACCTAAGGTGGAGGAAATTTTTGAGGAAATAAACAAAGAAAATTTGAAGGTTGAAATTACCAACAATTTGGAGTTAGAGGAAGAAGAAGAAATTGAGTTGAAACAAGATTTGAAGGAGACTGAAGCTCCATTAAATTCTTTGCCAGTGATTTTAGATAATAATGCAATTATTTATATTCCATTACCAATTACTCATGTTAAATTTTTATCTTTTATTTTACAAAATCCCATTTAGATTTAAAGCATCTCCCTAATTATCTCAAATATTTATTATTTGAAAAGTGAGTCGAATGTTCATGTCAAATTCAAGGGAGATTGAACCTACCTATGAAAGATAATGTGAAGGATAGAGTACTCAAAATTCATGAAGTTGGAGTGACATAGTAATTTGGCCTGATGTCGAGCCAATGACAATAAACAAAGGCGCTGCTTGGGAGGCAACCTAAGAGGAGTATAATTTTCTTTCTTTTAATTTTTGCATTTATATTCTAGTTATTTGTTTCTTTTTCTTTGCATTTTACTTTACATTTGGGACAATGTAAGTTTTAAATGTGGGGGAATAGATTTAGGATTTTTGTTATTTTTAGGTCATATGTTAAAAAAAATAGGGAATTTTAAAAAAATTTAAATTTTGTTGGTATATTCACTGCAAACCCTCACGAGACAAAACTCGTCCACTTGGGATAACCTTTGAGTTTAAAGGCTTGTTGCACATGCTAAGTTTAACCGTGTTTCCTACAAAAATGAGTATTTTTTTATTTTTAGGATGAGTCACTTGAGCAATGAGTTAATTGAATTTAAAATTTTTAGCCAATGATAAAAAAAAATTTATTTTTATTTAATAACTTTTGAAAAAAGAGATAAAATTTTACTTAGTCTAAATTTTGATTATTTGTTGGTTATTACTTTATTTGAGATCTTTTAATTTTTTATACACTTATATCCATTTGTTTGAGCTAGTTTTAACTTAGGAAAGCTTATATGGTTAAATGCTTATGAAAAATATTTTTGAGCTCTATATCTTATTTGATCATTATTTAAAGTGAAATATAAGGCAAAATATAATTTGAATGAGATTATTTAGGTAATTTTCTATGACTATTATTGAAGAAAAAATTATGTGGTGGATTGAGATTGAGCATAAAACGCATTCACTCATAAACACATGAAAAAGTGAGATGAAACATAAAATGCACTCACCGAAGAATAAAAAAGAGAAAGAAAGAAAGAAAAAATGGATTAGAGCATAAAATGCACCCATTAAAACAAAAAAAAGGGAAAAAATTCAAAAATTGATATTAATAATCCTAGTGTGCCTAATTATTTGAAACATTTTGATCTTCTAGTATATATTTGTCTATATTAACAAAGAGTGATGTGAGAAATAAGTATATAGAGTTTTGTAATATATCTTTTGTAAAGTAATTAATAACCTAAACTTATCTGAGTTTTAATTAGTTTGATACATTTGGATTCATACACACACAAATGGTCTTGAGTAAAATAAGATTAATAAATATGTTAAATTTTGTGTTTTGCACGATTTTTAAAAAAAAAATGAGTTATCATTTAAAAAATCTTTGAGGTTAATGTTAAATTCATATTCATTTGTTACTCAGGTAAGTCAGTCGGGTTTGTCATTTATTTAGTAAAGTATATTTTTATAATTTATATTCTTGTTTTGCTTGAGGAAAAGTAAATAGTTAAGTGTGAGAGTATTTGATAGGTTGATTTATATCTATTTATTAGATATTTTATGCTTAATTATTTATGAGTTTTTAAGTATTTTTAGTGTTTTAGGTAATTTATTTAATTTTATGAATTTTTATTATTTTTAGTAATTTTATATTATTTTTAATTTTATTTTGTAGGTAAAATAAAGAAATCAAAATTCAAATGGCAAGATGGTAATTATTGCAAAACAGGATGGCAGAACTGTAAATATGGCAGCATGGCAGGTCCGCGCCATGCGTGCTTGGAAATTAGCAGTGCTTGCAAGAGGGAATGGCGTCGTTTAGCATTCGAAGGTTTAACAAGTATAAGCGCAATGTGCAGGCGGTCGGGCAGGAAAAGTAAAGCGCGCAATGCGCGGTAATCAGTAATAATCTGCAGCACATGGCGCGTGGCTGGGGCGCATTGCAGTGGCTGTGTATTTCTTTTCTCTTTTTGTTTTTTCTTCAAGCAGGTCCCACTCCACATCATTCTTTAAGCCAGCGGTCATGCTTTGGTTTCCAATTCTCGATTCAACAAAGTGAAGTAAATAAATTAAGGAATCCATAGCATATTTGGAATTAAAAAAATAAATAGGAACTTTTATATTTTATATTTTGTATTTTAAAATTCTATTAGAGTTTGAAAATTATAATTCTTATTAGGGCTAAGAGAAATATGTAACCTATAAATAGAGGGCTTGAGATACAATTGAATATACAATTTTTATTAGAAAAATTCTCTTTATTATTTGTTTGTGTTTTTTATGGATATGTGTGGCTAAACTATTTTTCTTGGTTTAAGTGGTTGAAGTCATCAAGATTAATACACTGTGAGATCTAATTTATTTTAATTGCTGAGTTTATAATTTGAGTATTAGATATTCTTTAATGCTTAATCTTATGATTGATTTGTTTAATTGCTAGGAGCGCTAATAATTTATTATTCATATTAATCTACTTCTATTTGTGAAGTAACTAAGTTTAATAATTGTTTTACAGATCAAGAGATTATTATATCTTAGGAAGAATATTTGTAAGACCCCGAATTTTATGAAATACAAAATTTAATTTTTCTTCATATTTATATTTTTGAAACAGTAAGTGGTTAAATCGATAAAGTTAAAAGTTAAGGATGTTATGTGCAAATTTTATTTTGTCGAACAATATTCGCTTTGTCGGGGAATATTCGTTTGGTCGGGGAATATTCGTTTGGTCCGACGGCGCCGAAATAACAAATTATTGGTGGACCCCACAACGGAATATTTGTCGGATATAGAAAACGACAGAAATAACCTTTTTAAATAAAAATAGTCAACGGAACTGTTAAAATACCGGTGATAAAAGAATAGTAGCATACGGTAGTTTTTGGTATTTTCTGTAGCACACGGTACTCTACAGTAACACACGGTATTGCATAGTGTCTCATATTATTGGTCTGATAATTGACACCGTAACTGTTACGCATCATTTCATCGATAATTGTCACTGCATAATATTTTATATTATCAATTCAATAATTGTTGTTACACAGTATTTTGCATTATTGATTTAATAATTGTCATTACACTGTATTTTATATCATTGAGTCAATAATTGTTGCTGCACTGTTTTTAAAATTATTGAACCTAATAATTGTCACAGTAACATATGCACAGTAATTCACATTATTGAATCAATAATTGTCATTACACAGTAACGTATGCTTTATTTTACATTATTGTTATCTCTATTATGATGTTATTTAAACAGTTGTATTTCATTAATTTATTGATTTGATATCTAAGAGCTAACTATACTGTATTTATAACAATTAGTCATAATAATTGAATTGATAAAGTTATTTGTTTATAATATAAAGTTAGGTGATTATTAGGTGATATGAAATGAATGGTGTAGATTAAAGTGTGAATTATTGTTGAATAATTGAATTGATTTGTTTATAATATAAAGTTAGGTGATTATTAGGTGATATGAAATGAATGGTGTAGATTAAAGTGTGAATTATTGTTGAATAATTAAATTGATTTGTTTATAATATAAAGTTAGGTGATTATTAGGTGATATGAAATGAATGGTGTAGATTAAAGATAATATAATATTTGAAATGGATGGTGTAGATTAAAAGATGATCTTTAAATGAATGGTTTAGATTAAATGAATGATAAGATTTTTGGCTATAAATAGAAGCCTTAACTTAAGGATTTTTCATAAACTTCCTTACTTGTTCTTTCTTTCTCTCTCTAAATACTTCTTGTGAAAGTTCTCTCTAAGTGTGCTTAAGTCATCTTGAGTATTTGTAAAGATCTATAAGTATACGTGTACTGTTCAAGTTAATCAACCTCATTTAAATCAATATCCAGTCACGTGTTGAGGTAAGGGATACCATCTTTTTCATCTTCCATTATTCAAACGTACTATGGTAAGGGATTATCATTATTTGATTCTCGATAATAATATTGTTTCTTCCTTACTCATAAGACGTGCCTTTTATTTCCATGTATTAAATTGTGGGAATAACCTTACGGAGCGGATTGCCGCCTGTTGGTGAATAACCTTTCGTATTCATTCATTATTAATCTCTGAGAATAACCTTACGGAGCGGATTGCCGCCTGTTTGGTGAATAACTCTTTGTACTCAAATTCTATTAAATTGTGGGAATAACCTTACGGAGCGGATTGCCGCCTGTTTGGTGAATAACTCTTTGTACTCAAATTCTATTAAATTGTGGGAATAACCTTACGGAGCGGATTGCCGCCTGTTGGTGAATAACCCTTTGTATTAATTTCCTTCACCTTTTGTTAATCAAACCTGCTACGGTAAGGGATATTATTTTCTTTCATACTCCTAAATCGAAATTTATTATGGAACTATTGCTTCTATAATTCCTGAAAATATTATATGTTCCATAATAGTTGAACTTCATTATTTCAACTGAACCTTCCTATTTACGTGAACCTTTCTATTGAATTGTAACCGTTATTCTGAACTGTGGATCTTGAATATCATTTTTAAATTTCACTCCACATCATGTTGACAATTTGGACATTATTTGAATCTGTACAAAGTAAACTTCCGATACTTATTGTTATCCTATTTCTTCTGTTCATCATTTATATCATTCTAATCATCCAAAAATCAAGCTGTTGTGAATATCTGTGGCCGGGGGCACATATGTGATATATTTGTTGAACAGGTGATAGGTTAAAGGCGATATAATAGGTTAAAGGCGATACATCTGTTCGGTGTCTTTTATGGCACGTGGTGAATGTTCTCTTTGGCCCGTAGTGCAAAGATGAACTGTTGTTTGGTATGATTATGACCAAAGGCTGAATCTGGTATAATCATGACCGTTGGTGTTATATTGAATGTCTTTGGCCCGTAGTGCAAAGATGAACTGTTGATGTGCATGATTATGATCAGGAACTGTGAATTTGTATTATCTTGACTAATGATATTTCAGATGATAAAAGTTGATGATGTTTTTCCTAAAAAGAGAACCGAGTGGACATTATAGTCTGCATTATTCTTCTAATAGATTACTCATTCCGCTGCTATTATTGATCTGAACGTTGTTTAAGAATTTAACTGCAGTTTTTGATATAAACCTTGTAGTCTATTGTATTCTATCAAGAACTCAACTGTTGAAGACTAATGATAATTTATTCGTCATTATCTTAGTCATGATATTTCTTACTGGGCTATTTGAGCTCACCCTTTCTTTTGTTCCATTGTTTTTCAACAGGAGATGAAAACATAACAGGGTCTAGCCGGGGAATGGAGTGAGGGTCCGAGGAATAGTTATCATAGTCTTCACGTTTTGTAAAATAGTGTGGCAATAATAGTGAAGACTTAGTTGTGTATTATTATACACTGTATTGTTGTGCGTTGTGCTTTGTTGTAATAATTTTGTTGTTGTATTTTGACGACTCAAGTTTGGGCTGTGTGGGCCCAGATTTGGGGGCGTCACAGTTGGCATCAGAGCTTAGGGATATGGTCTTTAATGGAGATCTGGGGTAGAACTAGGAGGGGAGAGACGAATAGAATCAGTCACTAGTGTGTCCTACCTAAAATAGATTTTATTATCTAATGAGTCGATTTGAATGTAGGAACATGAAGTGATGAGTCAGTTTATTTGAACTAACATTTATTTTGTGACCACAGTTAATTATGGCATCTGGAAATCAGGAGGTTAACTATGAAATTACCGAAACAAATGTAGTTGCAAAACAAGAGGCGACGAATAATCTTCTTACAAACTCAGAGTTGAATCATTTGCCTAAGGCAAAAATTATGCGTGTTCTATCCAGTAAGGATGAAGGTGAAAGCTCTGCTACAGTCGTTCCAGATCCATTCTTAGAAGCAATTAAAGGAAGTAACGAACTTGCGGAAATTATTGCCTTTAATTTACTCACTAATTGGGAGAGTGATATCACATGGTTATGCTCTATAACAAAGGATCAGAATATATGGACTTTTCATATTAGTCTTTGGGATTTATGGTGTTCCAGCTATGATTTTCAAGATTATTTAAAAATGATGTTTCTATACTTTTGGGCGTTACAATTTAGAGGAATTCAGGTTAAGTTAGTCACTATCGTGGAAACTGCAGTCTATCGAAAATACTATTTTAATGGAAATCATTGGTACCTTACTACTGATGAAGTTGATGAACCCGAGAAACAGTTTGCTAGAAAATTATTCAGTGGTATTTCCATGGTTGAAATACGTGAAGATCCGAATGAAGTATTCGGGATTCGATTTGACGATAAACAGTCAAGAAACCGAATGAGGTGATAACCGGTAAGCTATTCATAAATTCTCGTGAAGTCTATGCCATATTAGATACTGGCTCTATCCACTCTTTTATCTCACCTATATGTACTCAACGTTTAAATTTGACTATTGAAAACTTAAATCTTGTCTTATCAGTTGAAACCTCATTGGGAGAAATACCTATTACATTTACTATCTATAAATCTTGCCTAGTTCAAATCAACAACCTCACATTACCTGTTGACCTTATTTCTTTGGAGATGCGTGAATTTGATGTGATTTTAGGAATTGATTGGTTGACTACCCATCATGCTAAAATTGATTGTTTTCATAAGATTATTAGTTTTCATATTCCTAATCAACCTGTCATGCAAATTCAAGCAACTAAACCATTGAAATCTATAACTGTTATTTCTAGCCATAAAACCATTCGTTTATTGAAAAACGGATGTCAAGCCTTTTTAGCTCATGTCACTGATTTGAACAAAAACACGTCAAACTTGAATGATATTCCCATTGTTAATGAGTTTCCTGACGTTTTTTCTGAGGAACTTTCTGGCTTACCCCAAACCGTGAAATTGAATTCTGTATCGATCTTGAACCCGGCACTAAGCCCATTTTTAAAGTCTCATACCAAATGGCTCCCATAGAACACCAAGAGTTGAAAGTTTAATTACTAGATATCGGTATCATTCATGCTAGTACAAAACTTATATCGAGCGAGGAATGCGAGAAGAGTTTTCAAGAACTCAAGAGGAGACTTGTTTCAGCTCTTGTTCTGACCATACCATCAGGATCAGGAGAATTTGTTATCTACAGCGATGCTTCTGGCAAAGGTCTAGGCTGTGTCCTTATGCAACATGGAAAGGTTATAGCCTATGCCTCTCGACAACTCAAAGATTATGAGAAAAATTATTCTACTCATGATCTAGAGTTGGCAGCAGTCGTTTTCGCGTTAAAGATCTGGAAACACTACTTGTACGGAGAAAAAGTGGATATCTATACGGATCATAAAAGTCTCAAGTATTTCTTCACCCAGAAGGAACTCAACATGCGACAACAACGTTGGCTTGAACTGTTAAAGGATTATGACCACACAATCCAGTATCACCCGGGAAAGGCGAACGTTGTAGCTGACGCTTTGAGCAGAAAATCTTATGCAAGTACAAGTGCACTGCTGACAACACAAAAGTGTATTTTGTACGACTTGCAAAAGATGGAGATAGAGCTAAAGACACCAGGGACCCACTCGAAGATTGCTCACGTGCGAGTAGAACCAACTTTAATCAATAAAATTAAAGCTGCTCAAGCTACCGATCCAGAACTGATAAACATGATAAAGCAAGTACAAGAAGGTGCCATTCCCGAAGCAAGAATCGACGAGAAAGGAATACTTCGAGTCAACTCTCGACTATGTGTTCCTAACAATCCTGAATTAAAGCATAAAATCATGATGGAGGCACACAACATGCCGTTTACAATCCACCCAGGAGGTACCAAGATGTATCGAGATCTTCGACATACATTTTGGTGGAACAATATGAAAAGAGAGATTACGGAGTTTATCTCAAGGTGCCTAACTTGTCAACGTGTCAAGGCAGAGCATCAAGTTCCTAAAGGTCCATTACAATCACTTGAAGTTCCCGAATGGAAGTGGGAACACATCAATATGGACTTCGTGACGGGTCTTCCAAAAGTTTGTCAAGGCTTAGATGCAATTTGGGTGATCGTAGATAGATTGACCAAATCTGCTCATTTCTTGCCTATACGAGAAAACTTTTCACTTGAACGTCTTGCCGGTATGTACATAAATGAGATCGTGAGATTGCATGGCATGCCAGTTTCCATAGTTTCTGATCGAGATCCTAGATTCACTTCACGCTTTTGGATCAGTCTACAAAAAGCTATGGGCACTGAACTACGTTTTAGTTCTGCATACCATCCTCAAACGGACGGACAATCGGAAAGGACGATCCAGACCCTCGAAGATCTTTTGAGACTTTGTGTATTGGACTTCAAAGGAAGTTGGGATAAGTACTTGCCGTTGGTGGAATTTTCTTACAACAACAGTTACCAAGCAAGCATAGGCATGGCTCCATTCGAGGCATTGTATGGAAGGAAGTGTCGCTCTCCAATATGTTGGAATGAGGTAGGAGAAGCAAAATTGTTGGGACCCGAGTTGGTACGCTTGACGACCGAAAAGATCCAAATGATCCGACAACGAATACAGACCGCACAAGAACGACAAAAGAGTTATGCTGATCTTCATCGGAGAGACGAAAGTTTCAACGTCGGAGATCATGTATTCTTACGTGTTTCTCCATGGAAAGGGGTTACGAGATTCGGAAAGAGAGGAAAGCTCAACCCTCGATTTATTGGCCCATTTGAAATCCTCGATCGAATAGGAACCGTAGCCTACAGACTAGCCCTACCACCAAGTATGTCTCGCATCCATAACGTTTTTCACATATCTATGTTACGTAAATATGTGAAGGACCCAAACCACGTCATTGAGTTAGAACCAGACGTTATAGCAGAGGATTTAACATACGAGGAGGTACCTGTTAAGATCCTGGATAAGAAGGAGCAGATCCTACGCTCAAAGGTTATACCTCAAGTTAAGGTTTTATGGAGGAACCAAGATACTGAGGAAATGACCTGGGAGCTAGAATCTAAGATGAAATCTAAGTATCCTTACCTCTTCGATATGTCAGGTACGTCAATTTCGGGGACGAAATTTCATAAGGAGGGGAGGTTGTAAGACCCCGAATTTTATGAAATACAAAATTTAATTTTTCTTCATATTTATATTTTTGAAACAGTAAGTGGTTAAATCGATAAAGTTAAAAGTTAAGGATGTTATGTGCAAATTTTATTTTGTCGAACAATATTCGCTTTGTCGGGGAATATTCGTTTGGTCGGGGAATATTCGTTTGGTCCGACGGCGCCGAAATAACAAATTATTGGTGGACCCCACAACGGAATATTTGTCGGATATAGAAAACGACAGAAATAACCTTTTTAAATAAAAATAGTCAACGGAACTGTTAAAATACCGGTGATAAAAGAATAGTAGCATACGGTAGTTTTTGGTATTTTCTGTAGCACACGGTACTCTACAGTAACACACGGTATTGCATAGTGTCTCATATTATTGGTCTGATAATTGACACCGTAACTGTTACGCATCATTTCATCGATAATTGTCACTGCATAATATTTTATATTATCAATTCAATAATTGTTGTTACACAGTATTTTGCATTATTGATTTAATAATTGTCATTACACTGTATTTTATATCATTGAGTCAATAATTGTTGCTGCACTGTTTTTAAAATTATTGAACCTAATAATTGTCACAGTAACATATGCACAGTAATTCACATTATTGAATCAATAATTGTCATTACACAGTAACGTATGCTTTATTTTACATTATTGTTATCTCTATTATGATGTTATTTAAACAGTTGTATTTCATTAATTTATTGATTTGATATCTAAGAGCTAACTATACTGTATTTATAACAATTAGTCATAATAATTGAATTGATAAAGTTATTTGTTTATAATATAAAGTTAGGTGATTATTAGGTGATATGAAATGAATGGTGTAGATTAAAGTGTGAATTATTGTTGAATAATTGAATTGATTTGTTTATAATATAAAGTTAGGTGATTATTAGGTGATATGAAATGAATGGTGTAGATTAAAGTGTGAATTATTGTTGAATAATTAAATTGATTTGTTTATAATATAAAGTTAGGTGATTATTAGGTGATATGAAATGAATGGTGTAGATTAAAGATAATATAATATTTGAAATGGATGGTGTAGATTAAAAGATGATCTTTAAATGAATGGTTTAGATTAAATGAATGATAAGATTTTTGGCTATAAATAGAAGCCTTAACTTAAGGATTTTTCATAAACTTCCTTACTTGTTCTTTCTTTCTCTCTCTAAATACTTCTTGTGAAAGTTCTCTCTAAGTGTGCTTAAGTCATCTTGAGTATTTGTAAAGATCTATAAGTATACGTGTACTGTTCAAGTTAATCAACCTCATTTAAATCAATATCCAGTCACGTGTTGAGGTAAGGGATACCATCTTTTTCATCTTCCATTATTCAAACGTACTATGGTAAGGGATTATCATTATTTGATTCTCGATAATAATATTGTTTCTTCCTTACTCATAAGACGTGCCTTTTATTTCCATGTATTAAATTGTGGGAATAACCTTACGGAGCGGATTGCCGCCTGTTGGTGAATAACCTTTCGTATTCATTCATTATTAATCTCTGAGAATAACCTTACGGAGCGGATTGCCGCCTGTTTGGTGAATAACTCTTTGTACTCAAATTCTATTAAATTGTGGGAATAACCTTACGGAGCGGATTGCCGCCTGTTTGGTGAATAACTCTTTGTACTCAAATTCTATTAAATTGTGGGAATAACCTTACGGAGCGGATTGCCGCCTGTTGGTGAATAACCCTTTGTATTAATTTCCTTCACCTTTTGTTAATCAAACCTGCTACGGTAAGGGATATTATTTTCTTTCATACTCCTAAATCGAAATTTATTATGGAACTATTGCTTCTATAATTCCTGAAAATATTATATGTTCCATAATAGTTGAACTTCATTATTTCAACTGAACCTTCCTATTTACGTGAACCTTTCTATTGAATTGTAACCGTTATTCTGAACTGTGGATCTTGAATATCATTTTTAAATTTCACTCCACATCATGTTGACAATTTGGACATTATTTGAATCTGTACAAAGTAAACTTCCGATACTTATTGTTATCCTATTTCTTCTGTTCATCATTTATATCATTCTAATCATCCAAAAATCAAGCTGTTGTGAATATCTGTGGCCGGGGGCACAGATGTGATATATTTGTTGAACAGATGATAGGTTAAAGGCGATATAATAGGTTAAAGGCGATACATCTGTTCGGTGTCTTTTATGGCACGTGGTGAATGTTCTCTTTGGCCCGTAGTGCAAAGATGAACTGTTGTTTGGTATGATTATGACCAAAGGCTGAATCTGGTATAATCATGACCGTTGGTGTTATATTGAATGTCTTTGGCCCGTAGTGCAAAGATGAATTGTTGATGTGCATGATTATGATCAGGAACTGTGAATTTGTATTATCTTGACTAATGATATTTCAGATGATAAAAGTTGATGATGTTTTTCCTAAAAAGAGAACCGAGTGGACATTATAGTCTGCATTATTCTTCTAATAGATTACTCATTCCGCTGCTATTATTGATCTGAACGTTGTTTAAGAATTTAACTGCAGTTTTTGATATAAACCTTGTAGTCTATTGTATTCTATCAAGAACTCAACTGTTGAAGACTAATGATAATTTATTCGTCAGTATCTTAGTCATGATATTTCTTACTGGGCTATTTGAGCTCACCCTTTCTTTTGTTCCATTGTTTTTCAACAGGAGATGAAAACATAACAGGGTCTAGCCGGGGAATGGAGTGAGGGTCCGAGGAATAGTTATCATAGTCTTCACGTTTTGTAAAATAGTGTGGCAATAATAGTGAAGATTTAGTTGTGTATTATTATACACTGTATTGTTGTGCGTTGTGCTTTGTTGTAATAATTTTGTTGTTGTATTTTGACGACTCAAGTTTGGGCTGTGTGGGCCCAGATTTGGGGGCGTCACAATATTCATCTAAATTAAATGCAAACAAGTGGCTTGTGTTATTTAGTTCAACGATCTCTCTAATTCTTACAGCTGCTATAAAATTAAATCTTTAGCAAGTGTTGGAGGCTATGTAGTAGTAAAGGTATTTAGACAAAATGGTTCTACTTAACTAAAATTAAGGAAATGAGAGAAAAATTATTCCACCTGTGAGTAGTTATTTTTACAGTGATTGTTTAAAATATGAATTGAGTTATTCTTGCATCGATGATCAGTTGTAAATTCTTGATGGTGGATGTTAACTTAAACCAAGGCTTTTTTATTTCATTAAATTACTTGCATATTTATTTTAGTTAATTTTATTTAAATTATTTCTTTAATTAAAACCCCCCCAATTTTGGTTTGCGAAAACATAAAATTAAATTAATTATTCTCTGTGGGATCGACTCTTACTTGCACTACTACATTAATATTTTTCCAAAGTAAAATTTTATTTTTGGATGTCTGCGACAGCACACCAAATTTTTGTGCGATTGTCGAGGATTGTTTCTAATTTAATTTTTGTTTTTTTAAACATTAATTAAATTTAGTAATTTTTCTTATATTTTATTTTTCTATTTTTTTCATAGTTTAATTAAGTCGTTCAGGTTAAGGATGGAAGTCATGCATAATTATGTTAATGAGGTAACTGTTTCTTCTCTTAAGCAACAAATTGATAATCTAACTTCTCTTGTTTATCAAATGGTTGTAGGTAATACGCAACCAGTAGAACCTTGTAGGATTTGTACGACAATAGGACATCCAACTGATACATGCCCAATTCTTCGAAAGGTGTCCTATGAACAAGTCAATGTAACAAGTGATTTTCTTGGTCAACTACAAAGAAGATATGATCCATATTCAAACGTATATAATTCAGGATGGAGTGATCGTCCTAATTTTAGTTATGGGAATCCACAAATGAATCCGCCCGTAAATCAGAATTTTCCAAGTTATCAATAATACATGCAGCCATATCTCCAACAATAACAAGACCAATTATCTAATCCTGATATGTCTTTAGAGGATATGATTAAACAACTTACCGCTAACACTTTGCAATCACAACAGAACCAATCATTTAATTCTGATATGTCTTTAAAGGATATGATTAAATTAATTGAAACTAATAATTTGCAATTTCAACAGGACACTTTGTAATTTTAACAAGATAATTTGTAATTTCAACAAGACATGCGGGCAAGTATTCAGAAAAATAATGCAATTATTCAGCGTTTGGGTACTCAAATGGGCCAAATCGCAATCGATCAATTGGAGGAGCAAAGTTCTAAGCAAGTACCTTCTCAAACGGTGGATAATCCAATGGATAATACAAGTGCACAAGTGTTAAGAAGTGGTAACAATGTAGAAGATCCAAAAAAGACAGTCTCTTCACCACCGAAGCAAGAGAAAACAAACAACATCAATGACACGGACAGTGTTAATGTAGACAATGATGTTATTTTTAATGATGACATGCCTAAGGTGGAGGAAATTTTTGTGAAAATAAACAAGAAAAATTTGGAAGTTGCAATTACCAATAATTTGGAGTTAGAGGAAGAAAGGGTAATTGAGTTGAAATAAGATTTGAAGGAGGCTGAAGCTCCATTAAATTCTTTGCCAGTGATTTTAGATAATAATTATGCACTTATTTCTATTCCATTACCTGTTACTCATGTCAAATTTTTATCTTTTATTTTGCAGGATCCCATTCCAAATTTAAAGCCTCTCTCTAATTATCTCAAATATTTATTACTTGAAAAGGGAGTCGAACATTCATGTCAAATCCAAGGGAGATTGAACCTACCTATAAAGCATTATGTCATAGATGGAGTACTCAAAATTCATGAAGTTAAAGTGACATAGTAATTTGGCCTTCTGTTGAGCCAATGACAATAAACAAAAAGCGTTGCTTGGGAGGCAACCTAAGGGGAGTGTAATTTTTTATTTTTTATTTTTGTATTTATATTCTAGTTATTTGTTTTTTTTTTCTTTGCATTTTACTTTACATTAGGCACAATGTAAGTTTTAAGTGTGGGGGAAGGGATTTAGGATTTTTGTTATTTTTAGGTCATATTTTGAAAAAAATTAGAGAATTTAATTTTTTTTGAATTTTGTGGGTATATTCACTGCAAACTCTCACAAGAAAAAACTCGTCCACTTAGGGTAACCTTGGGGTTTAAAGGTTTGTTGTACATGATAAGTGTAACCGTGTTTCCTATGAAAATAAGTATTTTTTTTTATTTTTAGGATGAGTCGCTTGAGCAATTAGTTAATTGAATTTTAAATTTTTAACCAATGATAAAAAAAAATTATTTTTATTTAATAACTTTTGAAAAAAGGGATAAATTTTTGCTTATTCTAAATTTTGATTATTTGTTGGTTATTACTTTGTTTAAGATCATTTAATTTTTTATGCACTTATATCCATTTGTTTGAGCTAGTTTTAACTTAGGAAAGTTTATATGGTTAAATGCTTCTGAAAAATATTTTTGAGCTATATATCTTATTTGATCATTATTTAAAATGAAATATAAGATAAAATATAATTTGAATGAGATTATTTAGGTAATTTTTCTAGGATTATTATTGAAGAAAAAATTATGCGGTGGGTTGAGATAGAGCGTAAAACGCACTCACTCATAAACACATGAAAAAGTGAGATGGAACATAAAATGCACTCACGGAATAATAAAAAAAAAAGAGAAAGAAAGAAAGAAAAAATAGAATGGAGAATAAAATGCACCCATTAAAAGAAAAAAATTGAACAATATTTGAAAAATTAATATTAATAATCCTTTTGTGCCTAATTGTTTGAAACTTTTTGATCTTCTGGTATATATTTGTCTATATTAGCAAAGAGTGATATGAGAAATAAGTATATAAAATTTTGTAATATATCTTTTATAAGGTAATTAATAACCTAAACTTATCTGAGTTTTAATTAGTTGATACATTTGGATTCACACACACGAAAGGTCTTGAGTAAAGTAAGATTAATAAATATTTTAAAATTTTGTGTTCAACATGATTTGAAAATTTTCTTTGAATTATCATTTAAAAAATCTTTGAGGTTAATATTAAATTTATATTCATTTATTGCTTAGGTAAGTCAGTCGAGTTTGTAATTTATTTAGTAAAGTATATTTTTATAATTTTTATTCTTGTTTTACTTGAGGACAAGTAAAGAGTTAAGTGTAGGGGTATTTGATAAGTCGATTTTATATCTATTTATTAGATATTTTATGCTTAATTGTTTGTGAGTTTTTAAGTATTTTAGGTAATTTATTTAATTTTTTGCATTTTTATTATTTTTAATTTTATTTTGTAGGTAAAATAAAGAAATAAAAATTCAAATGGCAAGATGGTAATTATTGCAAAGCAGGATGGCAAAATTGTAAATATGGCAGCATGGCATGTCCGCGCCATGCAAGCTTGGAAATCAGTAGTGCATGCAAGAGGGAACGACGTCGTTTAGCCTTTGGAGGTTCAATAAGTATACGCGCAATGCGTGGGCGGTTGGGCAGGAAAAGCAAAGCGCGCAATGCGCGGTAATAAGTAATAATCTGCAACACATGGCGCGTGGCTAGGGCGCATTGCGGTGGCTGAGTATTTCTTTTCTCTTTTAGCTTTTTCTCCAAGTGGCTCCCATTCCTCATCATTCTTTAAGCCAGCGGTCATGCGTTGGTTTACAATTCCCGGTTCAACAAAGTGAAGCAAATAAATTAAGGAATCCATAGCATATTTGGAATTGGAATTGGAAAAATAAAAAGGAACTTTTATATTTTATATTTCGTATTTTAAAATTCTATTAGGGTTTGAAAATTATAATTCTTATTAGGGTTAGGAGAATTATGTAACCTATAAATAGAGGGCTTGAGATATAATTAAATATACAACTTTTGCTAGCAAAATTCTCTCTATTATTCTTTTGTGTTTTTTATGGCTATGTGTGGCTAAACAATTTTTCTTGGTTTAAGTGGTTGAAGCCATCAAGATTAATACACTGTGAGATCTAATTTATTTTAATTGTTCAGTTTATATTTTAAGTATTGGATATTCTTTTATACTTAATCTTATAATTGTTTTGTTTAAATACTAAGAGCGCTACTAGTTTATTATTCATATTAATCTATTGTTATTTGTAAAGCAACTAAGTTTAATAATTATTTTATAGATCAAGAGATTATTATATCTCAAGAAGAATGTTCATCTAAATTAAATACAAACAAGTGGTTTGTGTTGTTTAGTTCAACAATCTCTTTAATTCTTACAGCTGCTATTAAATTAAATCTTTAGCAAGTGCCGAAGGTTGTTTAGTAGTAAGGGTATTTAAACCAAGTGGTTCAACTTAACTAAAATTGATGAGAGAGGAGAAAAATCATTTCACCTGCGAATAGTTATTTTTACGGTGATTGTTTAAAATATGAATTGAATTATTCTTGCATTAATGATCAGTTGTAAATTCTTGATGGTGGATGTTAACTTAAACCAAGGCTTTTTTATTTCATTAAATTACTTGCATATTTATTTAATTTTATTTTATTTAAATTATTTCTGTAATTAAAAATCCCCCAATTTTGGTTTGCGAAAACATAAAATTAAATTAATCAGTCTCTGTGAGATCGACTCTTACTTGCACTACTACATTAATATTTTTTTAAAGTAAGATTTTATTTTTAGGTGTCTGCGACAGCACACTAAATTTTTGATTTTTTTGTTCTGATAATTAGGGGACTGACCAAAGTGTCTTATAGTTAATAACAAGTGGAGTATATGATTTTGGTTCAGAGTTCCTTATTGTGCAGATGGTTTATCCTTGTTTAATGAAATCTCTGGAATTGCTGATACTTTCATTCCAATTTAGCAGAATTTGTAATCGTAGCAGAAATGATGCTATATTGCCAGTTATAGTTGTGAAGCATGACCCCAATGTAGATACCTTGGTATAATTGTTATAGATGACATTGAACTTCTTTATTGTTTTGTGAACCCCTTTACTGATTTCTTTGAGTGTACTTGTTTTGCATCAACTGCTTTTCCCTTCTCTTTTGATGAACTCGATTACTTGCCTCTTAGCAAGTTACTCTATTTGTGCATCATTATTCTTTCAGTGTTGTTTTCTTGATTTAATCTGCAGTCATGACCTACATATTTTGTTGATGGACTCAATTTGTGTTAAACAGGGATACATACTGCCCTCTGAGATTGATGGAACCATTCAAATGAAGAGTTATCTTACTGGCAATCCAGAAATTCGATTAGCTCTAAATGAAGATCTGAGCATAGGAAGAGGCGGAAGATCAGTTTATGGTATTTTCATGGTTTAGTTGTTACGACTGAAGTTTATTTAAGAAATTACATGTTTTACAATCCCTTATGCTTGCATTAAGGATTGGCTTAAATGTGGTTGAGCGTTCTGATATTTTCTGTTAAAAACCTTGGTTTTTTGTTATGCTTTATTGGCTTTTATACATTCTATTTCACACCCTCATCAAATGCTGCTTTCTGTAACAGATTATAGTGATTCGTTCGACTCAGGAACAGTAATACTAAATGATAGTAAGTTCCATGAAGTTGTTCTTCTAGATGGTTTTGAAGTTGACAGGACACAGAGTTTGGTAAGTATTTAATACTACCTCCATACCACAAAAGAGTCCCATTTTGACTTTTTGGAAGTCGATTTGCAAAATCCTAAAATTGAAATGATTCATATAAATTTTGTAACTAGTACTACTTTTAGACAGCTTATAATAAAAATGAATTTACAATTGTATAGTGTATTAACTAAATGAGGATTTTGCAAATTGATTTCAAAAGGTCAAAATTGGATTCTTTTTGTGGATCAAATGGAGTATAAGACAACTCTGTATTTTGTATTTAGTGAAAAGACCTGTTAAATTGCTTGCTTTGTTAAAATTGGATGCTTCATTTTGCTTATGCTATCAGGTGCCCCTATATGGTGAATTTCCTGTCATGAATTAGCGTATAACATAAGAATTCAAGCCACCTTTTCAAATTAACACTCTCATTGAAGAAGCTGGATCGCTCAAGGTATTAATCTTCTCTTGGTAATCCATACATTGCTTGGGGATTTAAAATGGCTTATAGCTTTTGCTGTCAAACCTGGCCGCCTTAGCTTGTGAATTTTCTAGTATAATAATGTTTTTAGTTTATATTGACATTATTCAGTGCCTAATTTATATTGAAAACTTAAGGATAAATAACAGTTTTCTTTTCGTTTCCTAGGTTAGTTGGGCTGGGGTTGTTGTAATTTAAGAAAAATATGACCTTGTTTAAAATGTTGCTTTATAAGGAGTATGATGATATTTAAAATGTTGCTACATAAGGAGTGTGATCTTGTTTAAAATGTTGCTAGGGAAGAAGATAGTCCAACATATATTACTGAATCATATTATTATTTTGGACGACCTTCCTCAGCGAGAATATAAAATTACTAAAAAGTAGTCAACTTTGCCATCGGTATGAGCAAAAGAGAGGAGGGTCACTACTTGCTACAGTAATTCTATAGGAGAGTGCAGTGAAATTCTTTGATATCACAAATGCTGAAATCTATGAGAGTTTTAGGTCTATTTTGTAGTACTGTAGAAACATGAAAAACTGAAATGGGACTGACATTGCCCTTATTGATATAAACAAAAGAGAGAAAAGAAGGGTCAGTGCCATAGTTTATGTTTGGTAGACTGGAAAGCTGTAAGAATTATATATTTCATTACAATTAATCTTGGGTGGAGTTCTTTTATTGTTTAATTAAAGGACACTTTTACTTGTGGTCTATTTTTTTTTTTTAAAAAGATTTTACATAAGCTTAACATAATTTTCTCCTCTTTTTTGACAAGTGCTCAACATATTTGCAAGGGTTAACAATTTTATGGATAGGTAATTTTGGCCCCGAGTATGGGGATTGCAACCGGCTGCCATTTCTCCCATCCATTGGGGTTCATGAGGATTAGCAATATTAAACCTAGCAGATCGTAAATGGCATTGTTGAATAAACTTCTTGTCTTGGAAATGATTTTCATTGAATTAATATGAACTTGATGATTCTCAAAGTTAGTTTTGAGTTAGAACCTGGAGCATTTGGACATACGACTAATTTCAAGGAATCAAATAAGAGACTGGAGTGGGGTCTAAAGAAGGCAAATTTTTTCTTGATGCTCTCATATTTTTCATGTATTTAGATTGTTCAGTGTAGAATTTAGTTTCCTTTCTGAAACTTTCCTTATTTTTTTAAAGCTACTGATAGGTGTAGTGCTCAACAAATTGTTGGTGGATCTGAACATGCATTGCGTGCCAAGCCGACTTTTTGTTATAAATTCACTTCAGAAATTAAAAGGAATTTAACAGAAAAAGAGAAATAGATCAGTTTAAAGAAAGCAAAAATGGATAGAACAAGAATGGAAGAATTTGATATTAGAAAGGAGAACTCAGTACATGATTCTGAGAGAAGAAAAATATTACAATTAATGGTCAATCCCCTATGTCGACGCCGGGATTTCGCCGTTTCGTTTTTTAATAATTAAAAATGCCCTTCTCCAATTTTGGCCTTTTGAATTAAATGTGGTTTAGAAAAGGGTCGGCTTAATGTCGACGGGTTTTGAAAGATCGATATTTTATGAGCCAATTGACCAGAGTCGCCAGTTGGTATATTTGAAATGGATGTACCAACTCATCCGAATTTAGTTTTTCGTAATCGCTGGCTCATGTGACTCCGAGTTAATTGGTCCGCAAACCGAGATTCATGGAGCTCGGGGGCTTGCTTAAGCGAGGGGAAGGTGTTAGGCACCCCCCGACTTCCGTGAAACACGGTTACCGCAATCTCGATGTTTTCCTATCCTTTTAAATCCGAAAAATGTGTGAGCTGTGCGTGTGTGCGTGTGTGCCTAGGTGAATGCTTGTGGTGAATTTTGTTTGGTCTTTTGTATGGCAAATGTGCTTTCTCTGGAAAGTGTTTTAACGTCTTTCGACCCAAATGACAAGGCTTCGCTTTTTATAAGAAAGATTGATTTTAAATTCGAAAACATTGAGTGGCTTTTTATTAGATGTCATTTTGGAAAACAAACAATTTTAAACTTTTGTCAAATAGGAATCGAGACTATACATTGCCTCCTAACAATTAATATAAATAAAATGAAGGCAACTTCTAGAACTCTTTAACCCTATGCACAAAGTTTAATTAAAACGTTCATTTATTTTACGAAATCATTTTTTGTGACATTTCAAAACCAACTAAAGCCTTTTCATCAATCATGGATTAAAGTTTGCCAAAACCCTTGATTTTTAAACCTCGTGAATCTAGCATCCTAGTTTGATCATTTTTTACAAAATCTTCATTATTTGCCTTATTTAAAAACCATTTTTTGTGTCGTAAATTAAAACAAGCACTCACAACGTGTCGGGGCTATCCACGGGCATGTAAGCCATCCAGACAACCCCAAACACCCACAATCACATATTTTATTATTATTACGGGGCCTTAACCCGAACACGACTTGGTATCGTTTTAAGGCCAGATATTACAAAATACACATCCATGGACTCTATACAAGGATTACATATGCCGAAACGTCCATCATCGGGGTTCGATCACGGGGATCTCCCCCCTAGGCTCACAATCATCCTATCACAGCACAACCAATACTAAACAAATTTAACAAGATCTAGACATTTGCTATCACATTATATAACCCAAATATCACAAACCCAATACTACGGCGAATCTAACAATACTAAACTCGTTACGGTGCTATATGGATCAAAATCCCAATGCCAACATTCCAAACCGTTCATGAACACAACAAACTACATCTCACCATACGGATGTCATTGGGATATTAGGAGGAAGTCTCGTTCCAATGGAACCCTCGCTAAACATCCCTAATCCATGGATCCTCAATGATATTACAACATACTATATTAAGCAAAATCAAAACAACAACTATTCAACACCAAAATAAGCAAAAGATTAAAGAAAACACTTCATTTCACCTTGCAATACACCAAGATAAGCTTTATATTCCAAGATTTGAACCAAGACTACAAGAAATCCTCACTACTTGAGCAACAATCCACAATTTATCATTCAAAACACCTCCACCCGAGCCTTTCTCTCTCCTCCCGCGCTCCTTCTCTCTCTAAAAATCTATTTTTTCTCTCTCTTTTTTTTTTTCGGACGCAGATCTGGACGCTTAATAGAGTTCCGAAGGCAGCCGCAGGTGCAACTGCGGCTGGCCGCAGGTGCAACTGCGGCTGGCCGCAGGTGCATCTGCGGCTGACTTCGTTGACCGCCCGCGCCGAACCTCGGCTGTCGTGTGCCGCCCTCGAGCCTCGAACCTGCCCCTTTGTCGGTGGCCGCAGGTGCATCCGCGGCTGTCCGGCTTGCTTTTCTCGATTTCCGTGCCGCGCGGTCTTAATTCACCAATTTCTGCGGTATTATTTCGGGAGGCGGTTACCTAATGTATAAATTGCTCTTTGTGCTTGGCTTCCAGGGGGCGCTGCCCCCTTCCACCCCCGCCAGCTCACCGGCGAGCTGGGCAGCCGCTCGCTCACCGGGGAGCGAGACCCCCGAACATCGTAAGCGTAGTGGCCATTTGTTATGATCAAATCAGGCTCCTCTGGATCAACTGTTCGTCTTGCCGCAAGTAACCTGATGCTCGTTGTTCGTTGTGGCGGCTTTGACCGTAAATCGTTGGGGTGGCTTCGTGTTGGGGTCCACCTTCCTTTTCGCATGTCGGGTCGGGTGACGATCTTGCCCTCCTGACAGGGTTAGTACACAAGTGCAAAATTTGGGTGTCTACAGCTGCCCCTCTTTATCATGTTTATGGAATGAAATATGAATGAACATGATAAAGAAGTAGGCGCCCGATGCATGAAAATGCCAAATATACATTTAGCGATGTCGCACGTACGTTAAGCTGACGCGATGTCACATTTAATATGCTCATGTAGAGGTCATTTTTCAAGGTTACGAACGAACACTGCCCGGGTCTCAACTCCGGCGGGTTATTTTTGAAAGGCCAGGTATCGCATCTGGCTGGTCGTTTTTGAAATTGGTCAGGTATCGTATCTGACGGGCCGGTTTTGAGTTGGTCAGGTATCATATCTGACGGGTCGTTTTTGAATTGGTCAGGTATCGTATCTGACGGGTCGGTTTTGAATTGGTCAGGTATCGTATCTGACGGGTCGGTTTTGAATTGGTCAGGTATCGTATCTGACGGGTCGTTTTTCAATTGGTCAGGTATCGTATTTGACGGGTCGTTTCTCAATTGGTCAGGTATCGTATCTGACGGGTCAGTTTTGAATTGGTCAGGTATCGTATCTGACGGGTCGTTTTTCAATTGATCAGGTATCGTATCTGACGGGTTGGTTTTCAATTGGTCAGGTATCGTATCCGACGGGTCGGTTTTGAATTGGTCAGGTATCGTATCTGACGGGTCGTTTTTCAATTGGTCAGGTATCGTATCTGACGGGTCGTTTTTCAATTGGTCAGGTATCGTATCTGACGGGTCGGTTTTGAATTGGTCAGGTATCGTATCTGACGGGTCGTTTTTCAATTGGTCAGGTATCGTATCTGACGGGTCGTTTCTCAATTGGTCAGGTATCGTATCTGACGGGTCGGTTTTGAATTGGTCAGGTATCATATCTGACGGGTCGTTTTTCAATTGATCAGGTATCGTATCTGACGGGTTGGTTTTGAATTGGTCAGGTATCGTATCTGACGGGTCGTTTTTGAATTGGTCAGGTATCGTATCTGACGGGTCGTTTTTGAATTGGTCAGGTATCGTATCTGACGGGTCGGTTTTGAATTGGTCATCCAGTCCTAAAATCTTGTATTCTAACGTGGGACAAGTCATACGTTGCCTCTGGGTGACGAACAGGGAGGCCAAAAAGGGCACCGAGACCAGCCGCAGGTGCATCTGCGGCCAGCCGCATCTGCATCTGCGGCTAGGATCGGTCCTATTTCAGATCGTGACCCTTCACGATCTGGTCACTTTCTCACTTTTCCTTTCTCTCATTCTCGATTTTCCTCGTCACCTTTTCGTCTTTTGGGCAACTTTTGGGAAATTCTGCTCCGATTAAATCAGTCTACGCACTTTGGGTAATGTTTTAACTCCTTTTTCTTTGATTTTCGCTTTCATTTGACTATTCATTTGCTTGTTTGAATATTTTAATTTTATCAATGCATGCTTATATGTGATATTTGTGTTGCCCGTAGCATAGATAAATACCGGGTTTCGTAGAGATGCCTCATTATTTTGAAAATTTGTTTTATTCATTTTATGCATTTGAGGCATTATTTTCACTTGCATTCTGGGTTTGTTGGTTGCCTGACCAGATTAAACATGCCTGATTGTGCATGGGATGTCCATTTTACAAACGAAACTCTGCCGAAATTTCGAGAAATTTAGTGCACCGCTAGGGACTTTATTTATGCATTTTCTATTTTCACACCATGCTATGCCACCCTATTATTTCTAGCAATATGCAATAAGACTTTTGAAAGATAATGAGCTAAGGGTGTACCTTTTTTGTGATACCGTTCCAGTTATGGATCCAGATGCTCCCAGTGGTTCCTCAGTGCCCCGAGCGTCGGGTGTCCGTCGTCGTAGAGCGACCTCTTCAGCTCCAGCTCCAGTCCTGACTCGTCATTCCCGTAGACTGGCTGAGTCTGTTATTCGCCCCGTTCAGCCTGATGTGGATGAGGACGCCCCAGCGGAGGCAGAGGCGGGTCCCTCGGGCACAGCGGCTCCTTCTCCCATGCGCCGGACCTTACCCGGGGCCCGTGCTAGGATACCGGATCTGCTCGGTCCTGACCTCGGTCGTCACCCCTCAGCCTACCTTGCGGCTAACGAGGTATATTCGTTATTTAAATTCATTCAACCTCGTGAGATTATCGGGACTGACTGTTTCGGTGGCTGTCACAGGTTCCTGAGTTTACCCAGCCTCGGGGTAACTGGTTCAGCATTTACACCCTCTACCACGCGTTGCATCCCGACTATAGGGGAATGGTAGACTCCTGGGGGTTCAGACATTTCTTTACTATTGCCCCTCGTCGATGTCCGTGGGGCTATATGAGGGCCCTGTCTGAGCGCTGGTTCCACCAGACCCAGTCGCTTCATCTACTGGACTGCGAGCTGTTGTTGACTCCTCTGGACTGGCGTTATATTACCGGGGTGGAGTTCTCCGGACCCCGTGTTCCTCTGGAGCCGGACATCACTTCCGTAACCGTTCGATCCTTGTTGGGGTTCACTCCTCAGGATAAGGTCTTTAAGGCCCGCAGCATCCGATCCGGAGCTTTGGCTGTAGATGCCATTGGAGGGGCTCTTTCCGAGCCATTTCCCGAGGACCGCTCCGCTCGTGACTTCCTGCTCCGGCGTCTATTCCTGACTATCATGAGGGGCTGTTTTCTAGGGAACAACTCCTCGACCATCCATTTCAATATCGTCGGTGCTACTCGAGATGTGGATCGGATCGGGGACTATGACTGGGGTTCCTTCACCTTCGCCTATTTCCTCCATGGCCTTCGCCTTCGCTCAGAGGGGCAGACAGATGCCTGGCTGGGGTTTTATCCTTTTCTGCTGGTAAGTCCCATTCATTTAGCCGCTTTATTTGTTTTATTCATTTGCCGTCCTTG
Organism: Hedera helix; assembly: GCA_947179155.2. Classification (NCBI taxonomy): domain Eukaryota; kingdom Viridiplantae; phylum Streptophyta; class Magnoliopsida; order Apiales; family Araliaceae; genus Hedera; species Hedera helix. The sequence goes on from OX359283.1 coordinate 3,380,214, forward strand.
GTACTTACGTCCCATTTTCCTTGTTTATCAGTTCTGGGCTTATGAGCGGCTACCCTGCTTGCGGCCGATTACTACCCTCGGTCCAGAGACTTATCCCCGGGGTCGTCGATGGCATCACAGCACTTTGGCGGAGACCCCGGTGTCAGATAGCTTCTCCCACTGCCGGCTGCAGTTAGAGATGGTCTCTTCGGCGGACGTGACATGGGTTCCTTACACTGCGGATCATTTGGCGGCTGGCCTCGCCGGTGGTTATGCCGCGGACCAGGAATTTGCCTTGTCCACTCGTCGTATTCCCTTCTTGACTTATGGTGGATGGGAGTTGTATTTGGGGGAGCGTGCCATCAGATGCGTTTCCGGGGAGGTCCGGATCCCTTTCGCTCCTCCTTCCCGGAGATTTTGGCTCATGGATTCCCATCTCCCAGAGGCAATGACGGCCGGGGAGGATGGATATATGCTGTCTGACGGCCCGCAGACGAGTGAGAGTTTCAGCGTCTGGTGGAGACCTCGTACCATCGGGCCTCAGACTCGGGCCACCTTCTTCCTTGGAGACCTGGTTCACGGGTCTGTGATGATGACAGACTGGATGGAGTGTGTTCGGGCCCCCACTCACTCAGATCAGATTGCTTCATTGACTCGGCGAGTGGACCAGTTGTCATTTTTTGTTCGGAGCTTGGGCCGGGATCCAGAGGAAGCTTACGCTGCAGACCCGTATGGACCTGACCTCGGTGCAGCTCCCGGCTCGTCGGATGCCCCTGCCTCGCCTTATTCCTGCCCTGATCTGAACTTTGGCGTTGAGGCTTCCATTCCTGGGGACGTGGGCCATGCGAGCCAGTTTGATGATGACACCTTTATTGAGGGCCTATAGTGCGTCGGCTAGATCTAGATAGGCTAGGACCTCTGTATTTGGACCTGTTTGTTTTATTTGTCATCATTTGTTTTTCATTCCATGTATTATGTACAGAATTATCTTTATTTTATGCATAATTTCTTCTTTATGATGATCTACTTATTATAGCTTGTATGATGCACGATTTATTATATATGTGGACGAAGAAATTGACCCCTGTATAGTCTTTTGATACTGTTTTTTCACAGATGTCATCCCTGGATGTGGTTCGCGTGGGCCCCCGCACCCCCTCAGGGATCATGAGTCGGTTCCGTTCGTGGCTGGATAGTTTGATACCCCCAGACCGGATCATTGCAGAGGGTCTTTTGGGACACTCCTTGTCTCTTTTGTCATTTCAGGTGCCGCCGGGCTTTGTTGATGGCATTCTCAGCTGTTGGATCCCGGACAGACAGGTTTTCAGGTTTGGGCTGGAGTATCTGACCCCCACTCTTGAGGAGTATGCTCGTTTTACCGGTTTATCCGTGGATGGTCCCTGCGCACGGGTTACTTCAGGCCATATGCGCCGTCAGTTCCTGACTTTCACAGGCTTGCGGAGGACAGCTTTGTTATCTGTGATCTCTTCGAGCCATCTCGTCCCTCTATCCTTCTTGGTTGACAGATTCGGATCGGTGGATAGCTTTTCTCGATTCTCCAGTGATTTTTCAGTATCTGAGGAGCGCTGGGGCGCTTTGAGAGTGGATGTTTTGATGGCTTGTGTCCTATCAGCTCTGTACATGCCCGCAGGGGACGACCTCATGGATATGCGGGTTATCGTAGCGGTGCAGGCTCTCCAGGAGGATCATACCATTCTTCCCATTATATTAGCAGAGACTTACCTGTCGGCCTCATATTGTCATTAATTCTCTGGTCGCATATTCAGGGGAAGCTCTATCTTGTTATATGTATGGTTCATGAGCCATCTCAGACCCATCGGGCAGTTTCGTCGACACGGGTTCTGTTTCAGCCACAGCCTGGCCATGCAGTTCTCATTTCGTCCCCAGCGATGCACGGATACAGCCTCATGGAGGGAGTTCTTATCGGCCATTGAGGAGCCTTTCCATCTTCTGATCTATTCGGGTTATTGCTCCTTCCAGAGTTTCCTGACTCACGTGCCACCTTTTGATTTCCTCCCTCTCCTTGGCTTGAGGGGGGTGACGACTTATCATCCCTTAGCTGTCATGGGGCAGTTTGACCAGATGCAGGATCTCCATCTCTTTACGGGAGCTGCTGACTACCGATTTCTCATATCGCCTCAGACGGAGAGGGAGCTGCTGCGGGTATACGATCTTTGGTCACACAGGATCTCGGCCGATTTTGGGGATAGTCATCCCGGTCAGACACCCGATTATCTGCTATGGTTGCAAAGAGATTCTGAGATTGCCGACTTTGATCCGATTGGGGTATTGGGTGGTTCTCGAGGACTTTTCCCTGATGAGACCAGTTCAGATGCGGTCATTCCTACGGAGCTTTCAGGATTAGCGCCCATGTCTGGGGTTGAGGAGGTTTCTGCTTCGGTACATGTCACCTCCTTTGATTTGGCGGATCGGATTCAGGGATTACTGATTGAGGGTACCCGGCTCCGGTCTGCCTTGAGGGCCACCGAGATTGAGAGGGATACCGCGCACGCGGAGCGGGATGCGGCCGTACTAGCTTGTGATGCCGCCCTCTCTGCCAGAGATAGTGTTATCGAGCAGGTCAGAGTTGTCATGGAGGGCCATTCTGCGACTGTTACCAGTGCTGCTGCTCTTTTGACTCGGGTTGACATGATGGGACAGCAGATTGCGGGTGAGCCAGAGGTTTATGATGCCTCGACTACTTTGTCTATCCTGCTCCAGCTGGTCTCCGACCTGTAGATGATTTTATTCCCTGCACAGACTATGTCAGACTCATCACTTTTATTTAGAAGACAGACTTGTAATCAAAATGTTTTGTATATATAGAGAAATATTTATGGTTTTAGTCATTTCCCTTTTTGATGCATCGTCGCCCTTCATTGGATCCTCATTTTATCCAGCTGATTATGATTTCGATATATTGCCTTATTTCTTTCCTCAAGTCTTGATTGGAACTCCACAGATATTGCCGCGTGCCCCCTTTGATTTCATCGAAGTGAGTCTTGGACTTTGGGCTAATTATGTGGCTAGGTTTGGGTAAGTTTTGGAGTGTATAGGATTTCGGAATTTTCGGGAAGTGGTTTCGGTGTAGGGACAATGTTTATTATTTTGGTATAGAACGGACCGGGCCATGACGGCTGAATGTATTTGTCCAAAGTAAGGTTTCGGGTTTTCTGGAAATGGGTTTGGTATAGGGACGAGATTTATTATTTTGTATAGAACGGACCGTGCCAGGATGGCTGCCTACGTACTCCCACAAGGTCGGGAGATTAGGTCCTACGTAGTTCGAATTACAAGGGAGATAGAAGGGAAATTTTTTTTTTTTTTTTTTTTTTTTTTTTTAAGCGTAGAACCGTTTCACAGAGTCAGCATTCAGGGGCTGCGGAAATACCTCGCCATCCATTTCTTGTAGGACAAGGGCCCCTCCAGATAGGACTTTCTTGATCACAAAGGGTCCTTCCCAACTTGGAGCGAATTTCCCTTTGGCCTCGTCTTGACAGGGCATGACCCTCATTAACACTAAATCATTTTCCTTGAACTTTCGGGACCGTATCTTTTTGTCGTACGATCGAGAGATGCGTTGCTGATACAACTGACCGTGTAATATAGCCGCCACCCTTCTTTCATCTATTAAGGCTAACTGGTCGTATCGACTTTGTATCCAATCCTCCTCGTCAATCCGAGCATCGAGCAAAATTCGGAGGGATGCCATCTCCATCTCTACTGGCAAAACGGCCTCCATCCCATATACCAAGGCGTAAGGGGTCGCCCCTGTAGACGTACGAACTGATGTCCGATATGCAAACAGTGTGAGGGGTAGCAAGTCTGGCCATCCCCGATGATTGGCAGACATTCTCGCCATAATTCTCTTTATATTCTTATTCGCCGCCTCCACGGCCCCATTCATTTTGGGCCTGTAAATGACAGAATTGAGATGCTTGATCTTGAATTGGGCGCACAACTCTTTCATAAGGGCATTGTTTAGATTCTTGGCATTGTCGGACACCAAGATTTCAGGCTGTCCGTATCGGCAAATCACATTGTTCCTGATGAAACTGACTATAACTTCCTGCGTTACTTTGGGTAAGGAAGCTGCCTCCACCCATTTAGTGAAATAGTCAATCATGACGAAAATGAACCGGTGGCCGTTGCTCGCTTTGGGCTCCACGGGCCCGATAACATCCATACCCCACATGGAGAACGGCCAAGGGGAAGTCATGCAATGCAGTTTATTAGGAGGCGCATGCATCACATTACCGTGTGCTTGGCATTGGAAACATCGCTTGACATGATCGTCACAGTCAGCCTTAAGTGATAGCCAGTAGTGCCCTGTTCTCAGAATTTTCTTGGCCAGCATTGGTCCACTCATGTGCGGGCCACATACTCCACCGTGCACTTCGCCCATGATTTTCTGTGCTTGAGTCTCGTCCACACATCGCAATAATCCCAAGCCTACATCCCTCTTATACAGGGAGTCTCCGCTTAAATAGAATTTCATCGCCATCTTCTGGATTCTCTGCCTTTCCGTTCGGTTCGCCTGGTCGGGGAGTGATCTATCCCTCAAGTATTTCTGAATGTCATGATACCAGGGCTGATTTGGTTGAGCCACATCTTCTGACAACTCCGATATGTATTCTTCGTAAGCGGGGGCACTTTGTACTGTTATTTCAATCTGTGGGGTGGCTTTGCCTTTGAGTACGTGGACTAACGAAGCCAGGGTAGCCAATGCATCGGCGAAGTCATTCCGCCCCCGGGGAATGTGTCGGAAAGCTATATCTTCAAATTCTTGCATCAGTCGGACTACATACCGGTGGTATGGGAGTAACCGAAGCTCCTTAGTGCCATACTCCCCAGTCGCCTGTCTGATTACCAATTCTGAATCTCCGAACACGGCTAATCTTTTCACTCCCATATTGCGGGCGAATCTCAGTCCCAATATACATCCTTCGTATTCAGCCGTATTGTTCGAGTTACTGAACTTTAATTTGGTGAGGACAGGGTATTGCTCGCCCGTAATGGAGACCAGGACCGCTCCAGCTCCGGCCCCTTCAGCATTCATGGCACCGTCAAAATACATCTTCCAAAATTGCCCTTCGTCATCACACCTCGCTTGTTGGATCCACAGTATGTCTTCACCCGGTAGGAAAGTCTCTAAAGGCTCCATCCCCCCTGTCGGCATCTCTGATAACTGATCTGCAATTTCCTGCCCTTTCATGGCCTTCTGGGTAACATACAAGATGTCGAATTGCTGGAGGATTAACTGCCACCTTGACAATCGACAATTCAGCATTGGTTTCTCAAATATATATTTCAAGGGGTCGATCCGCGAGATCAAATAGGTAGTGTGTCCATGGAGGTAATGCTGTAACCTCATAGCAGCCCAGGCCAAGGCGCAACATGTTCTCTCGATCGGTGTGTAATTCTGTTCACAGCTGCTGAATCTCTTGCTGAGGTAATAAATGGCATGCTCCTTACCGGATTCACTCTTCTGCCCCAGCATACAACCCATCGCCATATCATTCACGGATATATACAGGAAAAGGGGAATCCTGTCCTTTGGCGGTACCAGCACTGGCACTTCTGTTAATTGTTTCTTAATAGTCTGAAAGGCCTTTTGGCATTGACTGTTCCACTTCCGGGAGGCATCTTTCCTTAACAGCTTGAAGATTGGTTCGCAGGTGGTGGTCAGATGGGATATGAACCGACTGATGAAATTTATCCTCCCCAAAAATCCCCTTATCTCTTTCTCTGTACGGGGAGCTGGCATATCCACAATAGCCCTGATCTTAGCCGGATCCAGTTCGATACCTCGATTGCTCACCAAGAATCCAAGGAGTTTACCTGACTGAACCCCGAAGGCACATTTGGCTGGATTGAGCTTCAAATTATACTTCCTAAGCCGCTCGAATAGCTTCTTAAGGTGAGTCACATGGTCAGATTCCGCCCTCGATTTCACAATGATGTCATCCACGTAAACCTCTATCTCCTTGTGCATCATGTCATGGAATAGGGCCATCATGACCCTCTGATAAGTGGCTCCCGCATTTGTGAGGCCGAAGGCAAGTCGTCTATAACAAAATGTGCCCCAGGGGGTGATGAAGGCAGTCTTTTCTCGATCCTCTTCCGCCACCATTATCTGGTGATACCCAGCAAAACAATCGACAAATGAATACATTTCATACTGAGTTGTGTTATCCACCAAGATGTGTATGAAAGGCACTGGGAAGTTATCCTTAAGACTGGCCTTGTTCAGATCTCTATAATCCACGCACACTCTCACCTTTCCTCCAGGCTTTGCCACGGGGACTATATTGGAAAGCCATTCTGGGTAAGTCGACACCATGATGATCCCAGCCTTGAACTGCTTGACTATCTCTTCCTTCACTTTTAAGCTCCATTCCGGTTTCAATTTTCTCAGCTTCTGCTTAACTGGCCTGAAACCCTCCTTGATAGGCAATCGATGTACCACAATATCCGTGGACAAACCGACCATGTCCTCGTGTGACCAAGCAAACACATCCTCATATCGGCTCAAAAGTTCAGCTACCTCTGTTTTCTGGTCTGGAGTCAAGTCTACCCCAATTTTTAGCTCTTTGGGGTTTTCAGGGGTTCCTATGTTGATGGTGATGGTTTGGTCTAGGTTGGGTTTGGGTTTATCCTCGACCCACTCTTTGATCTCGTCGGGAGCGTCGTCATCATCTGCTTCGTCCTGCTCAATTCTCATCAAATCGAAATCCAGTTCTATATCAAAATCATAATCGTCTTTCAAATTTGGAAAATCGTTTGTTAGGCTAGAGTGACTCAAATCGGTACACCTGACATGAAACAAAAATATTTGTCATATATATAAACATTAGGTACATGACTTCCTTTTCAATAATTATGACAAAAGTATGAAATAGACGTGCAGATACATAAAACAAAAACACCGTCTTAAAAACCCCCTGATCCCCCTACTGGGCAAGATTCCCGGACACTCCTGCATTTACCCTTTTCTGGATACTACTGGCTGCATGGTCCAATTCCTGGGGATCACTTCGGTTTTATAGCTAGTGATGGAGGGAATCTCTGTATCGGGCACCTCCTCTATGATTGCGGCAACTTGGCTTTGGCTCTCATTTTCACTTTCCTCGGGCACTTCTAACCCGGCCCAATTTATAAATGGCATGATCTGCTTGCCTTCAGTTATCTTCTCCTTTCCCTTTTCATTGGGGCCTGACTGCCCCGGGAGATGGCACTTTTTCTCGAACTGTTCCATAATTTCCAGTAAGAAATTCGACTGCTGGGCCACTCCTTTTACTGGGGGAACCTCCATCTTACCCACTGCTTCAGGTGTGGGCCTAATTACCCTCGGGGAGTGTTCACTATTGGCTCTCGGTATCGGAACTCCGGTTATCCGCATGGGAACTTTCTTATATGAGTTCTTCGGCCTTATACCTCCTTGATATCCTAGCCCTGCCTTGCCTGCCTGCACTGGTACCTGGATGGGCTCTGTGATTCCTTGGCTGTGCTTGCCCAGCCCTTGCCCCGGCTGGAAGTTCATTGCCATCATTTCCCGGACAACGAAGGTGAGCTCGGGGGACATCTTAAGTTTTAACTCCGGGGCTCCCAACTGCTTATACTGAGGGGTGCTGATTTCAAACGCCTGATAGCTTATTGGTTGGGCCGACTCGTCCACATGGATCACCGGCATGCCTTTTACAGAGGGAACGGGGCAGTCAGATTCTGCGGCGATTGTTACCAAATGGCCCTCCACGATGAATTTTATTTGCTGATGCAGGGTGGAGGGAACTGCCCCTGCCATATGAATCCAGGGCCTCCCTAAGAGCATGTTGTAACTGGCCGTGATATCCAGTACTTGGAAAGAAATGTCAAAAGCATAAGGCCCGATCTCCACCGGCAGCTCAATCTCTCCCACCGTGTCCTTTCTTGATCCGTCAAACGCCCTCACCACCACTTGGCTGGCCCGCAGGCGCTTAGGGCTGATTTTCATTTTCTCCAGAGTACTGTATGGGCAAATATTAAGGGCTGACCCACCATCAATCAAGACTCCGTTCATCACATACCCGGAAGAGATAACCGCAATGTGTAACGGCCTCCGGTGCCCCCTCCCTTCTTCGGGGATGTCGTCGTCGGTAAATGATATTACATTGTTGTCCAATAGGTAGCCCACCAAGTGGCCAAATCTTTCCGTACTAATTGACTTGGGAACATGAGCCTCTTCCAGGACTTTGCTCAATATCTGATGATGATCATTTGATGCCAACGCAAGATCCAAGATTGATGTCAGGGGCGGCTGTACCTCCAGTGTTTTAACCCCACTCGCCTTGCCGTAATTCATTTTCTCCCAAAATTCCAATGCTTTTTCCTCCAATATTTTCCCGTTCTCTTTTCTCGTGTTCTCAAGGACCCGCCTCGGTAGATACAATGGATTTCCCTTAGAGCTGACTGATGCGCAACTGGCCTCCTCGTCGATTTTCCCCCCATAATTCCACGGGACAGCTTTCAGATTGGTAATCGGCAATTGTGACCTAGCGGCTATGACAAGGGGTTTTGGGGCTGATAACCGGATAGGCTCTGTTTTGGTATCTCGCATCACGCCAACTAACTTGACAAGCTCGTTTTGCGCTCCCTCCTGGACATGGGTCATGGCAATTTCTCCTTCTATCCTCCTTATGTATATTGATTTCAAGGGACCTTCTGCCCCACTGCTTTCCACTACGTTCACGCCTCCCCCATTGTGTTCGGGAAGAGGGTTGGCCTTTACGTTTGGGGGTTCCGGTTGCTCTACCACTATCTCTCCGCTGTCGATCATGTTCTGGATTTTATGCTTTAGTGACCAGCATTCTTGGGTGTCGTGCCCTGGGGAAGCCGAGTGGTAGGCGCATCTCTTGCTAGGGTCATATCTCTTGCTTTTCGGGTCTGATGGAGGCAATAGCTCGGTAATCTTTTTCTGGCCCACCAACAGAGCCAGTATATGTTCCAATGAATCCCCCAATGGGGTGAACTCCCTTTCTGGTGGCTTTTCAAACTTCCTGCGCCCCTCATATCTTTGATTGTTGAAATTTGACGGACGCGGGGCCTCATTTCTTTGCATGCGGACCGGAGGGCTGGTCATTATTTTCCCAGATAGTCCTTGCAGTATTAGGGACACATCCTCTTCCTTTTTCTTCTGGGGTCTCCGGGAAGAACTGCCATAGTTTCCACTCTGAATTTGCTCAGCAACGGCTTCAAGAGCTGTGAAATCTCGGATCTTTCCTGACTTCAATCCCATCTCAGCCATCTCCCCATGCTTGATCATTTCCGCAAAAGGCTTCCCTATCCCTGCTATCACCCTTTCATAGTAAGGAGCCTCTTGTATATCGATGAAGGTCATTACCATCTCTGCCTCACTCATGGGTGGGTTCACTTGGGCTGCCATCCTCCTCCACCGCTGAGCATAGTCTCTGAAGGATTCACTGGTCTGTTTTCTGATTTTGGTCATCTGGTATCGATCCGGGGCCATCTGGGACTGAAAGCTGTATTGGGTTAGGAAAGTATGGGCCAGCTCCTCCCAATTGTGAATCTTAGCATTGTCCAATCTCGCATACCACGTTCTAGCCTCCCCTGTCAGGCTTTTCTGGAACAGTTGCATTCTCAGTGACTCGTCCTCAGCATATCCCCCCAGCTCTCCGATGTATACTTTCAAATGGGTGTAAGGATCCCCTGACCCGTTATACTTTTCAAATTCGGGGAGTTTGAACTTTTCTGGATATCTGGTTCCCGGAAAGATGCACAGATCGGAGTAGTTAACACTGCCATATGACCCGATTCCCTTCATAGTTTTGATGGCCTCCTCCATCTGCTTTATTTTCTTGCTGACAGTGCTGGCAACCTCATCCTCTGGAATGATAATGATTTGTTTTGCCGGTTCAACCTTTGGAGTTTCTGGGGTCAGTATGTTCTCTTGAGATGATGGCCCCGGCTGGTCCTCGAGCTGTGGCCCTGATTTTAGTTTGAAATGCTCTTTGAGCAACATAGTCAGCTCCGTCATTTGATTTCTCACAGCGTTGAACTCTTCCCGAGATACGGGAGCCAGGTCCGGATTAGGGTTTTCAGCCATCTCGACTGCTAGTTCTCTGGCTTTCTTAGATCGGAGACGGGTTTGGGGAGCAATCCTGCGAATAAACAAACCAAGTTTAGTTCCGGGTCATGGTATTGGCAGATGCATGCTAAAGCAATTATTTTTGTATTTTTGGGTTTTGTAATCTTTTTCTGCAAAACAGGGTCAGTGTCCTTTTTATTTTAACCAAGGTAATGACACAGTGCAATTCACGATGCTCTTCAAGCTTGCCCCTGTAAAACAGAGGTTAGTACTTTTATTTGGAAAAAGTGGTTGGTACAAAAGGATTGACTACAGTATGATATTACGTGCGTAAAATGTAAAAGGGTATGAAGAGACTTCCCTTGCGTTGAGTTTATCTGAGGCTGACCTACCCTAAGTTACTCTCGCGGGCTTTTCGGCATGAAGGTTCCCAGATCTTCGCAACATACTCGAAGGGAATGAATCCGATCTTTCAATTGGATTGGATCTGAGTGGATGCTTTTCCTGAGCCTCGCCGGGGAGCACCCCTTTGAGTCCAGTAATCCACATCCGACGGGTTTGCCTCAGGAGGAGGAACTGCTCAACATACATTTATCATACATTCATCGTACCTCACCGTATGCAAATGATGACATTAAGGTAAAGCATTCGTACAGTAATCACAAAACTCGCACATTCATTCATACACGCACAAAAGGTAGATTAATCAAAAGTAACGCAACCACACATTTTTTAGATTTTTTGAAGAATAGGAAAACATCAAGATTTTAAACGCGGCTTAAGCCCTCTAATGGTCCCCAGCAGAGTCGCCAGCTGTCGACGCCGGGATTTCGCCATTTCGTTTTTTAATAATTAAAAATGCCCTTCTCCAATTTTGGCCTTTTGAATTAAATGTGGTTTAGAAAAGGGTCGGCTTAATGTCGACGGGTTTTGAAAGATCGATATTTTATGAGCCAATTGACCAGAGTCGCCAGTTGGTATATTTGAAATGGATGTACCAACTCATCCGAATTTAGTTTTTCGTAATCGCTGGCTCATGTGACTCCGAGTTAATTGGTCCGCAAATCGAGATTCATGGAGCTCGGGGGCTTGCTTAAGCGAGGGGAAGGTGTTAGGCACCCCCCGACTTCCGTGAAACACGGTTACCGCAATCTCGATATTTTCCTATCCTTTTAAATCCGAAAAATGTGTGAGCTGTGCGTGTGTGCGTGTGTGCCTAGGTGAATGCTTGTGGTGAATTTTGTTTGGTCTTTTGTATGGCAAATGTGCTTTCTCTGGAAAGTGTTTTAACGTCTTTCGACCCAAATGACAAGGCTTCGCTTTTTATAAGAAAGATTGATTTTAAATTCGAAAACGTTGAGTGGCTTTTTATTAGATGTCATTTTGGAAAACAAACAATTTTAAACTTTTGTCAAATAGGAATCGAGACTATACATTGCCTCCTAACAATTAATATAAATAAAATGAAGGCAACTTCTAGAACTCTTTAACCCTATGCACAAAGTTTAATTAAAACGTTCATTTATTTTACGAAATCATTTTTTGTGACATTTCAAAACCAACTAAAGCCTTTTCATCAATCATGGATTAAAGTTTGCCAAAACCCTTGATTTTTAAACCTCGTGAATCTAGCATCCTAGTTTGATCATTTTTTACAAAATCTTCATTATTTGCCTTATTTAAAAACCATTTTTTGTGTAGTAAATTAAAACAAGCACTCACAACGTGTCGGGGCTATCCACGGGCATGTAAGCCATCCAGACAACCCCAAACACCCACAATCACATATTTTATTATTATTACGGGGCCTTAACCCGAACACGACTTGGTATCGTTTTAAGGCCAGATATTACAAAATACACATCCATGGACTCTATACAAGGATTACATATGCCGAAACGTCCATCATCGGGGTTCGATCACGGGGATCTCCCCCCTAGGCTCACAATCATCCTATCACAGCACAACCAATACTAAACAAATTTAACAAGATCTAGACATTTGCTATCACATTATATAACCCAAATATCACAAACCCAATACTACGGCGAATCTAACAATACTAAACTCGTTACGGTGCTATATGGATCAAAATCCCAATGCCAACATTCCAAACCGTTCATGAACACAACAAACTACATCTCACCATACGGATGTCATTGGGATATTAGGAGGAAGTCTCGTTCCAATGGAACCCTCGCTAAACATCCCTAATCCATGGATCCTCAATGATATTACAACATACTATATTAAGCAAAATCAAAACAACAACTATTCAACACCAAAATAAGCAAAAGATTAAAGAAAACACTTCATTTCACCTTGCAATACACCAAGATAAGCTTTATATTCCAAGATTTGAACCAAGACTACAAGAAATCCTCACTACTTGAGCAACAATCCACAATTTATCATTCAAAACACCTCCACCCGAGCCTTTCTCTCTCCTCCCGCGCTCCTTCTCTCTCTAAAAATCTATTTTTTCTCTCTCTTTTTTTTTTCGGACGCAGATCTGGACGCTTAATAGAGTTCCGAAGGCAGCCGCAGGTGCAACTGCGGCTGGCCGCAGGTGCATCTGCGGCTGACTTCGTTGACCGCCCGCGCCGAACCTCGGCTGTCGTGTGCCGCCCTCGAGCCTCGAACCTGCCCCTTTGTCGGTGGCCGCAGGTGCATCCGCGGCTGTCCGGCTTGCTTTTCTCGATTTCCGTGCCGCGCGGTCTTAATTCACCAATTTCTGCGGTATTATTTCGGGAGGCGATTACCTAATGTATAAATTGCTCTTTGTGCTTGGCTTCCAGGGGGCGCTGCCCCCTTCCACCCCCGCCAGCTCACCGGCGAGCTGGGCAGCCGCTCGCTCACCGGGGAGCGAGACCCCCGAACATCGTAAGCGTAGTGGCCATTTGTTATGATCAAATCAGGCTCCTCTGGATCAACTGTTCGTCTTGCCGCAAGTAACCTGATGCTCGTTGTTCGTTGTGGCGGCTTTGACCGTAAATCGTTGGGGTGGCTTCGTGTTAGGGTCCACCTTCCTTTTCGCATGTCGGGTCGGGTGACGATCTTGCCCTCCTGACAGGGTTAGTACACAAGTGCAAAATTTGGGTGTCTACACCCTATTTCCCCATGCATACTCTATTTATGCTACCCTTTACAATTGTTAAGTTCCCACTAACTTTCCTGCCCCTTAGTATAATTTGAATGCTAACCAATAATGACACCATTACAACTAACTGCTAACATCACTGTAACTACTCCCACTAACTCTTCTTACGATTGGCTGAAATGTAGTGCTCCCTCAGTATGTTATAGCTGACTATTAACTCTGTTGTGCTACTACTTATTTGATTAATCAGCAGCTGAACTTTTAAATTCCTGAGTAGTAACTTCACCAGTTAATCTACTCTTCATAACATTGCCTCCCTGTTTGAAAAAATCCTTATCCTCAAGGATTAGGCTGAGATGTAAAGGAAAATTTTGGAAATCTAACTACCATTTGATTAGCATATTCCTAAGTGGCATCCTCCTCTAAACTACCAATCCATTGAATCAAATATTCTGGTCTATTCTGCCACTTAATCATTCTTTTTGCCAAAACTTTCTGTGGAAATATTTTAGGTCTCCCTTCCATATCTACTAAAGGTAAAGAATTAGAAATCATAGCATTTGCTCCTATAGTTCTTTTCAAAAAGGAGACATGGAATACAATGTGAATCAATGAGCCTTCTGGAAGCTTAATCCTGTAAACCACTTTCCCAATTTTCTCCAAAACTTCACAAGGACCATAGAACCTAGGTGACAGTTTGAAACTTGATCTTTGAGCAACACTTGACTATTTATAGGGTTGCGGCTTTAAGTAAACCAAATCTCCTTTCAGTCTTATACAAGTCAGCATACACCTTCATTCTATTATGAGCTTCCAGTAATTTCAGTCTTAGTTCCTTCAACATATTGGCTCTTTCCTTGATGAACACATTAACTGCTGGAACCTGAGTATTCTCCATTTGCTAAAAGTTGAGATCATGAGGATCAAACCCAAACAAATCTTTGACAGGAGTACATTTCATAGGGTTAAATTACACTGTATTTTTATTCCCTAATACTTAGTTTTTATATTTATTGTGTGCTTAAATGTTTAATTATTTAGCATATTTTAGTTTTAATAGGTTTTATAGGATTTTAGTTAATTTATGTTAATTTAGGTAATTTTATAGTATTTTTATATTTCTTTTTATTTGTGTGTTTTTATTTATTTTAGGTATTTTATTTATTATTATGTGTTTTTAGGATTTTTAGTATTTTTATATTATTTTTAATTATTTTATATTTTATTTTGTAGGAAAAATAAGTTTGGGGGCAAATCTGTAAATTTAGCAAAAATCTGATGGTCATTTGGTAAATAACCAGCGTTGATGGCAAAATCGTAATTAAACCGAAACTGCGACTGCGCCATGCGCGCGCATGGACGCCAGCAGCACAGGGGAAGCGACGACGTCGTTTTTGGATAAGGAAAGAGGGCGGCGCATTGCGCGCAAGAAAATTCGGTCAGTAGCAGCAGAATTGAAGAAACGACGTCGTTTGCCAAGAGAGCGAGCGCGCAATGCGCGGGATGGTGTGACGTCAGCAGACGCGTTTCCGCGTTAACCAGGTCAACGGCACGTAAGGCTGCGTTTGGCAACGAATTAATGCTGGAAATCAGATTATTTCGGGATTTTTGCTACTTTTTTATTCCAAATTGGATTTTAATTCCAACTAGGATTAGGATAATAATTATTTTAATTTTCTTTTATTTTTAATTGTAAATCCTATTAGAATTTGGACAAGTTAGAGGCCTATAAATAGATGGTCAATCTCTCATTTTTGATAGTAAGTTTTTGGGAGTTCTTTCTTCTAGTTTCTTGGAGAGAGCTTTTCAACTATTGAAGATTATTTTGAAGAATGTCAGGCTAAGTTTTTATTTTCAGTTCTAAAGGGATGTTGAACCTTATTTTTAATTGATATTTTAATTGAGTTTTATAATCTATTCCTTCATGCATGAGATTTATTCTTGATAATCTGTTTTAATTGTTTTATGATATTTGCCTGATTAATTTGATAATGGCCTGTTAAGTTAATCAATAATTTATCATATGCTAGATTAAGATTTGATATTAAGCAAACGATATTTTATCTTATCATAAGTAGCAGTTAATAATATTTAATTGTGGTCAAACTTTTGAATATTATTATGGTTATCAAGATGGCAAGTTAAATGGTCCGCGATGTTGAGATTGTTGCTTGGAATAATCTAATTCTCTAATTTTTAATGCAACTGTTATATTAAATCTAGACTGATAGTTCTAGGTTGTATGATAGTTAGGGTCTTTTGTGAGCGATTGATGCATTAGATTTATAATTTAAGGAGGATTTCGGGTAGCTTGGCGATTGTCGGTTATCCAGGATTATTAATCTCAATTGAAGGAAAAGATAATAATAACTTGATTAATTTGTTAATTGAAAGAAGGGGATACTGAACTAAGGAACTGAAGTTTGTTTTAATTGATTTTTCTCATATTTATTTATCATTCAGTTTTATTTGTTTGTTTGAATTTTAATTAGTTAATAATTAATTCTGAACCCCCCATTTAATTAGATATTTTTGAAAACATTAGATTTATTAAAACAATTCACTCTCTGTGGGTTCGACTCTTACTTTCACTACTACATTAATATTTTTCAAAGTAAGATTTTATTTTTGGTTGCGTGCGACAGCATCCCAAATTTTGGCGCCGTTGCCGGGGAGTATTATTTGTTTTATTTATCTTTGTTTTCTTTAATTAATTATTTAATTTGTTTTCTTTGTTTTGTAGTGTATGACCCGAACCTCTCAATTTGGTGAATTGAATTTTGATCCAGAAATCGAGCGAACTGCAAGAAAGTTAAGAAGAGAGACTCGTCAAGTTAAGAGAGCACTTAAGGAAACAGTTTTCATATCCTCACCAGGCCTCAACATTGCACTTGAACTCTATTCCAATAGTTCACATAGCGATTTTGACGAGGAGAAGATGGTTGTAAATCACAACAACAATAGGACTTTAAAGGAGTTGGCTACTCCTAATTTAAATCAACAACCATTGTGCATTGAGTACCCTACTTTAGATGTTTCTTTTGAACTTAAATATGGACTAATCCATCTTTTGCCTACTTTTCGTGGTCTTACCAGGTGAAGATCCATACAAGCATCTAAAGGAGTTCCATGTGGTATGTTCAACCATGAAACCATAAGAAGTTAATGAGGAGCACATCAAGCTGAGAGCATTCCCTTTCTCCTTAGCAGACCTAGCAAAGGATTGGCTGTACTTTCTCCCTTCAGGTTCAATACAATCATGGAGTGACATGCAAAGGCTATTCTTGGAGAAATACTTTCCTGCTTCAAGAGTTGCCAACATAAGGAAGGAGATATGCGTCATCCGACAGTACAATGGAGAGACTCTGTACGAGTATTGGGAAAGGTTCAAGAAACTGTGCTCAAGCTGTCCACTACACCAAATCGATGAACAACATCTTATCCAATATTTTTATGAGGGATTATTGCCAATGGATAGATGTATGATCGATGCTGCAAGTGGTGGAGCACTAGTTGACAAGACTCCCGACGCTGCAAAGAACTTGATTGCAAATATGGCAGCTAACTCACAACAGTATGGAACTAGGGTGGATCACTCACCGAAGAGGGTCAATGAGGTGAACACAGGCAATATTGAGCAACAATTGTCAGATTTAACTGCTTTAGTTTTAAAGATGTCCGCAGGAAATACACCTGTTGCAAAGAGTTGTGGGATTTGTTTGTCATCGAATCATGCTACAGATGCTTGCCCCACATTACAAGAGGATGACACCACACAACAAGCCAACGCAGTAGGGAACTTTCAAGGACAACCTCAACGCAGATATGATCCCTATTCTAACACATACAATCCAGGATGGAGGGATCATCCCAATCTGAGCTATGGAGGAAATAGGCCACCACCACTGCCACCGAATGCTTTTCCAAATAGACAACAAGGATTCCAACAACCTCAATAGCAGTATCCACCTCGTCAAGGAACACCGGTAAATTCTGGGCCATCTTTAGAAGACATGTTCAAAACTTTCATGAGCCAAACACAAACTTCCATCCATAATCTGGAAAATCAGATTAGTCAGTTGGCTACAACTGTTGGCCAAATGCAAGCTCAAGGCTCAGGGAAGTTACCATCTCAAACTATTCTCAACCTTAAGGAGAATGCAAGTGATATCACCTTGAGGAATGGCAAACAACTGTCTACACCAAAAGCTATTGTTGAGCTCGATGAGGACAAAGCTAAGGAAGAGGCAGAGACATCACAGGTAATTCATAAACCGTCTGTTCAGCTTAAGTCTAATCCTTTACCTTTCCCTCCCAGGAATCTTAGAACTTCAAAGAAGGATAAGCAAGATAAGGAGATTCTAGAGACCTTCAAGAAGGTAGAAGTGAACATTCCTCTATTAGACGCAATCAAGCAAGTTTCAAGGTATGCCAAATTTTTGAAAGAATTATGCACTAATAAGAGGAAATTAAAAGACGATGAAAAAGTGACGGTCGGAGAGAACGTGTCAGCGGTCCTCCAAAGAAAGATGCCCCCTAAATGTAAGGATCCAGGTATGTTCACAATTCCATGCAAAATAGGTAATACCAGATTTGAGAAAGCCATGCTAGATTTAGGAGCTTCAATCAATGTCATGTCATTATCTATTTATGCTTCTTTAAATCTAGGACCTTTGAAAAATACTGGTGTTATTATTCAATTGGCTGACCATACTAACACTTACCCCGAAGGGGTAATTGAGGATGTGTTGGTGCAGGTCAATGAGCTTATATTTCCTGCAAATTTTTACATCGTGGATATGGAAGATGATACATCTCCAAATTCCGCCCATATATTGTTAGGGAGGCCATTTTTGAAGACAGCAAGAACCATGATTGATGTGCACAATGGAACCTTGACCATGGAGTTCGATGGCGAGAAAATTCAGTTCAATATCTATGAGGCCATGAGGTATCCTAGCGATGTCAATTCGGTTTTTGCTATTAACGTCATTGATTCATTAGTGCAGGATTCATTCGATCAAGTGCATAAGGATAGCTTGGAGGTTGCCATCACAAAGAGTTTGGAGGTGAACCAAGAGGAGGAGATTGAGCGAACACAAGAATTGAAAGAGACAATAGATGCCTTGCATTCATTGCCTAAAATTTCAGCTAAGTATGCAGTTTCATCTATTCAATTACCTGTAACTCATCAAAAATTATTACCTTCTGTTGTGCAAGCACCTACATTAGAATTGAAGCCGTTGCCGACACATTTGAAGTATGCATACCTAGGGAAGGAGGACACCCTGCCAGTGATCATTACCAACAATCTAACCAAAGTTCAAGAAGATAAACTGCTTTACGTCTTGAGGGACCACATCACAGTCTTTGGTTGGACTATCGCAGACATCAAAGGCATAAGTCCGGTTGTGTGTATGCATCAGATACTTTTGGAGGAAGGAGCTAAACCAAAAAGAGAGGCTCAAAGGAGATTGAATCCACCCATGATGGAGGTGGTGAAAAAAGAGGTGATCAAATTGCTCGATGCAGGTATTATCTATCCTATCTCTGATAGTCAATGGGTAAGTCCAGTACAGATAGTTCCAAAGAAATCTGGTATAACTGTTGTTAAGAATGATAATAATGAGTTAGTGCCCACACGGATGCAAATAGGGTGGAAAGTGTGTATCGATTATAGGAAATTAAATGCTGTAACTAGAAAGGATCACTTCCCTCTCCCCTTTATTGATCAAATGTTGGAAAGATTAGCTGGCCACACTTATTATTGCTTTTTAGATGGTTTTTCAGGTTATAACCAAATTGTGATAGCACCAGAAGACCAAGAAAAGACCACTTTCACATGTCCATTCGGTACATTTGCCTATCGGATGATGTCTTTTGGATTGTGCAATGCACCAGGTACTTTCCAAATATGCATGGTGAGTCTATTTTCTGATCTTCTTGAGAAATGTATTGAAGTTTTTATGGATGATTTCACAATTCATGGTGATTCTTTGGATGCATGCTTAGACAATTTAACTCGTGTACTCGACAGATGTTTAGAAACTAATCTTGTTCTTAATTGGGAAAAATGTCATTTTATGGTAGAGCAATGTATAGTACTTGGTCATGTAGTTTCAGCTAGAGGATTAGAAGTCGATCGAGCTAAGATAGAAATTATTTCTGCTTTGCCTTATCCTGCCAGTGTGCAGGCGATCCGTTCTTTTCTTGGTCATGCAAGATTCTATCGTAGATTTATTAAGGACTTCTCAAAGATAGCCCTACCGCTATGCGAATTGCTAAAAAAAGATGTGCAATTCCAATTCAATGACGATTGCAAGGAGGCGTTTAACAAGTTAAAGAAATTAATAACTTCCGCACCAGTCATACAACCACCAAATTGGAGTTTGCCATTTGAGATCATGTGTGATGCTAGAAACTATGTCGTAAGAGCTGTCTTGGGCCAACGAGTGAACAAAGTTGTGCATGCCATCTACTATGCTTCTCGAACTTTGAACGCTGCTCAGATTAACTACTCAACAACGGAAAAAGAATTACTCTCTGTTATTTTTGCTTTAGAAAAATTCAGATCTTATCTTCTTGGCACTAAATGTAATATCCCAGATATTTAAATGAATTAGAAATAAAATATTTAATATTTAATAAAGGTTGGAGTTTGATAACCTAGTAGTGATAGATAAATAGAGGTCCAAATTAAATTTAACGGACTAACTTAGATATGGTGATATCAAAATTTTTGATAAGTTAGCAAGTAAAGTGATAATTCAATAAACTTGACTAACAGCAAGTCTAATTAAATTAAGAGAATTAATTAGTGGAGTTATGTAATTATGCGACGTGGTTGCGTGTAAATTAAATATGTATTTATATGAATATATATATGCGTGCATATTTAGTAACATAATTTAATGGTTAATTAAATTGTGATAAATAGATAGATTAATATTAAATTAAACCGAATTGAATTAAAAGGTTTATTGTGGAATTAATTTATATGATAATTAATTAATGTAAATAATGTAAAATATTATTAATAATATTATTAGTCCATTTAGTAATTTAATACTTATGGGTTATAATATTTAATTATTTATTCAATCTAATTATTTATTTAATCATGGATTGAATAATTAATGTGTAAATTATTAAATTAGCCCAACATGGGTCAATTAGTAGCCCAAGTGGAGAATAATAAAATTTGACAATTTAGTAGTCCAAACAATTTAATAGAAGCCCAATTGGTATTTTAAATTAAAGCTCAATGATTGGCCCACTTGAAAAATACTTAATTAAACTATTATTTATTAAAAAGTGGCATGTGACTAACATTTTGGGACAAAGGAAAGTGCATCAGCCGTGTGTGTGCTAGGAGAGAGAGAATGAATTGATTGTATTTTATTTTATTTTTCCTTTATTTAATTTAGGTTGCTTGTTTTGATTTTTGGTGAGTCATTTCCCATAAAATTCTCACCAACTAAGGCATGGGTTAGCTTTCTTGAGCAAGTATCTAAGTAAAGAGCATCATGAATTATAGATATAATTTTTATATATAAGAATTTTGCAACTATACTTGAAATGGTAAACATTTCACTTCATTTATTCTTCAAGTTTCAAAAGAGAGAGTTTGAGAGAAATAACTTGGGAGAGCATAATAATTGAGAGACTAAGGAGGAAGAAGGAGAAGTTAGGTTTGTTCATGCCATTCACAACCTATTTTGGAAGAAAAAATGAAGATAGCCATTAAAATGAGGTAATGGTTATTTTAAATGTAGTTTATTTTTAAATTAAATAAACCAACATGAGTATAAACATGTTAATGTAGTTAATAATATGTAGTAGTAATATTTATGCCATGCTTGAGTTTAATATGCTTGGTTTGTATTTTAGTATAATTTATATGCTAAAAACATGTGTTTGGTGATGTTAAATCAAGTATCAAAATAATGTCCAAAAATAATTTTTATAATATTTAGATTTAATGTTATAATATTATAGAACATTAAATCATGAGAAAAACAAAGTTTGAATCACTCAAAACGGAGTTATACACAAAAAGTTATGATTTGTGATAGTTTATGTGATGTAAAAAAATTTTATAAAAATTTTTAATATTAAATCATGAAAAATTAAAATTTTCATGTTATAAATTGATATTAAGTTATTGGTAATTTTTTTGGATTTTTAAAGCTTACTTGAATGTATAATTTTTATTAAAGTGGTGTATTAAAATTACTGTTCACAATCTGTTAAGGGGAAAGAAAAAGAGGGTGCCGCGCAATGCGCGCGACCCTGTTCACTGTCGGACGCGGAAAGAAAAACGGCGTCGTTTTGTCGAAGAAAAAAATTTCATCCGCGCGTTATGCGCGGAAGACAGTTACGGTGCCATTAAAACGGCACCGTTTTGGGGCCTTAGTTTTTGTCGGCGCGCGCAATGCGCGGTAACAGATTTTTTGCTGAAATTACGATACTGCCCCTCCGTCCGATTTTCTGATTAATTATGAAATTGCCATCGGTCCCGTTTTTCAACTTATTTACGGAAATGTCATTCTGGATAATTTAAATTAATTTAAGTGTTTAAAAATTAATTTAAAATTATAACAAAAATATTAATAATACAAAAATGATATTTAGGTATTGAATATTATATTTTTCCAAATATAATAAGTATTTAGGATTCATATTTAAATGTTGTAAATATTAATCTAGTTAGTTTAATATTATATTTTTTAAATATAATAAGTATTTAGGATTAATATTTAAATGTTGTAAATATTAATCTAGTTAGTTTAATATTATATTTTTTTAAATATAATAAGTATTTAGGATTAATATTTAAATGTTGTAAATATTAATCTAGTTAGTTTAATATTATATTTTTCAAATATAATAAGTATTTAGGATTAATATTTAAATGTTGTAAATATTAATCTAGTTAGTTTAATATTATATCTTTTGAATTTATGATTAAATTAATTATTATTTAATTAATATTAAATAATAAACAAGGATGATAAATTAATTAATTATTATTTAATTACTATTAAATAATAATTAAAGACAACTAAGATTGATTATTTAATTATTTCTTATTTGATTAACTTTAAATAATAAATAAATTCAGTTAGTTATTATTTATTATTAAATAATAACTAATGATATTTGAGTATTTACTATATAATTGTATTATTTATTATTTAATTTACTTTAAATAATAAATGAATCTAGTTAGTTAGTTATTATTTATTATTAAATAATAACTAAAGATATTTGATTATTTTTAATATGATATAATTATTTATTATTTGATTAACTTTAAATAATAAATAAATCTAGTAAGTTATTATTTATTATTAAATAATAACTAAAGGTAGTTAATTACTTACTATTTAATTAATGTTAAATAGTAATTAAATGAAATTAGATTTAATGAAATAAAGAAAATGTCTTTTTAACTCTTTTGTTTAAACAATTATAATAAATTGTTTAATAGTTTAATAAGTGTTTAACACTTGAGAAAATTATTTTCTAACTTATTAAATTATTAACCTAATTTGATTGAGGGTCTATAAGGTTAATAATATCGTTTTGACTGATGTAAATTATGTGTTAGTACTTATGTGTGGTAGATAAGTTCATTAGTAAGCGTATAGTTGTGCAAATACGCCGTACTAATTATTAGACCAACTTTATTAATGTTAGGTCATTCAAAGCCAGTTAGTTAAAGCTAAACATTTATTGTAGCTGAGCAGACAGGCAAGTTTCCTAAACCCTACTCAATTTATATTCGAGCAGGATATATTATTTTATTGTTCAAGTTCCTAACTCAAACTCAAGTTGTTATGTTTCAAGCATGCTATGGTTTAATTCTGTATAATTATTTCACCTCTTTAATTTGTTGATTCGCACATAGTGCTTGTTGCATGTGTTCATCAGGTATGAAAGGCTGATCACCTTCATCACAATAAGGTTCAGTTAAATTTGTTCATGGTCATTATTGACACTCAACATTAATTAATTCAGTCATTCAATTATTGAAATTATGACTCGTACTCTTTCATAATTATTATATTGTTGAAAATTCAAAAGCTTATTCTTTCTTTCAATCATGATATATCGTTATCGTATTTAAACTTGCTGAGCAAAGTCGTTGCTCACTCTTGCTATATCATGATAACAAATTTCAGAATAATACGAATGTCCGAGGAGAGACGGAGACAGAAGCAAAAGACAAGATTATAGTGTTATGCATGATAACTAAATTGTTATATGATGTAAGTAATTTTGTAAACATTTTTATGAATCTAAAGGTATATATGTAAGTTAAGGTTAGAAACCTTGGGAAATGTTGTAGAATAAACAATTTATGTTTATATATTCCGCATTAGTTATAGAACATGTATGGAGATGATGTATCGTGACGTACCAAGTCTAGGGTTAAAGGAACCCGGATTTGGGGGCGTTACACTAAAGTTGTAGTTTATTCTGACCATGCAGCTCTCAGGTACCTGTTAACCAAGAAGGATTCAAAACCGAGGATTATCAGATGGATCCTACTGCTCCAGAAATTCGACTTGGAAATCAAAGATAAAAAAGGAGCAGAAAACTTGGTGGCAGACCATTTGAGCAGGCTGATTTAGGAGGAAGACTCTCTACCATTACAAGATTCTTTTCTAGACGAACATCTCCTTTCCATTGAAAATTCGGTACCCTGATATGCAAATCTCGTTAACTATTTGGTTAGTGCTTACACGCCTAGTGAGTTTTCTAAACTCCAAAAAGAAAAGCTAAAACGAGATGCGAAATATTATGTGTGGCATGATCCGTACTTGTGGAAATTTTGTTCTGATCAGGTAATTAGAAGGTGTGTGCCTGATAGTGAGTTTTTGTCTATTCTTACTTTCTGTCACTCTTATGCTTGTGGAGGACATTTTGGACCTAAAAGAACAGCCCATAAAGTTTTAGAATCTGGTTTCTTTTGGCCAACTATTTTTAAAGATTCTTATCTGTTTTGTAAATCATGTGCAAATTGTCAAAGGACAGGAAATATATCAAGTAGAAATCAAATGCCACAAAACCCTATCTTAATTGCTGAAATTTTTGATGTTTGGGGTATTGATTTTATGGGACCATTTCTTGCTTCTTATGGTAATGTTTACATTCTTTTGGCTGTTGACTATGTTTCAAAATGGGTGGAAGCTAAAGCCACTAAGACTGACGATTCTAAAGTTGTTGCAGATTTTATCAAGTCTAACATCTTTGTTAGGTTTGGAACTCCAAGGGCTATTATCAGCGACAAAGGAACTCATTTCTGCAATAGGATGCTCGTGGCTCTGTTTAAGAAATACAATGTTATACATAGAGTCTCTACAGCCTATCACCCACAAAGCAATGGCCAAGCTGAAGTGTCCAACCGTGAAGTCAAGTCCATTTTAGAGAAGGTTGTCAAGCCAAACAGAAAGGATTGGAGTCTGAAACTGGAAGATGCACTATGGGCGTATAGGACAGCATTTAAAATTCCTATAGGGATGTCACCTTACTGAAAGTAGTATGCCCTCAAGCCAATCACATTTGATGTGATAAACATATACTTTGTAATCTTGTTCGTTTATTAATAAAAGAATCAAGGCATTTATTTATTCATGATTAATTACTTGAATTAATCAAATGGATAAACCCATAGTTTTTTAGCAATGTTTTTAGAACCATGATGAGGATCATGCTAATGAGATCTAAATTCAAGATAGCTTAAAACTAAAATTGTTTATAATCGTTGGATCACTAAAAAGGGGATTAGTAGATCCGGATAGATTGGTACATACTATGCTTGCTCTTATGAAGAGGATGATTGATCTCATAATCATTTGTGTAGAGACATTAAAGCAAGTATGTAGGTGCTTATTAGAGAATAAGTTCATTGAACGTGACTCGCTCAAGGAACACCTAATGGAGTCTTACTTGCCTGTCAATAGGAGTTCCTTTTGTGATAGTAGTACAAGTGATCCTTGGACTTGAGATCATCATAGTATCTTGTGTATGATGAATTATGTTTTGACATATTCCTTAAAACCTTTAGGGTGTATCAAAGGGTATGATTGGATATAATAAGTCATACATGGAGATAGGTGAATGATCAACAAAGAATCTACCACTTCTAGTAAAAGAAGAGAATGTCCTATGCGATTCGATAAATGACAACTCAGTAGTCCTTGGCCAAGGCAGAATGAAAATTAAAAAGTAGTTTCTAATTTACATTAATTAGAGTTATTCATTTAAGGATCGAAATGCATATAATCAAATAAAATAAGACTTGACAGTTATACCATGTCTTATATTTGATTGGGACGTTGTGAGGTAGAAGGATTGAATTGTACGGTAACTATTCCCTGAATAGGTTTTTTTGTGATTAAATGTTGAAATCTATATTATCTGGAAAGTCGTTGATCGCTAAGGGGGCTTACCCTTATTATGGAATAAATATTATTTATTTAAATAAATTAAATAGTTTAATTTATTTATATAAATAAGATTAAAATAGTTCTAATTAATTTATTCTATAACCGGTTTAATATGGAGAACCTAAAGGGTCACACCGCAAAAAGAAAATAATTATTTAAGAAGTAAATGGCATAATTGTAATAATGAATTAAGTATATTTAATTTATACTATGTGGATAGAATAGCTTAATATTTATTATTTAGTATTTTGGAAATACAAAGTATAAATTAATAAGAGGAGTCTTATTATTATTATTACTATTATTATTATTATTTAGTTCCTAAATGGTTTAGGAATTAATTTATAAGAGTACTCGCATAATTAATAATTAAGTTCCTAAATAGTTTAGGAATTATAATTATTATATTAAATCAATTAAGTTCCTAATTAGATTAGAAGTTTAATTAAAAACCCTATTCCTAAAGGTGTTAGAAGGGTTTACTAAATCTATAAATAAGAGAAATCTTATTATGGATTAAGGTTACACACATACACTTCTATAAGTTTTGGGAGAATACTCACATATTCTCTAGAAGAGAAAACTAGGGTTTGCCATAACCCACTTCTTGAATTATTATTATTCCTTGGTGGATCACCTCTAGAGGCCAAACACTTGGTTGGCTAATGTTGATCATTATAATCTAATCGGTGAAATTCAAGGAGATCGTGAAGGATTTGGAGGTGAACTTGTACCCGTTGAAGCTTTAAGTTCTACAAGGGTATATCTCTAACTTCTTCTTTATTAATTAATAATTGCGCATAAAGGTCGATCCTGGATTATGGTTTGTAAATTTTTAAATTTGATTTTACCATGCTTCCGCTATTTTATGCAATTTGATTTCGTCTATGATTTTTACAAACCAACAGTGGTATCAGAGCCAAACTTTATGCGAATTATTAATTGTTTTAATTTTATATATGTATGGGTATGTGTTTAGAACAATTTATTGGACATAATTTGTTATATAAAATTATTATTTTTATAGACCGAATTGGGTGAAAGTTGGACTTAACTGTTTCGGATATATATAGTAATACAAACTGCTGTCGCACGGTTTTGATGGGTTTTCGGTATTACAGCCCACGGTTTTGGCTTTTGTTTATAATATATATACATACAATATACATGCTGTCATTGCCAGGCAACAATTTTTCTCGGCTTTGGTTATATATATATATATATATATATATATATATATATATATTAAAAGCAACCATTGTTTTGGTTTTCGGTATAAAACAGCGCAGGAATATATATGATATAGCCTGTCCCGAATTTAGTGTCCGGGTGTGATATACCAGGCAAGTCACGGATTTGGTATGTATTTATCTATTAGATTCATATAGAAACAAAAGCACTCTTGTTTTGGTTAATATATATATATATATATATATTATAATAACCAAAAGGTAAATGATGGCCCAAAAGCAAAGCAGCATTCTTCCGTAAATTGAATTTGAAAAACAAACATAACCAAATTTTTGCTACTATATATATATATACACTACCGTGTACTATATATATATTATTAATATATATGATATATTTATAACATATATATTAATTAGCCAAACAGTTTGGTAATTTTGTGCAGATTTTAAAATTTCAAAATAAAAGAGTTTATTTTGGGTAATTTTAAAATAATAAAATAAATAGTTTATTTTTAAATAATTTTATAATTAAAATAAAAAGTTTATTTTAAACATGAAATTAGATTTCATACAACTTTAATTGCCCATTAAATAATACCAATACATATATGAAATGATTTATTTAATTCATGAGATGAATATATTTATTGATATATATGATAATAAATGAGATTGATTATGGACTATTGACCAATGTGATTGGATTTAATTTTAAATGGATGCATGAATGAATGGGTTTTATAAATGGGGTCTGCGTACCTCGTCTTTCTAATTTTTCTTATGTATAATTTTATCTCCCTCCTATGTACTTCCCCTTGACTGTTGATCAAGGTTTCTATTTATTGTAAATAATTTGTAATAGAATTAGTTAGAATTATTTTGAAGAATTGGAGCAAAGGAGCAAGGAGTGCATGAAGACCCATTTGTAATGGAGCCCAGATTTAAATGTAATAGTTATATTTAATTTAATTTATTCTTGCACCCTAGGTTTGACCTTTTGGTTCACTTGGTGGCTCTAGTGAACCAAATTAGAATAAAAGTCCATAATCAATCCAAGTAGAATATTGTATTCTATATGTGCATGTTAATTATATATATATTATATATTATCCAAACATGCTTCGCATGTTAAATAATATGACGCGTATTTTATATATATATGTGCATGGGCGCTAAACAAGATGAGACAATTAATATTAACAAACCCCTCATGATGTAGAATAAATATTATTTATAAAATGAATTAAAATGTTTAATTCATGAATTAAAAGGAGTTTAATTCAATTAAATAAAATTAGAATTGTTCTAATTTATTTATTCTACTACTAAAATATTAAGTTGTAACGTTCAAAGATATTTGGAATATCGAGCGTTGCCTTCTAACATGATAAAACGATAAAGTATCAAATAATCAATATACGTTTGTTGTGCACACACAAGGCTTATATCGATCATTTGAGATGTTGTTTTATCACATTTGATGCTTATAAGGAATTGAACATTACTGTTTTGTTGTACACACACAAGGGCAGTATTTTTCTCTTTACTATATGGAAGTGCTAGGTTGGACTTAACTTAGATAATTTTGATTCGGATGTGCACACACTTGATCATAATAATCTAAGAAGCAAAATACAAGGAGTTACATATTGATGTAATTGACAAAAGTTGTCTCCTATTTATTTATATATAGTCTGTTGTGCACACACAAGGCTATATACATTTGAAATAGGATCCTTATTCTCACTAGCAAGTCTTTAATTAGATTTGTCGAACTATATGAGGAGGGTAATATAGTTTGATGAAAATAGTGGGAGACACCATTTTAAATAAAGACCTAATTAACTTGGTGATTAATAAAATGAATGCATGTTAATGTTGTTATTAATTCACTTAAAGAATATTGCTATGTTTAATTCACTAACACTGCATAGCATATTAGATGCTAATAATTTAATGGAACTGAATTGTTTGGATTGATTAAATAAATTTGAGAAAAGTTCTCAATGCTGAAAAGCTAGCAAATGTCCTTAAATTGTCTATCCCTGCAAACGTTGCAGGCTTAGCCTATGAGGAAGATAATGTTATTTTAAGAAATAGCAAGATGATGCAAAGGTGGCTCAATGCATCACGCTCGCATCCATAAGTATCGAGTCACAGCGTCAACAAGAGAAAATGGATGCACCTACTATATTGTTGCACATTCAAAAGTTGTTTGGTGAGCAAAGTAGGTCAACTAGATATAAGATATCTAAGGAGCTCTTCCAATCTATAATAATCAATGGCACTACAGTAAAGACACGTATCCTAAAGATGATCAATTCGATCGATCAATTAGGACACCTAGGTTTTGTCAAAGATAGAGAGTTGAGTCAAGATTCGATCTTGCAGTCACTCGCTGACTCCCTTTCACAAATTGTTGTGAATTTTAACATTAATAAGCTTGAAGTCAGTTTACCTGATTAGCTTAAATATGTTGAATACAGTTGAGAGTCACTTTCCTTCCAAGGAAAATCAAGTTTTACTAGTAGATGAATCTTCTAAGTTGAAGAAGATGGCCAAAAATGTTTCTGAGGAGTCAGAAAAGATAGAAGACAATAGAAAGGCTAAACAAAGGACATAAATAAAAGTGATCCCGAAATGCAAAGGAGTTTGCTTTCATTGCGATAAGCTGGGACACTGGAAGAGGAACTGCAAGGAGTATCTTGTAGTAGTTAAGCAGAAGAAGCTTAATGAAGCTTCAACTGCAGATATAGATTTGTTCATAATGAAATAGAACTTTCTATAAGTCAAGTTTCTACTTATGTATTAGATACCGGCTGGAGGTCTCAAATATGCAAGCCGTTGCAGAGACTAGGCAGAAGTAGAAGACTGAACTAAAGATAAGTAATCATGTGTATGAGAAATGGAGCAAAAGGTTGCTACATTAATCACAGGAACTTACAGTTTAGCATTGCCTACGGGCAAATCCATTTCGTTAGTAAGATGTTACTATGTTGATTACTTGATGGATTTTATAAGCTTGACTTACATGAAAGTATTTCAAAATTGAACAAACTAAAGGCAAAGAGATGATATGGATCATACCTTTATGCAATACTGTTAATTCGGTCATGTTGATGAAACAAGACTAAACAAGTTGTATAAAGATAGGTTTTTTAGAGCCTTTTGATTATTAATCAAATACAACTTGTGAATCTTGTATCATGGACAATATGACTAAATTTTCATTTAGTGGACATGGAGAGCGAGTTGCGGAGTTGTTAGAAATGGTACACATAGTCGTGTGTGAAA
The DNA here is from genome assembly GCA_947179155.2 of Hedera helix. Classification (NCBI taxonomy): domain Eukaryota; kingdom Viridiplantae; phylum Streptophyta; class Magnoliopsida; order Apiales; family Araliaceae; genus Hedera; species Hedera helix. The sequence goes on from OX359283.1 coordinate 3,410,343, forward strand.
CCTATGACAACAAATGCAAGAGGAAGGTATTTATTCATTATTTTCACTAATGATTCTAGATTTTGATATATGTATTTGATGAAATACAAATTCAAATCATTTGAAACGTTCAAAGAATTCAAAAATGAAGTAAAGAAACTAAAGGCCAAAAGTATTAAAGTTCTTCGATTAGATCGAGAAAGGAATACTTAAGCAATAAGTTTTTAGATCATCTCAAGCGAAATGGTATTCTCACATAATGGACATGGTGATGATCCATGATGAGTTATACCAATCTTCCAGTATACTTCTAGGGTTATACCTTAGAAACGATCGCATATCTACTAAATCAGATACCTTCTTATTTCCTCCTCAAGACTTCCTATGAGTCATGGATAGGGAGGAAACCAAGTCTTAAGTATGTTAAGATTTGAATTGTCCAGCTTATGTCAAAAGGTTTGACAGTGATAAGCTTAGGACAAGATTTGACAAGTGTAAACTTGTGGGATATCTTAAAGAAAGTTCAGGATATCACTTCTATGATCCGACTAAGTAAGAAGTGTTTGTTGAAACACGCAACCTAAAGGAAAAGAAGTTTTTCCTTAAAGGGTTAGTGGGAGTAAAATAGATCTTGAAGAAGTTCAAGAACCACAAAACACTACAGATTAAGTGAAGGAATATGTATAAGTAGATAAACCTATTGTACCACAACGAAGTCGTAAATCTGGTTTAGTACCGAAGATACCTGAATGGTATGGATTCATCATAGATGATGATGATGAGATACGCATCATAGTGGATGATGATCCAGTTACAAACGATGAGATATGAGTATTAGATACTAAAGAGAAATGACTGATAATCATAAAATTCGAAATGGGTCTTTGGAGAAAGACTAAATGCAGATGGCAAGGTGGAGACCTATAAGACCTGACTAGTGGTAAAAAGATTTCAAATAAAGTCAATGAGTTGACTAAAATGAAAATTTTCACTAGTGAAAATGCATATATAAATTCGGATTTTATTTGCAATTGTAGCTTACTATACAAAAGGATGTATGTATGCTACAACCAAGATGATTTATCTTTATATAGATGGAGTAAATCAAGTATGAAAGCTACAACGATCCAATTTTGGATTGAAGCAAGTTTCTCGAAGATGGAACATCCGTTTTGATGAGATAATCAAAAGTGTTTGATTATATCAAAGACGATAATGAACCAAGTGTGTACAAAGGTTAGTGGGAGCACTGTGACATTCCAAGTATTATATGTTGATATAATATTGATAAGGAATGACATACCAATGCTACAATCAGTAAAGATGTGGTTGTCTAAACACTTCTCAGTGAAGGACTTGGGAGAAACATCCTATATTTTGGGGATAAAGATCTATAGAGATAGATCACAAAGGATGCTCGGTTTAACCCAAAGACTGTACATCAATTCGTTGATATGTACTAGACTTGATATTGCTTATGTACGATAAGCAGATATCAGTTTAATTTTGGAGAAGAATATTAGAAAATAGTTTCTAATGATAAGTTTGATATAAAACTAGAGGGTTTATTAAACTCAAGTTTGTTCAGACTAATCAAGATAACAGTATATCCGTTTCAGGTAATATGATTACCTTGAACGGTGCAGTAGTGAGTTGGAAAAGTTCCAAACAGTAAGGAGTTGCTGATTTAGTGACAAAGACATAGTAAATAACCATAAGTGAAGCTGCAAAGGTGATTGTTTGGTTCAACAAATTCATTACAGAACTTATAACGGTTCTTAGTATTAAAGGAGTTTAATTTGCCAAAGAACCTAGGTCTCATCTGAAATCCAAACATATGTTGCAGCACTTTCATATGATTAGATGAATCATTGAAAATGAGACAACACCATAAAGATGGCAAGCTCTTAGAACAGTATTACAGATCTATTAACTAAAGCATTTACTAAGCAATTTGTACGCCACTTAGAGAAGAATGGTATAGGGATACCAAAGGGCGATTGGCTTTAGTGCAAGTGGGAGATTGAAAGTAGTATGCCCTCAAGCCATTGATGTGATAAGCATATACTTTGTAATCTTGTTCGTTTATTAATAAAAGAATCAAGGCATTTCTTTATTCATGATTAATTACTTGAATTATTCAAATGGATAAATCCATAGTTTTTTAGCAATGTTTTTAGAACCATGATGAGGATCATGCTAATGAGATCTAAATTCAAGATAGCTCAAAACTAAAATTGTTCCTAATCGTTGGATCACTAAAAAGGGGATTAGTAGATCCGGATAGATTGATACATACTATGCTTGCTCTTATGAAGAGGATGATTGATCTCATAATCATTTGTGTAGAGACATTAAAGCAAGTATATAGGTGCTTATTAGAGAATAAGTTCACTGTACGTGACTCGCTCAAGGAACACCTAATGGAGTCTTACTTGCCTGTCAATAGGAGTTCCTTTTATGATAGTAGTACAAGTGATCCTTAGACTTGAGATCATCATAGTATCTTGTGTATGATGAATTATGTTTTGACATATTCCTTAAAACCTTTAGGGTGTATCAAAGGGTATGATTGGATATAATAAGTCATACATGGAGATAGGTGAATGATCAACAAAGAATCTATCACTTCTAGTAAAAGAAGAGAATGTCCTATGCGATTCGATAAATGACAACTCAGTAGTCCTTGGCCAAGGCAGAATGAAAATTAGAAAGTAGTTTCTAATTTACATTAATTAGAGTTATTCATTTAAGGATCGAAATGCATATAATCAAATAAAATAAGACTTGACAGTTATACCATGTCTTATATTTGATTGGGACGTTGTGAGGTAGAAGGATTGAATTGTACGGTAACTATTCGCTGAATGGGTTCTTTTGTGATTAAATGTTGAAATCTATATTATCTGGAAAGTCGTTGATCGCTAATGAGGCTTACCCTTATTATGGAATAAATATTATTTATTTAAATAAATTAAATAGTTTAATTTATTTATATAAATAAGATTAGAATAGTTCTAATTAATTTATTCTATAACCGGTTTAATATGGAGAACCTAAAGGGTCACACCGCAAAAAAAAAATAATTATTTAAGAAGTAAATGGCATAATTGTAATAATGAATTAAGTATATTTAATTTATACTATGTTGATAGAATAAATTAAATAGCTTAATATTTATTATTTAGTATTTTAGAAATACAAAGTATAAATTAATAAGAGGAGTCTTATTACTATTATTATTATTATTTAGTTCCTAAATGGTTTAGGAATTAATTAATAAAAGTACTCTCATAATTAATAATTAAGTTCCTAAATAGTTTAGGAATTATAATTATTATATTAAATCAATTAAGTTCCTAATTAGATTAGGAGTTTAATTAAAAACCCTATTCCTAAAGGTGTTAGGAGGGTTTACTAAATCTATAAATAAGAGAAGTCTTATTATGGATTAAGGTTACACACATACACTTTCATAAATTTTGGGAGAGTACTCACATATTCTCTAGAGAGAGAAAACTAGGGTTTGCCATAACCCACTTCTTGAATTATTATTATTCCTTGGTGGATCACCTCTAGAGGCCAAACACTTGGGTGGCTAACGTTGATCATTAGAATCCAATCGGTGAAATTCAAGGAGATCGTGAAGGATTTAGAGGTGAACTTGTACCCGTTAAAGCTTTGAGTTCTACAAGGGTATATCTCTAACTTCTTCTTTATTAATTAATAATTGCGCATAAAGGTCGATCCTGGATTATGGTTTGTAAATTTTTAAATTTGATTTTACCATGCTTCCGCTATTTTATGCAATTTGATTGCGTCTATGATTTTTACAAACCAACAGTTACAAGATTGTGTTTGGCAAGCCATGTCATCTACCCGTGGAACTAGAACATAAAGCTTTTTGGGCAATCAAGCAATGCAATATGAGCCTAGATCAAGCAGGAGAGCACAGGAAATTGCAGTTACAAGAGCTTGAAGAACTCCGAAATGAAGCATATGAAAGCTCGAAATTGTATAAAGAAAAGACAAAGGCGTTCCGCGATAAGAAAATTTTAAGAAAAACCTTTACAGTTGGTCAACAAGTCCTCCTATACAATTCCCGATTGAAATTATTTCCAGGTAAACTTCGTTCTCGGTGGGAAGGTCCATTTATTGTTGTTAATATTTTTCCTCATGGTGCAATAGAAATCCATAATTCGAGAACTGGAAAAATATTCAAAGTGAACGGTCATCGACTCAAACCATTCTATGACGGTCATCAAGTGGAAAACGTGGAGATCCTGGCATTGACGGATCCAGTTTACCAAGATTGAGAGCAGAAAGAGGTCAAGCCAATGATAATAAACAACGGCGCTACTTGGGAGGCAACCCAAGAAATCAGATTTGCATTTCTTTTCCTTTTTCTTTTTATATTTATTTGTGTCTGTTTCTTTGCATTATAGTTTATATTGGGGACAATGTAAATTTTAAGTGTGGGGGAAGGGATTTAGGATTTTTATTTTTATTTTATTTTTTATTTTTAGGGAATTTAAAAAAAAAATTGGAATTTTGTGGGTATATTCACTGCAAACGCTCATGAGATAAAACGCGTCCACTTAGGGTAACCTTGGGGTTTAAAGGCTTGTTGCACGTGCTAAGTGTAACCGTGTTTCCTACGAAAATGGGATAGTTTTTTTTTAGGATTGAGTCAGTTGAGCAATTTTTGATTTGAATTTTAATTTTTAACCGATGATAAAATTTTGATTTTTATTTAATAACTCTTGAAAAATTGATAAATTTTGCGTAATCTGAATTTTGACATTTTTGTTGGTCAGTACTTTATTTGGAATCTTTTATTTTATTATTTGCACATATCCATATGTTTGAACTAATTTTAATATGGAGAAAATTTATTTGGTTAAAAGCTTATAAGATATGTTTTTAACTCTATATCTTATTTGAACATTACTTGAAGTGAATATAAGGTAAATATAATGTGGAGAAATGATTAAGGTAATCTTTCTGGGATTATTAAATTAATCTTACCCGAAGTAGAAGAAGAAAAAAAGAAGTGAAACAATTGTCATGTGGTGGGTTGAGATGGAGCGTAAAACGCACTCACTCATAAACACATGCAGCGAGATGGAGCGTAAAACGCACTCGCTGGTGAGATAGAGTATAAAATGCATTCACCGTGAAAAAAAATGATAGAAAAAAAGAAAGAAGAAAAAAAGTCTTGCTAGCAGGATTTTAAAAATACTTGGGAAGGTATGTGATTAAAGTTAAATCCTAGTGTGGTTAAAATATAGAACCTTTTGATCTTCTAATTTGTATTTATCTGTATTAAATGGAAAGTGATGTGAAAATAAATGTATAGAATTTTAATATATTTTGTGATGTATTTGATTAGATGAATTGATCTAAATTTTTATTAGTTTGATATATATGGATTTTCACATACACACGAAGGATTGGGAATAAAGTGGACTTAATAATTAAGTTAAAATTTTGGATGATGTATTATTTTGAAATTTTCTAAGAGTTGCCGATTATAATCTTTGAGATTGATGTGAAGTTCATATTAATTAATTGCTCATGTAAAAAGTCGAGTTAGTTGAGTCGCTTTAGTCTGTTGGGCTAGTTAGATTTATTTTATTTTTATTTTTGTTTTGCCCAAGGACGAGCAAAAGCTAAGTATGGGGGTATTTGATAGGGTTAAATTATACGGCATTTTTATTCCCTAATACTTAGTTTTTATATTTATTGTGTGCTTAAATGTTTAATTATTTAGCATATTTTGGTTTTAATAGGTTTTATAGGATTTTAGTTAATTTATGTTAATTTAGGTAATTTTATAGTATTTTTATATTTCTTTTTATTTGTGTTTTTATTTATTTTAGGTATTTTATTTATTATTATGTGTTTTTAGGATTTTTAGTATTTTTATATTATTTTTATTTATTTTTAATTATTTTATATTTTATTTTGTAGGAAAAATAAGTTTGGCGGCAAATCTATAAATTCAGCAAAAATCTGATGGCCATTTGGTAAATAACCAGCGTTGATGGCAAAATCGTAATTAAATCAAAATTGCGACCGCGCCATGCGCGCGCATGGACGCTAGGAGCACAGGGGAAGCGACGACGTCGTTTTTGGATAAGGAAAGAGGGCGGCGCATTGCGCGCAAGAAAATTCGGTCAGTAGCAGCAGAATTGAAGAAACGACGTCGTTTGCCAAGAGAGCGAGCGCGCAATGCGCGGGATGGTGTGACGTCAGCAGACGCGTTTCCGCGTCGACCGGGTCAACGGCGCGTAAGGCTGCGTTTGGCAACGCATTAATGCTTGAAATCAGATTATTTCGGGATTTTTGCTACTTTTTTATTCCAAATTGGATATTAATTCCAACTAGGGTTAGGATAATAATTATTTTAATTTTCTTTTATTTTTAATTGTAAATCCTATTAGGGTTTGGACAAGTTAGAGACCTATAAATAGAGGGTCAATCTCTCATTATTGATAGTAAGTTTTTGGGAGTTCTTTCTTCTAGTTTCTTGGAGAGAGCTTTTTAACTATTGGAGATTATTTTGAAGAATGTCAGGCTAAGTTTTTATTTTCAGTTCTAAAGGGATGTTGAACCTTATTTTTAATTGATGTTTTAATTGAGTTTTATAATCTATTCCTTCATGCATGAGATTTATTCTTGATAATCTGTTTTAATTGTTTTATGATATTTGCTTGATTAATTTGATAATGGCCTGTTAAGTTAATCAATAATTTATCATATGCTAGATTAAGATTTGATATTAAGCAAACGATATTTTATCTTATCATAAGTAGCAGTTAATAATATTTAATTGTGGTCAAACTTTGAATATTATTATGGTTATCAAGATGGCAAGTTAAATGGTCCGCGATGTTGAGATTGTTGCTTGGAATAATCTAATTCTCTAATTTTTAATGCAATTGTTATATTAAATCTAGACTGATAGTTCTAGGTTGTATGATAGTTAGGGTCTTTTGTGAGCGATTGCTGCATTAGATTTATAATTTAAGGAGGATTTCGGGTAGTTTGACGATTGTCGATTATCTAGGATTATTAATCTCAATTGAAGAAAAAGATAATAATAACTTGATTAATTTGTTAATTGAAAGAAATGGATACTGAACTAAGGAACTGAAGTTTGTTTTAATTGATTTTTCTCATATTTATTTATTATTCAGTTTTATTTGTTTGTTTGAATTTTAATTAGCTAATAATTAATTCCAAACCCCCCATTTAGTTAGATATTTTTGACAACATTAGATTTATTAAAACAATTCACTCTCTGTGGGTTCGACTCTTACTTTCACTACTACATTAATATTTTTCAAAGTAAGATTTTATTTTTGGTTGCGTGCGACAGCATCCCAACATTTTAATGTTTTATGAAGTTGGTGTTATACCACCACTGAGTCAATGCTAACCATATAGACCACTTCTTTGGCTGCTCACTACATATACACCTCAAATAACATTCTAAGCACTGATTCAATCTCTCAGTTTGACCATCAGACTGAGGGTGGTAAGCTGAGCTTAGACACAACTTTACTCCTAACTACTGAAACAGATTCTCCCAAAATGTACTTAAAAATTTTGTATCCCTATCATTTACAATGGACTGTGGAAGTCCATGTATTTTGTAAATGTTATCAATATAAAACCTGGCAACTGAGGTAGCAGAATATAGGTGCTTCATTCCAATGAAATAGGAAAACTTAGAAAACTTATCAATGATTACCAAAATGACAATGTTACCTTCAGAACTAGGTGATCCCTCAATGAAGTCTAGTGATATAACATTCCAAGGCCTAGCAGGTACCTCCAATGGTTGTAATAACCCTAGATATGGAATATTTTCATTTTTGTTCCTCTGGAAAACATCACATTTCCCAACCCACAATTTGATGTCTGTAGAAATACCATTCCACACAAAGTATTTATTTAACCTCTTCAAAGTTGCTTGCACTCCAAAATGCCCTCCTATTGAACTGCCATGAAATATTGAAAGTACTTTCTCCCTGATACCATTACTCCTTCCTAAATATATTACTCCTTTCTTTCTCAAAATTCCATTAACAAATGAAAACTCAGTCTCAGATACTGGAGTAAACACAATTTGTTGGATCAATGCTTGCATTTCATCATCACCTTCATAAGACTTTCCAATCTCCTAAAGCCATAATGGTACACAAGCAGTAATTGCCTTCAGCTGAGCTGTGTCAATTCCAAGAGTATTAGTGTCATCATTATCATAAATATGTCTTGATAATGCATCTGCAACCTTGTTTTCAGACCCTTGCATATAGGTGATTTCATAATCATAACCTAACATTTTACTCAACCATTTTTGTTGTAAAAATGTAGTCAGCCTTTGTTCCATAAAAAACTTCAAACTTTGATGATCAGTCCTTATTATGAAATGAGAACCCATTAAGTAAGGCCTCCACTTGGTTATAGCATGAAGTATTGCTAACAACTCCTTTTCATGGACAGATAAGCCTAGGTGTTTGGGAGCTAAAGCCTTGCTAATGAAGGCTATAGGTCTTCCCCCTTACATTAATACTACTCAAATACCTTTGAGACTAGCATCAGTTACCACAATGAAAGGTTGACTGAAATCTGGCAATGCTAACACTGGAGGGGTACTCATAACCAGTTTTAATTCTTCAAATGCTTCAGCAGTCCACAAAAACTTATCCTTTTGCAGTAACTTTGTTAGGGGTCTAGATAATTCCCATATCCTTTAATGAACCTCATGTAATATCCACTTAGTCCTAAGAATCCTCTCAAAGCCTTGACAGTAGTTAGAACATGCCAGTTCAGTATACAAGATATTTTCTAGGAATCTGTAGCAACGCCATCTTTAGAAATTATGTGACCTAGGTATTCCACCTGAGGTTGACCGAAAAAGCACTTGGATTTTTTTTGCAAAAAGAGTATGATTCCTCAGTACTTATAAAGCAGTATGCAGATGTTGCACATGAACTACCGAGTTAGGACTATACACCAATATATCGTTAAAAACACCAAAATAAAGGTTCTTAGATAAGGAGCAAAAATTGTATTCATCAAGGCCTGATGTAATATCTAGAATATTATGATGTGTAAAAAGTTTAAATAAATAAAATGTGCGTATTTTAATTATTTAAACTAAGCAAGTAATGTGAATTACATAAATTAATTATGGATGTATATTTTTATTACGGTTATTAATTTAATGATGTATGTTAATGAAAAAGAGGATTAATATAGGAAATTAATCCTAAATTAAATTTAAAGTTAATGAGGTAATTAACGAGGTCATAATTATTGATTATGGATTAATTAATAATTATGAGGAATATTTGGAAATTATTAAGAAGGGAATTAATTATATATAAAATAAAAAGAAATAAATTATATATTTTATATAAAGAAATATAATTAAATATGGAGGAATTTTGAATATACAATTTAGATGAAAGTAAATATATAATTTATACAAGAAAATAAAATTTATTAAGAAAAGGTTAATAATTATATAAATTATACAAAATTATATTGTATAATTTATATAAAATATATATATAATAGTGAAAAAGGAATAATAAATAAATATGGGTAATTCTTATTTTAATAACATAATTTATGATTATGTAAAATAGAATTATTTCTATTTTTATGAGTTTTAATAATTGTGGGATTAAAAATGTGTAAGAAATTATTATAATACATAATATATATAAATAATAATAATTGATATATGTATATATTATGTAGTAATAGAAATACATGTATGTTTACGAAATGTATACGTAACGAAGTTGAAACGTGGGAAAATTTAATTTTATTAAATTATGGGTATTATTTTATTAATTTTTGAGGTATAAAATACCTCATATAGTTATATGCATGTCATTATACGTGTACAAAATTTATCAAATAAAGTACCCCAAAAATATATAAATATTATTTATAAATTATTTTATGAATTTTGGTAACTTAAAATAAATATTTTATATACATTATATAAAATATTTATTACCCGAAATAACTGTGTAATGTACCAAAAATGTACGTGTGCATGGTATTTATTTCATCGACTTAAACTAAGTCGGTGGATTTGAGAGAGAAAGTCCAAAGCAACTCAAAAGTTAGCAAGTTATATATATACATATATAGAATAAATAATAAGAATACTAATATTAATAATAAAACCAAGCAACAACCAAGCAAAAAATCATCTTTCCTCTTCTTCTCTTCCACCACCGCCGGAACACCACCAATACCAAGGAAGTTTTTGGAGGGATCAAAGTGTATAATAAGCATCCAAGGAAAGATTTCAAGCTTTTGGGAAGGTATAAAATGGTTTATTTAATTTATTTTAGCATTTATAATGATAAAATAATTTTATAAAAAAAATAGTAAATAATTATATAATTGTTCTATATAATTTTTTTGATGTATATGGATGAATTATATGATATTTAGTGTAGTTATATGGTGAAAATGATATCAAAAATGTTGAAAAAAATTGTTTGGGCTGGCTACTGTTAACGCAAGAAGAAGAAAAAAAAAATTAAGGCCGCCCGCGCATTGCGCAGCGGCCTATTTTTTTTTCAGAACCGACATATAAACGACGTCGTTTTGGGGCGCAAGGCAGGGCCGTGCCATGCGCGGCTGCCAATCTTCCGGTGTAGGACCGAACGACGTCGTTTGGCTGGCCAGGGGAGGCGTGTGCGCCATGCGCGGCCGATCGGTTTTTTTCGCGAAATTACGGTTTTGCCCCGGTTCCAATTTTCAGAAAAATTACAGGATTGTCATTGAAATTGTATTTAATTAAAATAAATGTTTAAAAATTGATAAAAATTTTATAAAATCAGAAAAATATATAAAAATGTTTTATAAATTAAATTTAACAATTTTCCAATTTTGAGGAATAATTCCAATTAATTATTAAGTGTTTAATAATGAGAATTAAAAGAGTATAATAAGATTTAATAACCAAATTAGGTTATAATTAATTGTAAACATCCATATAGGTCCAATGGGTAGAATAATTATGTTATGAGTGATATTAATTATATAAATTAATATCGTGGGTTACTAAGTTATTATTATTTGATTATGTTATTATTATAGGTTGTCCAAGAAAAGCTAGTTAGCCGTTAATTTAATAATCGGACAGCGAGACAAGTTTCTAAACCCTAGTTTTGATCCGTTAATCATATGTTGGATGTTAAAATCCTAATTGAGTTCCATTTTCTAAATTTTATTATTATTCCACTCTTTTGCATATTAATGTCGATTGATGTTGTACAGTATTCACTTAAAATTGAATATTGCTGTTGTTATTCACATTTATTCTTAAATGCAAATCATAACAAATCATAATTGTTAATCGGTGAATTAATAATGATGGGTCTATGCCAATTGTCCGGCTAGACTTTTGATACAATTAAATCCCAAATTACTCTTTATTGTTAAATGCTAAGCCAAACTAAATTGTCTTGGTGCGGACTCCTAGAAACTGAGATGAACAATCCTGTCTCAGGGGATACAGCTTGTCGGATGCTTTAAATTCCGACCCTTCGTGATATACGGTAATATGATGTGCACATCATAGGTACGAGAGGCCGATCACCTCGAGTACGGAATTAAGGTTTTATGGTCTTTATGACACCTATAGGTTATCAATATTAAAATTGAATAACCTATGTTCAATGGTCTTGTGACCCTCAGTACTATTCATATTCATCATGTCTCAAAAGACAATAATTGCAGTTATTTTTCCTTCGTTTAAATAAATTGATGTTACATTGTTGATATAAATTATGATCCTCATAATGCATTGTTATTCAGTTCATTATACTTGCTGAGCATTTTAGTTGCTCACTTTTACTTGCTTAAAATGTCGGAGACAAAGATGTTAAACCCGAGAGTCTAGATAAGAAAGACAAAGACAAGGGAAAAATATCATAATGAAGAAATTACTGAAGTATCCTTAGCTGGTAGTCTCAAATCCGTGTTGTGTCTTTAGATAGGGAATGTTATATATATATATATGGAGGTTGATAATCCTGGGAATGTGATAGTTATATTTTTTATTATGTTGGATATTAACATATGTAATGTATATTAATGGTAATTCTGGGTAGTGATTAATGTATGTGATATTTATGAATAGTGAACACCAAATTCGAGGTTCCAGGAACTTGAATTTGGGGGCGTCACACCTGAAATGTAGCAAGAGCATTTGTAAGTCTAAATGGCATCACCAAAAATTCATAGTGGCCAAGATGGGTTCTAAAAGATGTTGTATGCACATCAAGAGGAGACATCCTTATTTGGTGATAGCATGCTCTCAGGTCTAACTTATTGAACACCCTAGCTCCATGACGTTCATCAAATAATTCTTTTATTATTAGAATAGAACATTTATCTTTAATGGTAATGTTGTTTAGTTCCCTGTAATCAACACAAAATCTCCAAATTCCATCTTTTTGTTACCAATAGGACAAGTGAGGCAAATGGACTTTGACTAGGTTGAATAATACATGTTTCTAATATTTCCTTAACTATTGTCTTAATTTCAATTTTTTGAACTTGAGAATACCTATAAGGCCTTATGGTAAATGGATTTGCACTAGTCTTTAAGGGTATGTGATGATCCAGATCTCTTTGGGGTGGTAGTGACTTAGGCTCCAAGAATACATCAGCAAATCCCTCTAATACCTTACTAATTTCCCAAAGTAGGCCTTTTGTAGAAGTCTCTGCTTTAATGGAAAACAAACAGGCCTTGACTAACAACTATTCTTTATTGAATGAAGTACCCAAATCTTAGGCAGAAATCATAGCAATAGCAGGATCCTGCTCCTCTTTAGTGCCTTGTAGTTTAACTGTATCATGTCCCTTAGAAAAAGTAAGAGTGAACTGGTCAAAGTTGAAGATGTAATCCCCTAGGGCCTTCAACCATTGTACTCACAACCTTTGATGGGTATCAGTCTCATATCAGTTTGAAATTTATAACCCTGAGCAGACCAAACAAATTCATTTCATCTTTCAGAACTAATCACCTTAAAACCATCTGCCACAAAAACTTGCAAAGGCCTATCCATTTCCCTCACATAATTTAGATAATTTGCAGTCTTGAGGTTGAGAAAGTTATATGTACTTCCAGTATCAATAAGTATGATGATCTCTTTATTTGCAACAGTAGCTTTAATCCTTACAGTAGAAGCAGAAGTGTTACCATTTAGTGCATGAATAGAAATAGACATATCAATTTCTTGATCTTCCACTGGATTCTTCTGGTTATCCAATTCTGCCTCAGTTGCTGTGATTTCTTCCTCCCATTCATCATCCCCAATAAGCATGAAAATCTATCTGTTCTGACACCTATGACCAGGTTTGTACAATTCATCACAATTGAAGCATAGCCCTTTATCTTTTCTGGCTTGAATTTTACTAAAGGTCAGTCTCTTTATATTTCCTGGAAGAGTTGTAGTACTATTGGAGCTAGATACTATTTCTGAATTGTTAGGCATTCCATTTGTTTTACCATTATGTATTCCAGTCCATCTATTACCAAAAAATTAAGGTTTACTTAAATTCTGAAGAGATAAGTTTCCTGATTTTGGTGGTATTACAGGTAACACACTAGATTTTGACCTTTTAAAGATAACTTCAATAGTAGTTTCCTTAACTCTAGCAACAGATATGGCTTCGAAAAGTTTCTTAGGGTTTAGTAATCTCACAAATCCCCCAATATCCTCTTTTAAACCTCCAATGAAACATTTGACGAAATATTCTTATGTTAAACCAGGATTTTCAGTTTCCACAAATGATCTTAAGAATTCAAACCTCTTTTGGTATTGTGAAACAGATGATGTTTGCTGGAGTCTATTAAATTCAGCTAACTCATTATTAAAATAAGATTCCCCAAATCTAATTTCAACATCCTTCACAAATTGACTCTTAGAAATTCCAATATTAGACTTATAATAAGCAAGAAACCATGACCCTGCCTCTCTTTCAAGATTTAGAGCTACACTACTAAGTTTTTGCTCATCATTCATAGGATAAAATTAAAAAAAAATACTCACATCTCATCACCCAATTCTTGATATTCATTCCATTAAACACTAGAAACTCAAATTTAGGTAGAACTGGTCTATTAGAGTTATTTCCCCACATATAATCCCTATTATTATTTTCCACATATGGATTAGCATGGTCAGGTGAGTTTGCCTCAAGATTATTATTGGCAGAAGCCTTACCTCTAACTGTCTTCTGAAATTTAGTCATTATCATCTCCATAGTACTTTTCAGATGGCTAAATCTTTCTCCAATTTCTTCCATACTTTTTCTAAAGCTGGTGGTAGTTGTTCATCAATTCTTGGACCCTTGAGTCAATGTTCCGAAGTCCCTCCTCAACAGATTCTCTGAATCTAGTTCCTGTAGCCATTATGAATTAAAGTTTCCCTAATATGTATTTATCATATTTGAAACTAGGTTCAGCAGATTGGTGGTGAATTACTTGCAGAATTATGCCCAAGGATGGATGGTACTGATACTGAATGTTATGAATTCACTGCAGAAATTAAAAGGAATTTAAAAGAAAAAGAGAAATAAATCAGTTTAAAGAAAGCAAAAATGGATAGAATAGGAATGGAAGAATTTGATATTAGAAAGGAGAACTCAGTACATGATTCTGAGAAAAGAAAAAAATTACAATTAATGTTCAATCCCCTATTTCCCTATACAGACTCTATTTATACTACCCCTTACAATTGTTAAGTTCCCACTAACTTTCTCACCCCTTATATAATTTGAATGCTAACCACTAATGACACCATTACAACTAACTGCTGACATCACTGTAACGTAACTACTCCCATTAACTCTTCTTACGATTTGCTGAAATGTAGTGCTCCCTAGGTTTGTTATAGCTGACTGTTAATTCTGCTGTCCTGCTACTTATTTGATTAATCAGCAGGTGAACTTCTGAATTCCTGAGTAGTAACTTCACCAGCTAACCTACTCTTCATAACACATTTTCGCATGAATCACATGGTATGATTTTGTCAATACTTTAATGGATAAGTTCTTGAAAGTTATAATTCTCTGTCGAAAGCTTTCAGTGAATTTATAGTTCGACTTTCATCATTGATGTCACGGATAAAGCTCACTTATTTACTACTATTAATGTTAATTCTGGCAATATCACCAAAGAAGTTGGACTTGTTAGCATAACCTTCACCATAGCAATGTATAATGTTTCAAAACTTCAGGTAAGACATTGCTTACTTTTTCTGACTCGATGTGTGTGCATGTGTAGCCTGAGTGGGTTTTGCTGTGCAAAAAGAGGGAGAGAGCAACCTACCACGCTGTTTTTTGCCTCATCTATAGCTGTCAGAAGCGGTTTTGGATATCCAACCCCCCACTCCCCCCCCCCCCCCCCCCAAAAAAAACATGCACACTCAAAATTTATGAAACAAAAACAGGATAAAAGTCTGATAGTTGGGGGGATTCTCCTTTTAGCTCTTTCTATTATGTCTAGTATTAGCTAATTTGTTCCTTTCATATAGCTTTCGAATAACTAGTTCTGTTATGATGTTGTGTTATAGGTGAAATACTTATCGATAGCAAAGAAGTCCAAAACCTACAATCCTTTTCGCTGGGTGAGATATGTCACTCAAGCCAACTCTTATGTTGCATGTATATGATACAGTGAAGCTTTTTCCCTCCTGTTGAGTTTTTGTAATACATTCAACCTCTTTTGACTTTGATGATATTACTGTCGAGTGAGATCTTATTTGTGGATAAACTATATAATATTTGTACAATGATCAATAAATTACACATCTTCTTTGCAGCAGTTGTAGTGTATATTTCCTTAATCTCTTTTGGATTAACTTTGACTGTCACGATGTGATTATGGATCAAAACTTTTATGGATTGGTAGATTATGAATGCAAGAACCATGGACAGATTACTCATGAAGTAACTTAAAACTATACTTGAAAGAAAGGCAAATGATCAAAGACGGAGACTATGGGAAATGGTAGACTAGTTTTTATTTTCCACACAAATGATGCACTAGTTTAGTAACTCAAATTTGGATCCTCTTCTTCTTCTTTGACAGACAACTAATATCTTGTGGTTTCAGCTTGGCAGTGGGATGATAGTTTCTCAGGTGACCTAAAGTTCCATGTTTCCTAGGAAAAGACAAAAGAGAAAAAGTGGTACAAAAATTATAAGGAGAAAAAAAGGGATTTGATAATAGTATCACAAAGAAGTACCATGGTAATAAATAAAGGCAGGCACAACAAGAAGAGGTGCCGGATGTGCGGTGGTTAAAATCTAGCTCGTGACAAGACCTTTTTGGTCATTTAATATCACATCTCAGTGCCTATGATGAGAGAACAAGGTGCACCATTTTAAACAGTTGCTCGAATACGGGTATTACTTTATGGGAGCTAATTGAAGGTTACTTGATATCTAATAGCTTTATTTATACAAATACAGGAGCTAATTGAAGGTTACTTGATGTCTAATAGCTTTATACAAAAGCAAGATGTATAACGTATACAGAGTTTTTTGATGTTGATTATGAATGAAATGAATTTCCCCCCCTTCCTTCCTTCCTTACCTTTGTTTGTAATTGTGCAAAAAATAAAAGTCACATAAATTTATTCTTTATTTCTTATGCGAAATTAAATTTCGACATTCATATTTATAGTAAGGATAAGTATATGTACATAACATCCAACCACAAAAATCAACACCTACATCTCATCTCACCATTAAAAAGTGAGTCCTGATACGAAAATCCGTGTCAGGCCCTATTTTTTAATGGTGATATGAGATATATTGGTTGGTGTTGTGGTTAGATGTTGTGTAAGTAAAGTGGTCCTTATAGTAATATTGAAGTTATATATGTAAGGATCCGAATTTTCAGAATTTCTTAAGAATTTAATTGATAAAAATTATCAAGGTTGTTATATTAATTATTATGTGATTTAAGGTATGTGATGGGATTTAATTGGTAAATTAAATCTGTACAGAGATGGTGATAATTGATGTTGATTTAAATTAATTGAAAAGTAAATAAATTGTTTTAAAACAAGTTATTAAGAATAAGGGAAATTATATGTAATGGTACAATAAATTGTACAATTAAATTATTGTGGATGTACATAAATTAGTATCTAAATGATGTTATGTGGTAATATGAGATGTATGAATTAGATATGCATATATATATATATATATGTGTGTGTGTGTGTGTGTGTGTGTGTGTGTGTGTGTGTGTGTGTGTGTGTGTTTATGGTTAATTGTTGTAATTATAAATTTTATTAATTATGGAAATTAAGCGATTAATAATTAAATTAATCCGAAAATTTATGAAAAGTTAATGAGGAAATTAGTAAAATTATAATTATTGATTTTAGATTTAATTAAGAATTATGGAGGAAGTTTAGAAATTAATTCAGAAGAAATGTAATTATATAAATTATATAATAATAAATTATATAATTTATATAAGGAAATTGAAATAAAGAATGAAGAAATTAATAATTATATAAATTATATAAGAATAATTATATAATTTATATATAAGAGGATTAAATTGAATAAGGATGGAAGAAAATATTATAAATTGTATTTTGTGAAAAATGAAAATTATACAGGAATAAGGTAATTATGTAAATTATATAATAATAAATTATATAATTTATATAAGAAAAGTTAGTGTAAATTGTAAAGAAATGAAAATAAATGAGGAAAAAGAGAGATTTTAATTATTAAAAATTATGTTTATGTATAATGGAATTTTTATGATGTTTATGAGGAATAATATTTCAGAAACATGAACATGTTAGTGTAACATGATATCCAAGTAACGAAGTGAAAAATTATGAAAAATAAATTTTATATATTATATGAATTATTTTATGATTTTTGGAGGTATAAATTATCTCAAATAAGTACATGCATGTCATTATGCGTGTACAAAATTGTCAAGTAAAGTACCCAAAAGAGGTATTAAAATTGTTTATAAATCAATTTATGATTTTTAGTGAATTAAAATAAATATTTTATGTATATTACATAAAATATTTATTACACAAAATAAATACATAATGTATTAAAATGTTCATGTATGCTTTGGTTTTTTTACCAAATCTGGAAACTTCCAAGTTGGTTGCGTGAGAGAAAGGCGGTGGAACTAAATTTTTTGTTCAAAGTAATTAAGTGCATTAATTGTATAAAAGAAGGAAAAGGGAATAAGAAAAAGAAAGCAAAAAAAAAAAAAAACACTTGTGGCTTTCTTTTTCTCCCTACTAAAGCCACCACCACCCAACCTCCATAGCCGCCAAGAAAGAGAGAAAGATTGGTGCCAACAAGAAGTATAACAAGCTTCATGGGAAGATTTACCAAGCTTTGAAGGTATAAAAAGTTAATTAATTAATTTATTTTAATATTTATGATGATAAATTAATTTTATGAAAAATTAAAAAATAATTAGAATAATTATTCTAAATAATTTTTAGATATATATCTATGAATTTGATGATTTATGGAATAATTATGTTGTGAAGTTGGTGATTAAAATGGAGAATTTTGGGATAAATTGATATATTGTTGCTGCGAAGAAGAAAAAAAAAATTTGCAGGGACGACCGTGCCATGCGCGCGGTCCTTTTTTCCATGCGCTAGAACAAAACGGCGTCGTTTTGGGCGAAGATTCGATCAACCGCGCCATGCGCGGCTTGGTCGCCAAACGACGTCGTTCGCTGGAACGGGCAAGGGACTGTCGCGCCATGCGCGGCCGCGGTTTTTGGGGCGAAATTACGATTTTGCCCCTGACCTTTTTAGTTAATACCGACCGTATCCTTTGACCATGGAAATTATAGTTATGCCCCTTGACTTTCCGGGAAATTTTTGTTATGTCCCTAAAGCCGCAAAAATTACCAAAATGCCCTTATAAAGTGATTTTTAATTAAATAAATGTTTAAAAATTGTTTAAAAATTATAAAAAATTATAGAAAAATACCAAAAATATAGAAATGATGTTTGGGCATTAAATTTAATATTTTTGTAAAAATATTAAATATTGGGGATTAATATTTAATTATTTAAATATTAATCTAATAAGGTTATAATTTAGAAAATGGTTAAATAAAATTTTCGAACAACCAAATATGTTAAATTTTATCCGATGAGCCGGGTTGTCCGTAGTGAAGGCATTAAATATTAAGTTATGTTAATATTTTAAAAGACGAGGTTAATATAATTATCCGTATTATGTAATAATTGGCCCAGAGATGATATTAATTTAGTAAATTAATATCATGAGAGGATAAATAATTATTAATTAATTATTTAATGGCCATAGGTTGTTTGAGGAAAGGTTTTAAACTACCAATTTAATAGTTGGATTTTCAGGCAAGTTCTTCAGTCCTTTAATGTTAAATGTTGTATGTTAATATTTGCTCAAATGCACACAAATTATATGTTATGTGGTATGTGGAGAATATGGCAACTATGTGTACTTTGTGCAATGATGTGAAATATATTGTTATAGTAGAAGCACAACACATGATGTATAACACACACCAAACATGTTAAGTTATGTACTACGTGAAGCATGAAAGTTGTTAACTGTTGGACTTGTTGAGCCGTTGTGCTCATTACTTACTTAATATATATTTTTTCAGGAAAGAAATAAATTTCAAGAATATCGGATTGTGATGGATTTTGCTATAGAAGGTTGTAAATATAATTATTATATGTTTTTGATATAATACTTTAATGTGGATATATTGGCAAAGTTTAATTATATATGTTGTATATGAATGTAAGTTAGATCCAGATTGGGCAAGTAAAGTTAAATGGTATATGGTAATGATTCAAGATTGTTGTATGATAAAGAGTAAGATATGTTTAATTATGAAATAAAGAAAATTTTATGCATTTGTATAATATTAAATCGTAAATGTTGAGTTTTATGACACTAGTAATAAAAAGAAAAAGTGATGGTTGCGATCCAGGGACTAGGATCGAGACGTAAAGATTTTAAATATCCAAATATTTTAATACATTGATTAAATTGAGAAAAAGAAAAATTTATACCAAAATATTTGATAATTATTGATTTTAAAATCAATTATTGGATTAAAGAAGGGATTAAATATTTATTAATGGACCGAAATTTGGACGTTAAGAAAATAATGAATAATAAATATGAAATTTAAGATAATAAAGTGAGTCGAATTTTGGCGTCGTTACAATATATATGTATATATTATTCATCCAAATATTCTCATCTTGGAAAAGGAAAAAAAACTAATTAGTATAATTTTTATTGGGTTAAATGCAAATAAGTCCCCTAAACTCTAAAATTTTTGGATTGTAAGCCCTCTTTTTTTAGTCAATGCAAATCGAGCCCCAAACTATTTCAAAATTTGGATATTGAGCCCCCATGTGCCATATGTGTGTTGACTGCTCACGTGACATCTTAGTTGAGTCCCAAACTATTTCAAAATTTGAATATTGAGCCCCCATGTGCCATGTGACGACCCCAAATCCGGATTCCTTTAACCTCGGATCCAGTTCAACACTAGTACTATTTTTCCTTGTTGTTCATGAATTACAACAATATTATAATTGCTAAATAATCATTTATTTACAATTTTACATCATCTCTTTCTATTCTAGAATCGCAATCTTTAAAATCCTATTACCACTTTGACATTATATGCATAATGACTCAATCACACCATCCTATTATCCTTATACATAAAGGACAACGTCTGAAAATGATATTAAAAATAATATGTAAATGTTCTCTTAACATTTTAAGTTTGTTAATCTATAGCACAACAAAACATAAACTCTTCATATATACTTACACAAGTAAATGAATTAATCTACCCCAAGGTTTTACTACAAAAGCACCTACGCTTCAATCTTGATGACTCGTTAGTCAATCTTCATCTTTGACTCTACCGAAGTAATCGGCTTCTTCAAGCTACTCTGTAATGTTTTGTTTTAAGCAAGGGTGAGCACGACGGCTCAGCCAGTCTAACAGTTTCACATAACACGTAAAACAGTTCAATCATGCTTCATGCTTCATGCATACTATGCTTTGCAGTACATATATATCTCATGCCTCGCATTTAATCTACGTTTCATGTCTAGTATCTATCATGACATACAGTGCAATGAGAACAATTGTCTTAAATCAACTACCACATATCAACAGTTCAAGTCAACTTGTTTCACAAATGCACATTAAAACATCTTTGCACATAACTACGTATGAGCACCTCACAGTTTAATAATAAACTTATAAATCATGCACATAATGCAACACATTCTGAAAAACTTGTCTGATTCGCTTCTACCATTTACGCTTATTTGCGTCTTTCGTTCAACCTACAATTTATATAGAAAATTGAAATAATCATTATATATAATGACTATTACTTAGCCTTTATATAAGACTCTAATTTTAAATTATTAACTCTTAAGATGTCCGACAAACGAACCCTTAAGTTATGGACAAAAACACTATACGATCTTCGTACAATCCGCTTTTAATAAGTTGTCTAAATTAGTCACAAAGGACTATTTACATTGGTTTAAGTCAATTGAACTTTATTCTTAATGATTTGGACATTTAATAATGTACCAAATACATCAAAATATTATCTACTTTTGATAATATATAACTACATTCAAATATTATTAACCATTTAATAATATTTTAATCCCTTATTAATATTATTAACCATTTAATAATATTTTTAATCTCTTACTAATATTATTCACCATTTGATAATATTTTAATCTATTATTAATATTATTAACCATTTAATAATATTTTAATCACTTATTAATATTATTATCCATTTAATAATATTTTAATCACTTATTAATATTATTAACCATTTAATAATATTTTAATCACTTATTAATATTATTAACCATTTAATAATATTTTAATCACTTATTAATATTATTAACCATTTAATAATATTTTAATCACTTATTAATATTATTAACCATTTAATAATATTTTAATCACTTACTAATGTCATTAATTATTTAATAACATTTTCATCATATATTAATGTTAGTACTCATTTCATAACATTTTAGTTACTTACATATTTAATCCTTTAACAATCCTCAAATCCTTTAATGATTATTTAAATAATTTTCTCTTAATTAATTAACCCCATTTATTATTTAATATTCATTAAATAACAAATGATCATTTTATTCACTTCATCTCCCTTTAATTATTATCTAATATCCTTTAAATAAAAATTAACTAATTACTCTTATTTATTAAAATAATAAATAATTACCTTATTAACTTCATCTTTCTTTAATTATCATTTAATATCCTTTAAATAATAATTAATTAGCTATTTATTATTTAATATTAATTAACTATTTATTATTCAATATTAATTAAATAATAAATAATTATTTTATTAACTTCATATCCTTCTTTATTTATTATATAATAATAAATAATTAGTTATTGTATTTATTTGTTTTAATTATTATTTACTATCAATTAAATAATAATTAATTATAATAATAGGTTTTATCTACTTTATTTATTATTTATTATAAATAATAAATAATTATTAAACTTGGGTTTCAAATTAATTATATTAATTTTTAAGCATTTTTATTCATTTTGGACTTAAATGACCCGACCCGATCTGACCCGAATGGCCCGACCCAACTCGGAACGGAAAAGTGCACTGCCTGTGAACAGTGTCAAGGGCCCCGACCCTCCTTTATAGTGCAAAACAAGGGCCCCGATCCTTGTGTTGCAGAATCTGCAGAAATGCCATTTTCAGATTTTTCAACTTTAGCTCCTTTGATTAAAACTTGCATAACTTCTTCATTTTAAAATATTTTGGGGTAATTCTTGAGTCCATTCTCATTAGAATTTCCCTCTCTACAACTTCTCTTTAGATCACAAATCCAAATTCCAAACGAAACTATACTTCACAATCTTTAGTTTTAAAAAATCATATCTTAACCATAACAACTCATATGAACATTATACCAACTAGGTTTTGTTCTTAACTTATATATTTACCATATCAAGGAAGAAAATATCATACCTAACTTTTAGGTTTCAAAATATAAAACTCTGAATCATGCGTTCTTTTAGGGTTCCGTCGGTAAAAATCGTTTTAATACATTTTGCTAAACTTTTCAACACCAACACCCATAAATATTTATGTTAAACCCATATGACCCTAGATCTTCCAATCTAGCATGGATCTAAATATTTAGAGCTTGAGAATAACTTTTTTACCATAAATATTCAATATAAACATAATGAACTTCAAAACTAGGGTTTAGGGTTAGTGTTATACCTTCTAGACTTGTGAGTTACTTTTCTCCCATTTCCAAAATAGATGATGGAGTTATATAACATCCAAGCACACTCCTCTTGAAGAATTAGACTTGGCTCACTTGACTCAGTAGTAACTCATTAAGAAACTTACTAACTCACTACCCTTTTTCTTTAACTCACCGAGTTAACTCACTTACTCTCTATAGAAGAACTCTTGCCAAATTTTTTGTAACCTCAAACACATCACCCAAGTCTTCTATTTATAGTGGAAGAAGTATATACATACAACCTATATATATACACAATGGACTTCAACATATTTTCAAAAATGCTAGCCAAAATGTTGAGTGTTCCACACACTAGCTAAAACAAGCAAAATGAATAAATTTTTGGAGTCCACACTCCACCATTTCCACTAGCCATACTCCCTAAAATTTACCCAATTTCTATTTATTTTTATTCTACAATTTACCAATTAAAGTCTTCTAGAAGCTTTGACCATTAAACCAAAATTTGGGGCTTGAAATTAAATTCATTTGGGCCATTAATACTCATTTGATCCATTGAAATGTTGGACTATTAAATTAATTTGCTAGGCTCCCAATTAATTAAAACATCGGGCTAGACTAATAAAATACCAAATCATACAAAAATTTCTACAAGTCCATCACTTAATTTAATTAAATGACTTGTTTAAATAATTAAGGAATAATTTAATAATCAAATTAAATTAAATTTACATAATCAACTTAGACTTGTCATATTCAATATTAATCGAATATTTAATTAGGGTTCCTCACAAAATAATCTTAAGTTAGTCCGTTAATAAATCCATTAATCGGACTTCCTTTATTAAACTTAATTCAATAACTTACTCGGACAAATTATATAATCCAATTCACACTTTAATTTTCTTAAATTTAATCTACTAGATTTATTCCTTTAGGGCTCCCAACAATTAAAATAATTAAACTCTAAGTTGGGCTATCGTAATTAATTTATTGAGCTTGCGTTTGACACAATTTAAATCCCACCATTGGGCTTCTCTACATCTCCATTGGGCTTGCTACACCATTTCATTGTACTAGTCAATTAAATTAATATTGGGCTCTATACCACAACTTAATAATTAAGTTAATTACTTAATTAATTACTTCACATTATTGCCATCCAAAACAATTATCCTAAATTTTTCACAACTTTAACTCATATTAATATAATTAACCTAATTAATTATATTTCATGACTTCATATTTAAACTAATTAATTTATTAGTTTAATTGAGTATTAACTTACTCATTTTCTTGTTTGGCTAACAAGCACACTTTAGGTATATATGTATATCAATATAACCACATTCACTTCTCGATTGAATTTATTTCCTTAATAAATTATCTACATGCATCATTACAATATTCCCACATTTAATTTCTAACAAATAAATTATGTTAAAAAAAATGTTCACCCATTTTCTACACATCTCATTTCGACAACTATAGGTTTTAAATCATAACCTTTAATTAATTATTAAAAATCTTATATACAAATCTTGTAAATATCTGGGATATTACATGCCATATGTGTGTTGACTGCTCACGTGGTATCTTAGTTGGATTTAATGAAATTTTTTTTTTGGATATTGAGCCCCCATGTGCCATATGTGTGTTGACTGCTTAGTTGGATTTAATGAAAAAAAAAATTTGGATATTGAGCCTCCATGTGCCATATGTGTGTTGACTTGACTGCTCACGAGGTGTTTCTCCCATGATTTGAACTCAAGACCTCAAATTTGAATTTTAAAACATAAAACCACTCAAGCACTATAAGCCTAATTGGTTATATTACTCAAAACTAAATGATATTCCCATGTAGTGACCCACCACCACCACCACCACCACCACTATTATTATTATTATTATTATTATTATTATTATTACATGGGAATATCCTTTAGTTCTTGAGTAATATAAACAATTAAACTTATGTTGCTTAAGTGATTTTATATTTTATTTAAAATTCAAATTTGAGGTCTTGAGTTCAAATCATAGAGAATCACATTTTTTCCCATTAAATTCAACTAAGATGCCACGTCACAGGTTTCACATGTGCGCCACGTGTGTCCCGTGGACAGTCAACGCATATGTGGCATCGGAGACTCAATATCCAAATTGGGACTCAATATCTAAATTTTGAAATAGTTTGGGACTCGATTTGTATCGACTAAAGAAAAGAGGCTCAAAAGTGTAGGGGACTTATTTGCATTTAACCTCATTTTTATCTGGGTACATTAACTTTCTTTAATTGAACTTTCTATCCTTTTCTTTTTATGTTCTGCGGTAAAAACTAACAATTAGAGCGTTGAGAATAGAAGGGGAAAAGGAAACAAGAGAAGCAACAAGCCAATGGAACCAAAGAAAGAAACAGAAGAAGGGAGAGAGAGAATGATTGCTGACGGAGTTGAAGACGAAGAAAAATATCTCGCCGCTGGGATCGCCGGCCTTCAGCAGAATGCCTTTTACATGCATCGAGCTCTCGTATCTCTTTTCTCTCTCTGTCTATATATATATGTGTGTGTATAACCCAAATTGAATCCCTAATTTTACCAGTGATGATTGGATCTTTAATTTGTCAGGACTCCAACAATTTGAGGGACGCTCTCAAATATTCCGCTCAGATGCTATCGGAGCTTCGCACTTCCAGGCTTTCCCCTCACAAATACTACGAACTCTGTACTCTCTCCTCACTGATTCGATCTTATCTTTTCTTGATTGATTTAAATTCTCCTTCTTTTTATTTATGATTAGAGATTCGGAGGGATTACCTTTTTATCTGGGTTGTTTAATTGCTCAGATATGCGAGCATTCGATGAACTGAGAAAGCTGGAGATGTTTTTCAAGGAGGAGACCAAGCGTGGTTGCTCCACCATCGAGCTCTATGAACTCGTGCAGCATGCTGGGAACATATTGCCCAGGCTGTAAGTTCGAATTATATTTAAGTCATTCTTTTTGGGTTTAAGCTGTTGCAAAATTGTCTCCATTGTTGATATATACTTTTAGATGCTGTATGTACATGCATAAATATATTATTGCTTCACCTTTTTTGATATACCTTGTTACCTCAGCCAGTTTATACTGTACCAGATTAATAATCTAGGTTCTACATAATATTAAACTTTGAAGACAAAAAATTATTATCAAGTAAACTCTAATATGGAGAAAATTTTAACAACAAAAGTTGGTCTCTCTTATTTGCAGACAGGGACTAATTAAATACACTCCCCATCTCCCTCTGCCCCAAAATGTGAGTTATCTCTCCATTATTGTACTTCTCAAAAGAGAGTTCACTTTCTAAAAGTAGACTTAAAGTGGACAAAAGATTTCAATTTTAAACTTAACAGAAAAGTTGTTGGGAATTAAATCATGCAAAATAAACAACACAATATTTAACGTGGTTTGGTCCTCAATGACCTAATCAACTTCGATATATTAATCTTTGTAGTACAACTTTTTGCACGGAATAAAAGTTAAAAAAAACCTTCATCACACAACCCAAGACTGAATTACACCCTCTTTCAATTCTCTAGGTTGTTACTACCTCTTGGTTGTCTTACCTCTATCTAAATACAAGACTCTATTTATAGAGTACACACAACTCTCTTTTCCTAATTTAATTAGGACACTCTCATATAATAAATATATCTACTACAAATAAGATTATTATCAAAATAAATTCCTACCATAAATAAGATTTTTTCTCGTAATAGGATTCGAGGAGTTACCTAACAATTCATCCCTTGACTCGAATTCCCAAATACTTCAACTTCACCCTTGAACTTCACTCGATGGTTGCTCTTCATGGTCTTCTTTCTACGCATAGATTGTCCATCTAACACACAAATTAATTTTCATTCTTTCGACCTTGAAGAATTAATTTGCCTTTCTTAAACACTTTGCAAGAATCTCCTTGACCCACATATATATATATATCCACTTGAGGATAATTTTTCTAATGAAATTATATTCTCACCACAACTAGGGACATAACATACTTTCTCAATAATTTTCGTAGAACCATCATGAAGTTTAAAACGAACGCTTTCAGTGCCTTCAATCTTCACTCTGTCTTATTTACCGCATTAGCGTAGCCAAATTTTTCATCATGCTTCAAACTTTTTCCTTGCATATATGCATAAAAACCGCATAATCCAATACCCATCAATCTTCATTATAGTCACTCTTAGCCGTTAAAACTTATTCTTTAGATTCACTAGGCAAATTAGCAACTTTAACTTTTTCTTTCTCCTTCAGTTTTTCTTGATACTTCCTTTAACTCTTCATGTCATCCCTTAATGTTCTACATTGGTATTGAGTGTGACCCTTCTCTCCACAATAATAACATTCTCTGTCACTGCAATCTCTTGGCCTGGATCTTTATCTTCTTCTACTATTATCTCTCCATTGGCACCTCCCTCGATTATAACCTTTCACGGTTAAGTTTGCTCACCAATGTTATTACTCTCTTCTCTCATCAACTTTTGACTTTTTTGAAAAACAGTAACCACCTCATCTCAAATCAGAGTTGATTTTTTCACCAATAATGTTTGCACCATTAAATTGTAAGACTTGGGCAAATATGACAATAAGAGCAATGACTTCTCATCTTCTAATTTTTCGTCCGTATTCAACAATTCAGACTCTAACCAATTAAAAGAATTTAGATGGTCGTGGAGATTTGTCTCTTCATCCATCTTCTAGGAGTACAATTCCATCTTCAAGTACAATCTGTTGGTTAGTGACTTCGAAGCACAACTTTTCTTGAGTTTTTCCCACAACTTTTTTGGATCAGTCTCTTTCAACTCATCATAATTTATCTCAGGTGCTAACGACGAACATATTATGCTTACCACCTTTTTGCGAATTGTTTTCCAATTTGGTTCTTTTATCTTGTCTGGTTTTTTCTCCTCCAAAGCTAGATCAAGTCCTTGCAATACCAAAAGATATTGCACACAACTTTGTCATAATATGAAATTTGTTTTTCCATTGAATATTGGAAACTCAAATTTACCCAAATTCGTCGCCATCGTATTACGCTAACTAATTCTCTCTACCTCAGATACAATGAACCTAGCTCTTGATACCACTGGTATCACTTGTTGGGAATTAAATCACGCAAAATAAATAACACAATATTTAACGTGGTTTGGTCCTCAATAACCTAATTCACAAAACCAACTTAGGTATATTAATCTTCTCGGTACAACTTTTTGCACGGAATAAAAGTTAAAAAACCCTTCCTCACATAGCAACCCAAAACCTAATTACACCATCTCTTAACCCTCTAGTTGATTACTATCTCTTGGTTGTGTCACCTCTCTCTAAATAACATGGTTATCATACCGTCGCCTAAGCGTCGCTTAGTCGTCGAGTCGCTTAGGATAGTGCAAGTCGTAGCAATGCTTTACTAGCAGCCTTCTAAGTCGTGCGCTCAGCCCAGGTCGTTACCTTTGACAACTTAAGGATGACTTAGGCATAAGTCCATCGACTTTTTACCAGCCGGTTACTAACTACCCAAGTCGACCCAAACAACAATTTGGTGTTTTTTTTTAAAAAGAGAACAAAAGAAGCATCGGCGACTTTGGCGACCAAATCCCCAATTTGCTAAACCTAAAGTCGAGCCAGATAGGAGTTCGACATCAGTAGCATCGGTGGCATCAGCATCGGCGGCGCAAATCACAAGTATGTCTTCCTTCTTCTTCTTTCTTCTTTCTTCTTTCTTCTTTTTTTTTTGCTACTTTTTCTTCCTTCTTCTTTTTCTCTTTTTTTCTGCTACTTCTTTTTCTCTTTTCTTTTGCTACATCTTTAACTTCTGACTTCCGAAGTTAAGGAGAGGAAGAAAGAGAGAGCTGCTCTCTGCTTCTTGGTTTTTGTTTATTTAATGGGTTACCCACTAACAAGATCCACAACTTAAAAAATAACACGTGGGTTATGTTCTTCTATCCATTCATGTGTCATGAGACTTGTTTATCAGCAAACTAAAGTCAACACAGAGTGTATTGTACAGTTGTACACTAGTAATGTACCAAGTATTATATATTTTATAAATACAATAAATTACAACACATGGTTTATACTAACATTATATTTTATGTTTGATAAATAGATATTAATATTATATATACAACACAAATTAGTATTATATTTTTTTTTGTTATTATACTTTATTAGTATAATATTATATTTAATTTTTACTTATATAATAATATATTTATTTATTATTCATGAAAAATAAATTTAATACAATCAATAAATATTTTAACTTTTAATTTTAAAATTGTTATAAGTAGTTTATTTTTTCATTTTTTATTTTACTATTGAAGTTAAATTTGCCTATTTGTCTACTTGCTATTTTTTTTTTTAGTTTATTTATTTATTTTTTGTTTTAGTATATGTTTTGATCCAATGAATTATAATGTATTGTTAATTATATATAATATACATGTGAGTAATTTTTTATATTTAGCGTACATGTGAATTGAATTACACACACACACACACACACAATATATATATATATATATATATAATGTACATTGTAAATAATTTATCGCTTTATGGACCATGGTTCGAAATTGCGTTCGAGGCGCACGCCTCAAGGCGTGCCTCAATGCGAGATGTTAGTTTGTTATGGCGAGGCTTACGCCTCAAAGGTAGATGCAGAGGCTTGCGTTTTATTTGGCTGAGGCGTATGTCTCGGTGCGTTTTGCCTCCAGGCGTATCATGGCGTAGGCCTTGATTTGAATTAAAAAAAAACCTAAGTATGTTTATGTTCAGTTCTTCATTCTTCAATTCAAGCCGATAGATTTATCAATTGAAGAGAGGCGAGTCAGGCAACTTCGACCAGCCAAGCAGGTTCTCTCTATCTCTCTTTCTCTGTCTTCTTCTTGACTCTGGATCACACTCGCTCTGCTCTGCACTGCACTGACCTTTTATGAGAACTTCTCAGTACCTCTCATACACATCATATGAGCAACAAGTTCCAACAAATTTGATATTATGTTTTACTTGTCAAAACAAAAAAAATTATATGTTTTTAGTAATTCAACTTTATATGTCTCTTGTTATCAGTAATCTAATAAATTCAATAAATGTTACTTAAGGGATAAAAAAAACTTATATGTTTTCAGTAATTCAACTTGATGAACAAATTCATGTCTTGTAATGGTAACTTAAGTAATGTGAGGGAGATTACACTTGGAGGGAAAGGGACTCGAGGAACAAGAAGTAAACAAGGAAGTCAAAAGAGAAGGAGAAAGACTTTGCAGTCAAAAAGTTAAACAAAAGGTTAGTGTCATTACTTAAGTTGTCTTTAAAGTTTTCTCTTTAAAAAAACATACTCATTAGTCATTATATATTTACTTGTTTATTTATAGATAAAGGGAAGGGATTGCAATTGGTAGGTGAAGAACCAGAGTTTGAGGATCTTAGCAGTGACGATGAGGAGGTTGACAGAGCTATTAGATACGATGATGATTCCGTGGAGGATCCTCTTAGTGATGATAAGGGTGATGATGGAGATGATGGTGGGGATGATGAGCTAGGATTTGATCCATTTTTTAGGTCGCTGGATACGAATGATACACTATTTATATAGTGATAGATGATCACTATATAAGTAGTTGATGATATTATGTTGTTTTGATGTTTTGTAATGATACATTAAGGTGACGTTGGTTATTTATGTCTTTTATGACCTTGATTATAATGACGGATTGTTTTATGATTTTATTAGCATTTTTTATATAATTTTTTGGGGACTTTTAGGTTTTCAAATCGAGGCTTACGCCTCGCCTTGTCTCGTCTAGAAAAAAAAACGCTTCGTACTGCTTTTAGCTTTTTTGAACATTGTTATGGATGACTAGTCGCCTAAGCGGTCGGCCATCGATTCGCCTCAACTTAGCGCCTTAACAATTGTGCTAAATACAAGACTCTATTTATAGAGTACAAACAATTCGCTTTTCCTAATTTAATTAGGACACTCATATAATAAATATATCTACTTATTAAAATAAATTCCTGCCATATATATATATATATATATAATGTACAGTGTAAATAATTTATCACTTTATGGACGACTAGTCGCCTAAGCGGTCGGCCACCGACTCGTCTCGACTTAGCGCCTTAACAACTATGCTAAATACAAGACTCTATTTATAGAGTACACACAATTCCCTTTTCCTAATTTAATTAGGACACTCATATAATAAATATATCTACGACAAATAGGATTACTATCAAAATAAATTCTTACCATAAATAAGATTTCTTTTCATAATAGAATTCGAGGAGTTACCTAACAGTTGTTGGACATAGCCTTTTAGTTTGATTTTCAATATTGCTATTTAAATTGATTTTAGATGTTAAATTGGGAAATTATGTCTATTTTACGATGCATGATGTTTAAAAGGTGGATTCTCTAGTCGAATAAATTACTAAAACGGACATAAGATTCCAAATTTACACTTGACGGAAAATGTCCCCTAATCATTTGATACTTGATTATTGTGAAAATTTACTTTTGAAATGGCCTTGAGGAATATTAATCTTGTGTACTTTGTTGATATCCACATCGTTTAGCTTTAACTCCTGTTGACTCAATTCTTGATGATCTTAACTTATCATGTAAAAGTAGTATAATATGCAGACTTTACGATATAAGTGGATAAAGATCTCATTATAGTATCTTTTTCTTTGATTTATAAATTGTATGTCTTAGTAAAGATTTTGTCTCCAGCTCTTCGTTCAGGAGGTGCATGTTGGATGATCCAATAGATAGTATCAGCTTTAAAATATATCAGGTTCTGATGCCAGACGAGCCCGTCATGAAAGTTGGTTGGAGCAATATCAAAGGTTTTGGAAGCCCGTGAATTAAGTCCATAAATTAGATGTTTTATTTTAATTAGGAGTAGTATTTTAATTAGAAGTTTTATTTTAATTAATATCTTTAATTTGTAGATACCTTATTTAATTTCTAATTATCTTATTAGAGTTCAATTTAAGATAGAAAAGTTGCATAGGAGTATTATTAATGATGACGTACTTCATTATTTTTGACACATTGAATTATAAGAATTGATTGAGTTTTGTGAGATTATTTGTGTGAATTCTTTTGTGTCCCAAATACCTGTCCCCCATTAGGTTCAGTGCAATATAAATTTCTGGTTCCTTCTTTGTGTTCCTCAGGTATCTCCTTTGTACAGTAGGATCCGTGTACATAAGGTCTAAGGAGGCTCCTGCTAA
Source organism: Hedera helix (assembly GCA_947179155.2). NCBI lineage: Eukaryota > Viridiplantae > Streptophyta > Magnoliopsida > Apiales > Araliaceae > Hedera > Hedera helix. The sequence continues at coordinate 3,443,021 of OX359283.1, forward strand.
GGATGTTTTAAAAGACCTTGTGGAGATGTGCCGTGGGATACAGCATCCTTTACGTGGACTTTTCCTTAGGAGTTATCTTTCCCAAGTCAGTAGGGATAAGTTACCTGATATTGGTTCCGAGTATGAAGGGTAAGGACATCAAGTTCCTATTGATTTCTCCATTGTAAAATAAGAGATTTAACTGTTTATGGTTCAAAGTTTGCTTCTCAAATATGTTGAAATCATGTGGTCCTATAGGTGTTAAGGCCTTCGTTGTGGACTCCCCAGTCTCTCAACAAATATTTAGTATTCATTATGTATTTTACCTTTGATGAGTTATGAGGAAGAGACCTGATATCTGGATGGCTTATGTGATTCCTACAGGGATGCTGACACTGTCACTGATGCTGTAGAGTTTGTACTCCAGAATTTCACAGAAATGAACAAACTGTGGGTTCGAATGCAACATCAGGTTAGTTGAAATTTCTGGATTCTGTTATCTGCTCTCAAGCTTAGACATGCATGAGGCCACAATGCTTGCATGTCGCCAAAGGTGAAAATAAATCACGAGAGCATGATTTGTGGTCATGCAGGTGTTGTTGTGCTTGTGAATCATTCATACTCTTTTCTGATCTTGAGTTGAGGCTTGCATTCGGCCTTTCTGTTCTGCAGGGTCCCACGAGGGAGAAGGAGAAACGGGAAAAGGAAAGGGGCGAGCTTCGTGATCTTGTAATTATCAGTAATCTTGGATTGTTTTATCACTTCAATTCAGCATGTAAGTGTGCAAGAATCCACTAATCAAAAGGGCTACTGTTCTGTCCCTCTCATGTTCATTAGGTAGGGAAGAACTTGCATGTTCTCAGTCAAATCGAGGGTGTTGACCTTGAAATGTATAGAGACAATGTGCTTCCCAGAATCTTGGAGCAGGTGATCTGTGTATCTATATTTGATATTGTTCAAGTTATTGTAATTGTAAGATATCTGAATTGACACAGTGAGCATCTTCTGATGGATTTGTATCGCAAATGCATTTTGCAGGTTGTGAATTGTAAAGATGAGCTCGCCCAATATTATTTGATGGATTGCATAATTCAAGTATTCCCTGATGAGTATCACTTGCAGACTCTTGAGATTATACTGGGTGCCTGCCCCCAGCTTCAGGTGGGGTTGCATAATCTGTTTCACACGACTTTTTACTATGGTTGTAATGCGTTCAAAGAATTTAGAATTATATTGAAAAATGATTACACATGCAGAACAAGAAGAGTTCTATGAATAGAAACAATTATTGGCAGCTTCTAAATTCTTACATGGGTTGCAGAGGTCTATAATCAAATCTCTTTCATACATGTGATAGTGGCTGACTTATTATTAATTTAAATGGCCTAACTCCTGCTAGGACTAACACGAGATAATATAATATTTACTCGGTAAAGAATCATTTAATGTGTTTCCAGCTCTATTAGTGAAGTACTTTGCTAACTAGAATGGGCATTATCTATATCTATACTGGAATTGGTATTATCAGTTGTTTTAAATTATGAAAGTCTGATTTTGTGCTATAATCCTAGATACGATTATAAATATTAAATTACTAAGCTATCTACTTTTTTTTACCCCTTAATGTGTTTCAGCCAACTGTTGACATCAAAACAGTCCTTTCTCGATTAATGGATAGGCTTTCAAATTATGCCGCTTCAAGTGCAGAAGTGAGTGACTTGTGCTATTTACCAAGGCTTATATATATTCTATAATGGCTGATCATTTATGTTACAGGTTTTACCCGAGTTCTTCCAAGTAGAAGCCTTTGCAAAACTGAGCAATGCCATAGGAAAGGTAAGTTTTCAGTAATTGCCTTGAAGAGTCTGTATATAAAATTTCAGTTGAATACTTTTTCATCAGAAAAGGTTTTGCACTTATTCTTCACTTGGTTTTATTGTTTTCATTCAAATGTTCAGTCAACCAATTTAAGAGATCAATATTATGGAAATTCTCTTAAAGAAGGTAACCTGTTGGAGTTCCCAGCCTTTCAGTCTCATCCATCATCCTTGAATTGCTAACTTCTGGAGGCCAATTTTGTTGAGACAAGCTGAATCAATCTTGCAAATAGTAGTGTGCTTAAACATTAATACAAAATTTTGTGCAATAGGATGTGTTTCTACATTTTGTTTTTGGTTGCATCAATTTGATTTGTTTCACTATTTAAATAGTTTTGGAGATATTTCCTCTGAGCAGCATTGTGAATTTTTACATAAAAATGATTTTTTTACTGTTACTTTGGTAATAGTTATTCTTATTTTTCTCCAGTATATATTTTATTTGTTACTTGACTTCTGTGTTGATGCCAGGTGATAGAAGCTCAGGTTGACATGCCTATAGCTGGAGTTATAACTTTATATTCATCTTTGCTGACATTTACGCTTCATGTCCACCATGACCGTCTTGACTATGTGGATCAAATATTGGTAGGTTTCCTCATCAGATTACCTTAATATCAAGCATCTAGTTTCTGTGTTAGCCTCGTAAAGTTTAATATTTGAACTTTAGATTTTAGTTCGTGAGTCCTTTAACTGCTGGCATATTCTCTGTATTTCCTCCAATTAACATAAATAATGAAGAAATAATATGCACAAGGATCTTTGTTGTTTGGAGGAATGGTCTTTTCTGCTCTAATTATTGTCTTCAATCAGTATTTTGGTCAAGCTTACTCAACTCATCTAAACAAACTTTAAATTGATTTGAACAGTTAAGTCGATCTCTTTTAAGCAAAACTAAACAACTTTGAAGATGTGATGTGAATGTAGTACATTGCATGTTTCTTTGCATATTATTACAAGGCATGAAATATCAATTTATATGACACAGTCCTTTTTTTTTTGCAAAATTGTGAAATTTGTTGAATAGCGTCACAAGGATCATTCCGTCAGCGCAATACTAAGCTAAGATTAGTAACTTTTTAGTGCTGCTGTTGCTGCTGTTGCTGCTGTGTCTTTTCCTTTATCTAATGAATAATGACTCGAGGAACTGAAAAAATAAATAAATGAGCAACTTCACATAAGTGATTGCCTGTCGAGCTCTCTATTTCAGAAAGAAAAGTCCTCTCACCATCTTCTTGGCCCTGGTTCCTATAAAGTCTGTTATCATATGGGTTGATATACAAACAAGAAGTATACAACTGTGCAAGGAGGATCTGGTTGAGGTTTCATGCATTTGAGTTTTTTTAAGAAAATCAATTTTTTTCCTCTTATGTGGTGTAACATTTAATTTTATTAATGTTTATGTTTCTCTATTTTTTGTGGGCCATTAGCACTGATTAGATTGTTCTTCATTCCTTCAGGGTGCATGTGTAGGTAAACTTGCTGTCAAAGGAAAGCTTGAAGATAATAAAGCCACAAAACATATTGTTTCTCTTCTAAGTGCTCCTTTGGAGAAATATAACGATATAGACACTGCACTGAAACTTTCTAACTATCCTCGTGTATTGGAGTTCCTAGACCAAGGAACAAATAAAGTGATGGCTAATGTTATAATTCAAAGTATCATGAAAAACAAGACTTGCATCTCTACTGCAGACAAGGTTGGTCTAATGGTCTTACGTTTCATATGTTATTCCTTCTTTAAAGTTTGTTGCTTAATAATATGATTTCTGGCTTTCTGTAGGTTCAGCCTCTCTTTGAACTAATAAAAGGACTTATTAAAGATTTGGATGAAAATCTTGATGAGGAGGTGATTTGAATCCTTCTCTAGTTATTTATCTTGTTGCTTAGCATTATACATGAAGAATCAAGACTTCTCATCTTGCTTTTGAAGCGTCAAGAATTTTCTTCCATTTTTTCTCTATATCTGTCTTTTAATTGTTAATTTAATTTAATTTAATTTTTTTACTTTGTTGGTGAGGCTTGGAGTTTCTCAGTTGAACATTTGTATTACCTAAAAGTGTATTTTCCCCCAATATTCAGTTTGACGAGGAGGATTTCAAGGAGGAGCAGAATTCAGTTGCACGCCTTATTCAGCTGCTATATAATGATGATCCAGAAGAGATGTTAAAGGTAATACTCAAGTTTTTCTTTGAAGACTTTGAACTTGGTGTTTGATAGCATAGTATGTATTTACTATGAATTCTTATAGGGCATATATCATCTATACCATTGAAAACAAGAAATAACGATCATGATTAGAATTTGAAAATAGACGTCCGTTACTATTAGTAGCGAACGGTAAAAAACACACATATCATCCGCTATTATTTGTTGCAGGCGTAATTTGGCTTTATTAATTAGGGTTTAGGGTTTATTAACTAGTTTAGGATTTATTAACTCTTTTTTTAATTGGGTTTAGGGTTTATTAACCTCCTAAACTCTGGTTAATAAACTCTAAACCATGGTTAATAAACTCTAAACCTTGGTATATAGACCCTAAATTCTGGTTAATAAATCTTAAACCTTGGTTAATAAAGTCAATGAGTCTTTTTTCATCCATCTCAATCTTGTCCGTCCATTAAAATATCCAATGGCTTAAATAGGAGCTTACCGTATAATTGTTTGTAGCACTATCGCACAATTGTTATGCGGTATATGACTCACAAAAAATTGCCCATGTTGAGATTAAAGAAGCATCCATTTGATTGACAATCCTATGCTCAGTGAAGACCCCAAAACCCCACTGGTCTAACAAATTATTTTGGGCTTCAGATAACTTAAATACGTCGAGAGATCGCACAGACTCATCACTACGCAACCTACTAATAGTTTCACCTTCATTATTCCATACTTTCTCAGATTGGTGTTATATTTTATCCCAAAGTATAGAAGTATCGTGTGGTCCAAGATTGAACTCCATTCTATATTCATAATAAACAATATACAAATTATGAAAATCATCTAACCAAAATTACCAAATTTATATTATCCAAGTTATCAATATTTAAAAAAGTATGCATAAGCAGAACAAAAATACCAGGATCTAAAATACCACACCATAAAAATGTAAAAGAACCGTGAACACATCATTCAACAAACTTTGAAATCCTTCATAGACCATATCCACTGACCAAGTGCACGCAGTAAATACACTATAGCTATAACAAACTCATTCAGCTCAATTTCCGAAACCTGCATTTAATTAAACAAAAAAATTGCATCCGAATACCAACCTACTCTAACAAAAGCCGATATCATGGTATTCCAAGAAGTTTCATTTCTCTCAGGCATTTCATCAAACAAGTACCAGGCACCTTCCATATTCCCAAACTTTGAGTACATATATATTAATATATTTGTATAGATAATGCCCAAATGGGTCAAACTCTTTATATAAACTGCATATAATGCTTTGCCAACAGTTTTGTTGGTAATCCCAGTATGAATTCATAATAAACATAAATAAATAAAAAATCAATGTTGGATAGAAAGATCCACCTTTGGATACACATCTAGATCCAAAGTTAGATCCAACTCTACCCACTAAATTATATGTAGATAATTCATCCAACATTAGAGATTTATTACTAAATCCTTATTTGTTAATGCGGTATTTGATGAAACTTTGGATGGATCTTAGCCGGATTTGAAGAGAAGTTGTGGATGGGAGCCGGATTTGAAGAGAAGTAGCGAAGATGTAAAGCTTGTTCTTGTTTTCTCCTCCCAGTTAATAAAGCGAAAAAGAAAAAAGAAAAAAATTTATGGAGTACCGCATAAGTTATGCGGTATTCCCTAATTTTTTTTATTTTTGCTTTCTAGATGTACCGCAAAACTATTCTACGATAGCGGGAAAAAAAAAGGTTAGCAAAATTGTTATGCTATACCCCCAAATTTTTTATTTATTATTATTCTTTTTTGTTTTCCAGACGTACTGCAGAAATAATTGGAAAAAAATAAAAATTTAAGGGGTACTGCAGAACTGTTATACGGTACCCCTAAACTTTTTTTTTTTTGCTTTCTGGACGTATCGCTGAACTATTCTTCTATAGGTTTAAAAAAAAAAAAAAAACCGCATAACAGTTCTGCAGTACCCCCAAATTTTATTTATTTATTTATTTTGCATCTAAGGGGTATTATGGACAATTTTTTGTTAGCCATATATCGCATAACAATTGTCTAGTAGTGCTACAAATAATTGTGCGGTAGGCTCCTACCTGAGCTATTGGATATTGCAATGGACGGATAAGATTGGGTTCGATGAAAAAAGGCTCTCATCCCCCTTTGGTTATGAATCATTCCCCATATATATATATATATATATATATATATATATATATATGTATACGTGTGTGTGTGGGTGTAGTTTTACATACATATCTTTATATTTTAGTGGTTTGGGGCACCTGCTGGGGGTTATTTTGAAACGTTTAAAACACGTGTGATATAATGACTTATTGTAACTAGTAACCAAGTCTTCTCTCTCCTTTTCTTTCCCTTCTCCTACCAAGGTGGTTGGTTTAATATATATATTATATCTACCAACCAACAAAAATCAATCAACTTAACAACCAATCTTATATCTGCAAAGTGAAGAACCATGTTTCAAATGTGAAGAATTTTTGGTTGTGAGTCTTGTAAGGAGGGAGCACTGTTTGATCTTTATGCTTGGATAGACAATAGGTTTGACAGGCCAGTGGTTCTGGATAAGTTGTTGCATTGTCTTGATGCGAATTCTGTTTACAGCATTAATGAATTTCAATGCATCGTTTCTCTTCCTGCTTTTATTGATGTTGACCGCTATTTTAATGTTGAGTTCCAGATCATATGTACTGTGAGAAAGCACGTCTTGACTGGAGGAGCGAAGCGGCTTCCCTTCACTGCCCCTCCCCTTATTTTTAGTTCTCTTAAGGTATGAATTTGCTTTTTTCAGCTTCAACGTATTGCCGTGTGATCTTGTGACCCAATTGTTTTTAAAAAATGTTGTGTAAAGCAGTTTCTGCATTATTGGAACTCATAATTCCAATCAACACAGCATGCATTATTCAGGGATCCAGTATAGAGTGTGTTTAAATCTGTGTTGTAATATGCAAACTCATAATTTTTGAAATTCAATCTGTGTTGGAACATGCAAGCTTATCATAAATTGTTAATAATGTCTTGTGATAAACAGAAACTAATGGTGTAGTTACTGGGAGAGAAATGCCAAAATAGCTTTCTGATTTTGAGTGGATGTGTGGTTGTGCTGACGTGTTTGTGTATGCAGAAGAATGGTTGTATGTAGAATGTGGCACTTGTTTTCAATAGTGGGGGGCACCGCATTTTACCATGTGCTATAGATAATTATAGACTAAAATTTAGTTGTTTGCTGTTAAAGCTTGGGTAAAGTATGATATGGCCCGGAACAGTATTCAATACTTTCATCATTAAGATGTGCGGAGAATCATGATCCTGATGTGTGGACTAATGAGTATCCGAAGAAAATAACTGAAAAATAAATGTTTAGGGATCATTTGGTAATTTCTTCTGCTTTCAATTTTTTGTTTCTGCTTTTACTTTTTTGGAATCAGTAGCAGAAAATGTTGTTTGCTAACTGTTTTTGCTTCTGAAAAAGTTGAAGCAAAACCTCTTTTGGCAGAAAAAAATGAAAACACCAAAAACTTGCTTCTTCAATTTTGGCAAATTAGCCGTAGATACATGACCCAAGCCATTATTTTTTTCTATTTGTTATTATCTTTATTACTAAATCAAATGACCAGACAAAATACAGATTGTTTTCAAATATAAAAGACGAAAACGATTGTTTTGGTGTATCAACACATGGAGTCATTCTAACTTGAATGAGGTCCAAATATCTAATCTTATTAACAGCAAAATTTAGAACTTCATTTCTAAATAGAGTAAGATAAACTTTAAATATAGTTACCAAACAGTGTTTCCTGATTTATATTTCCACTTGTGAAAGTAGAAACATATGAGAAAAAGGATTAGGAAGTAGAAACATAAAAGTAAAAATAGTTATCAAACGCACCCTTGGCAATTCAGTTAGACCAATTGTAAGTACTGAAAAATTATTTTTGAAATTAAGTTCATTCTATCTGAATTTGTTTGACCTTTTAAATACATGAATATTTCAAAATTCTTGTCTATAATCGCAACTTGATAATCGAATTTCACGTCCGTTTGACCTCTAAATTTGTATTGGTTGAAGAACTTTAAAATTGGTACACACTGGATAGTAAAGTGACCTCCAACATAGAAGACTTCCTTTTTCAAAGTGCTGCCTCAGTCCATCGATCTGATAAGCTCAAGCCTGGAGAGTCATGCTTAAGCTCTCTCTGTAACCTGGATTTACTTTTGGTCAGCGAAAATTGTGTAACTGTAATGGTGTTATGTTACATTGATCTTGAGTAATTTACATATACATTAAATATATGTTCTTGTTGTTAAGAGCTGTTCAATTTTGAATGAACTTCCCCCTCTCAACATCAGAATTTTTAGTGTTGTAGGAATACATGATTTAGGTTAAATAAAATTACCATGTATGAGGATTTTATTCAATTGTGATATGCCCATGCTTTCTTAGAGTTCTGCTAACTAAGATCCCCAGCTGCGCTTTCGGTCTTTTCAGGCTACTATTATAATTGCACAATACTGACAACTTAAATTATCCTCATGCAGTTGGTCAGGCGATTGCAAGGCCAGGATGAAAATGTCGGTGAAGAAGAGGCAGAGACATCAGTGACGCCAAAGAAAATTTTTCAGATACTGAACCAGGTAACTCTTAGAAATTGAGGATTATGTATGGTGTCTGCTGTGGAAGAGGCATTGTGTTTTGACTGCTATCATGGAATTGTTATTTGAGATATTTTCTAGGATTTTTTTGGTAACCTGACCCCTGATGAATCTTAAATATATTGGTCGTCTTTTGCTTGACCTCAGCTTTACTGTGATCATTACTGTAAAAATTTATTTGATTTTTCCCCCTGCTCCTTTGTCCTCATATTCCCGTCAGCTATATGTTCTTTGATCTAACATTACTAGATCAGGGTCTTTTGTTTGTTCATGCCGTGTTTGAAATAAAGCCTAATATTTTCATGCAGTTATCTACAATCATTCTTAGTTTATATGGAAATGCTTATGCAGACAATTGAGGCTCTCTCTATCATTCCTGTACCTGAACTGGCATTACGGTTATACCTCCAATGTGCTGAGGTACAGGCAACATATTCCCTTTGGAACATTTCCGTATGTAGAACTTGTGTTCATACTGACCTACTCTTCCCTTGTTTTGTGAATACCCAGGCTGCCAATGACTGTGATCTAGAACCTGTAGCCTATGAGTTTTTCACCCAAGCATATATACTATATGAAGAAGAAATTTCGGTAATTGGTTCTGCCCCTGTTCTGTCTTTTCCTGGGAACTAATTAACTCTGAAAGAACCCTTCACAAGTGTGCAACACGGGACGTGTACAGTTATGCTTATCATTTCTCCTTGCTTAATTTCTATAGGATTCCAGAGCACAAGTGACGGCAATACACCTAATAATAGGTTCTCTGCAAAGGTTACATGTCTTTGGTGTTGAGAACAGGGATACTCTAACACACAAGGCTACAGGGGTAACATTTGTACCACATTGTATTTTAGAGTGTTTTAGCCTTAGTCTCTCAGGTTCTGATATATAGTTCATTTCTTTTTGTAGTATTCTGCGAAGCTTTTGAAAAAGCCTGATCAATGTAGAGCTGTTTATACTTGCTCGCATCTCTTTTGGGTCGACGATCAAGATAACATCAAGGATGGGGAGAGGTGCATCACCATACCTTAAGCTTTTTACAAAGACTAAAGTACAGATTGTTCTCAAACTTGTAATTTTTTTGAGTTTTGCACCCTAATATTTAAAATATATCTAAGTGCACCCCAAAATATATTTTCGCTTAAAAAAATACAGTTTGCACTTAAAATTGAGGGTGCATTTTGTTTAGCAAAAGCCAAAAGGAACTTTGGGGTTCATTTTGTCTAACGAAAAACTTTGAAGGGTGCATTTTATATGACAAAAAGAATTTTAGGGTATACTTAGATTTGTTTTAAACATTATGGTGCAAAATTCAAAATTCTTACATCTTTGGGGTTCAATCTATACCTTAGTCTTTTACAAAAGTCCTCAAGTATGCACATGTTCTTGAATTTGCATCATCACCTGCATGTCATGTGGATGTTTTTAAGCATGGGAAGAATAATTTTATGGAATTAGAGTTGGCTCTTTTTCCACGAGCCCTTCAAGTTTTGTTGGCTGAATCTGGATTTCTGAAATTTTCATGGGCTGTGGATGAAAGACAATTGTTTCCTGCTTGTTTTTCATTTGAATGATCCTTTTCTATTCCTTTAATTTCTCCTTGATCCAGGGTCATGTTTTGCTTAAAGCGTGCCTTGAGAATTGCAAATGCTGTTCAACAAATGGCTAATGCAACACGAGGTAGCAGCAGCGGATCAGTCCTGCTCTTTATTGAGATACTGAACAAGTAAATATTTTCAGTCCTTTTCTTTATCTATTTTCAGCTCCATTTTGTCAAATGTGGAAAAAGACTTACCTTAGTTAATGTCAGATATCTCTATTTCTTCGAGAAGGGGAACCCACAGATAACGGTGGCTTCAATTCAAGACCTAATTGAATTGATCACAAATGAAATGCAAAGTGACAGCACGACACCAGATCCATCTGCAGATGCTTTCTTTGCCAGTACGATGCGGTATATCCAGTTCCAAAAGGACAAAGGTGGTGCAGTGGGTGAAAAATATGAGTCCATTAAGGCGTGAAATTTCTAAATGACTGGATCCCTAAGAGGAGCATTCTTGGTGTTAACAGCCACATACAAGATTTGCTTGTAAAGGTGTAGGAAATAATAAATTTTTGATCTTGGATTTCTTAAAAATCAAAGGATTCAAGGGGATGCTATATTCCTAGTGAAAGAAGCTACCATGTGTGCAAAGTTTAGTGCAGTATTACTCTAGATAGGTGTTCAGAAAATTCTGTATTCTCAAACTGTCACTACGGCTTTGAATTTGACTTCACAAAGTCAGCTTTGTTAAGCTTTTGATCAAACATTGAAAAGTGACTGGCCTGTTTTACTGTAATCTCCCAATATTATTTATTTTATTGTCAATTACTTAAGCTTGAGGTTTGTTTTATTACATCAACTGCCTTTTTCCAGACGGGTCTGTTAGCAGATATACGGCCGTGAAACAAATGGTTATGTTCTTCATCAAAACCAGTCTGAAATTTCAATGGAGAAATAAGCTTTAAGTTTTAGTCAGAGGTATTACAGTTGTCAATCTTTGCATCAAGAGGTATTGTACAACAGTCGGGCATGTACTCCATAAAGGATTAATGAATTCAACTTGACTCGGCTCCGTAAAGCATTAATCCATTAAGATTTAGTAAATTCGACTTGTGTTTAGTTTTCTTTCTATACATTATTTATTTTTATTTTTCTGTTATATATATATAGTGGATATAACTTCAAATGCAATGGAAGATTAATTCCTTAGTGATTTTTTGAAATATAACATTTTGTGGCAAAGTTTATGATAGAAGCATTTCTTTAAAAAAAGTTTATACAAGAATTAACAAGTATACTCTTTATTTGATGTTAGAATGGATTAGTTTTAGTTGTGACAGTTACAAGGGGGGAAATGTGCTTTTTGTTCCAAACCTTTGACAAAACATTCATATATAATGCAACACTCTCAGCATTTCAATGATTATTAGCAAAACTAGAAAAAAAATCATTTATCCAAATCAAACCCTCTTCCTATAGTAGGAAAAGAGCCTACAACATCCAGCTGATTTTGGCTGCAGAAGAAAGAAACTCATTGTTTTACGAAGCTGATCATATGCATAACAGATGCAGGAAGAATTTAAGAGCATGAGAAACAGTTTCTTAACCAACTACAAGTTTAGAAAAGGGGCATTACAAACTTCTCCACATGAAGTAAATAAAATTAAATGCAAGAAAAAATTGTAAACTTGTTTTCCTAAGTGGAGTCAATTAATACTTGAAACAAATCAAAACCGGGTGGAGAGACTGGGGTGCCCTACAAGGTAGTGTTACTCAAAAAGATAGAGATCAGAACAATACACATTCAAGAAAGCCACCTGATTCTTCACAGCAATCACTATTACTTAAAGCAGAGACATCATATCACAGACCCCTCTAACATGTATCTTTCTGATCCTATCTGTGATTACAATATTGAGCAAGCCTTTTGACCCTTCCCCTTCTTTTTCTTTGTCTTGGGAGGCTGGAGCACAACTTTAATGGCAGCATCAAAAACTCCCTTTACATTCTACATAAGTAAAAAGACTTGTGACAAATCATTCACAAATGATGAATTTTTTTTAATGCAACATAAAAAAATGGACTAATTTCCCTCTGAAGTGTTTGCTTCACATACCTCCTGTGTTTTTGAACTACATTCAATGTAAGAAGGTGCTCCTATCATCTTCCTCAACTCCTCTCCCTAGAAAACAAAATATTTAAAATTTCGAATGAGAAGATATTTTCTGTTGATCCACCTCTGAAAAAAATTCAGAACCAGTTTTTACCTGAGCTGCAGTGATGGGCACGGCACCAGGATGGTCTACAAAGAATTGTTTATCGTCCCGGAGATCTGATATAATCAGAAGTCACGGATCAGTTAGAACTTGACGATAGATATGACCGACAATATATACTGCTTCTTATAAAGCTTAAAAAGAAAGGGACAAAATCTAAAAAGACAATTGTAACAAGTATTTCAGAGATATAATAACCAGGGCAGTCCTTGCGCTCCAATAAATATGGTTATGTGGGTATATACCCAAAAAGAGAAAACAAAAGGATCAATAAAGCTACTGATCTGCTGCTTCATAAAATGCCTCATCTTGATTTGATGAGTGTGAGATCAAAGCTCAATACATAGTCTGAACAGGATCAATATGGAATACAAATATAACAATTTTACATGCCTCCATAAACTAAAGTTATAGCAAATATGGAACAGATGCAAACAACCAATCGATGAAGAAATTTCAATCAAATACATAAGAAACATCTCCATCGATAACGAACATTAGTTGATAGCGATCCTGATGAAAGTGATTGGGCAATTCAAACGACAATGACTAAAATAGAAAACTTGAGGACAAGTTATGGTCTACTAAAAAAGAAAGATAACAGCAAAGTTACATTCTGTTACCAGTACTAGTGATGAGACATGCGCAATGCATGCGGATTAGAAAGGTTATTACAATTTCCTATTTTTCTGTTTGTTTCACAAATAACAAAAAATAGAGGATCGGACCATTTTGTTAGTTGTGTTTCTCTTAGATATAATTACACATTTTCAAATTTCTGATTCAAATGAGAACAAAAAGAAGCTATTATGCTGTTTTTTAATTATGAAACTACTGTTTAAAGGGCAAAAAATAATAAAAAGAGGAATGTCTATTATGCTGTTTTTTAATTATAAAACTACTGTTAAAGGGCAAAAAATAATAAAAAGAGGAATGTCTAGTAAAGATGTTTTCATTAATATGTTTCAAGGAAGGAAAACAAAATAAATAAATACCACTTCACGTATATTTATTTTTCCCCTTGGAAACAAATACAATAACCAAACGCCACCCGGAGCAATAAATATTTTTTTTTGTGAAGGAATCCTCCAAAATTCAGCTCAGTGTAACCTCATATTGTTAATAGTAAAAGTAAAACAAAGGTATTTTGTTATACTAAATGGCCCATATTTTGGTTCTGAAAGTCGATGTATTCACAAGGGCATATAAACTCTCTAATAACATCAGTTACTACTTAGTTATGCTTGCAGGTTGTTTTCTGACTGTTGTGTCTATATCTAAAGTGCAACAATGTGAGAATAAGAATTGAGTTTAAATGAAAATGAGATTTCATAACTGCGAGATCGTAACTGCTAGATATACAATGAGCACGTCATATGGACAACGCATGTCTCACCTATAATAAGATATTCATGTCATAACTCTAACCAAAATGCCAATATTTCTAGGGTGATCTAGCAAGCACTTAAAATGTTATTTATGGAACTGTGCATAGTCCAAAATGAATTCTGATGAGAAAGAAATATAATTTCTGAAAAAGAACAGTTCATATACTTCATCGTCCAAATTAAGAAAGCAGATTTATTCCCTTTTCCCATCCCTACCCCAAACAAAAACAAAGGAAGGTAAGACAGTTTTTGGTCACGCATCATGAAGCAACACCATGAAATAAAGGATCTCAGTGAGATGAAGGAAACTCACCAAGTTTTGTTCCCACAAGAACAATTGGGACACCAGGGGCATAATGCTTCAACTCAGGAATCCACTGAAAATGGCGCCAGGGAAAAGTTTAGGGGAAAAAAAGGAAGGAAAATAAAAAGAGTCGTTACTGATATAAAGTGAAGGGCACTGCCACATGACAAAAAATTTAGCTCAACGCAAAAAACCAAGAAAAACTAGTGCAAAAAAATTAATAAAAAACCCAGTAAAGTCTTACCTTTTTTGAAACATTTTCATAGCTGGCCTTGCTAATGAGAGAGAATGCTAAAATGAAAACATCTGCCCCACGATAACTCAAAGGTCTTAACCTATTGTAATCCTCCTGTCCTGTTTCACAAAATAAGCATTTCAGGCCCACTAAACCATAGCTAAATGTATGTCTAGATGTATACATGTATACATATAACATCAAGAATTTAAGGACATTTTAAAATTTTACCAGCAGTGTCCCACAAGCCTAGGTTAACAGTGGCTCCATTGACGACCACATTTGCGCTGAAATTGTCAAACACTGTTGGCACATAGTCCTGTTGTGCAAAGATTAAAATTGTAGTCCAAAAGCAAGATGTTATGAATGGCACTAAGATACAAGGGAAGCATTTTCCAATAAGCTAAGACTGTGCCCCAAATAATATCATGTTATTACCACATTAATGTCCATAAAACAACGTCCAAATGAAAATTTAATAAACTAGTAACCTCAAATAAACCAAACAAGGAAAGATAAAGTTGAAACCAAATTAGCCATTACTTTCACCAAATTTACAAGTAATTCTAAGAGCGTATATCTCCAAATTTACATTCACCAAATTTACAAGTAATTCTTAGAGCGAATATTTCCAAATCTTCATATGGGTGCACATGCATATAAAAAGAAGTAGATAAGATCAATAAAAATCCCCAATGAATTCTTTTACTTAATGATTTTTGCATAACCATAACCACAAAGACAAAATTATATGCAGAAAATGCTGAGAATCAACCAAGAAATTGCTAAAATAAGATGAAATTAATTATAAAATTAAATCAATCAATCAATCAACCAATGTACAAAGTGCATAAAGTTGAAAAATAAAAGCATTTTGCAATTGAATCCTTTTTCTGGTTTTCCTTTAGCTCAAGCAATCGTTACCATACTGACATGACAGGCATATGGATAACGGTATAAAAACAACATTGATTCAATAATTCCTGAAATATATACACATATATAATAATAGTGGGTGGGAAATTGTTTTGTGATAATCACAGCTAGTTGGCTGCGGTGAGTCCCAAAACTATGTTGTTCCGAGTAATAAAATGGTAAAATGTTAAAATTGACATTAATGAAATTGGTTAAGTACCCAAAAACAGCAACTTATAGACATCTTCTTTTTATTTCCACTTGTAGCGGTACGGTTAATGGTACCAAGCATGAAACTATGAAACATATAATAACAATCTTTCGATTAGTTCCCTAAAACATGCTGGAAATAAAAATAAAACAGCATAAAGCAAATGCCTTTCATAATATTGGCAAGAGAGTACAAAAGGTGTAGCTGGCGTAAGAAATTAACCATAAATATTCATGAAAACAACAGTGAATATGAAAACAACATTATCACAACCGTTCATGAAAATTAATCAAGGAAAAACAAGAATACGAGAAAAGCAAGAACTTGATAAGTTCAGATCCCTAAATAGACAGAGAGGCTGACCGTGGGGAAGGTGTTGCTGGTGTAAGAAATCAACAAACAAGTTTTGCCGACAGCGCCATCGCCGACCGTGACACACTTTATGAACCTCGAAGCGCTCATTTTCTATATATGTAGATTTAAAGATCCTCTTAGCCTCAGATCTTCTTCAGAAGACCTGATTTATGATCTTTTACCAATCTCCTTCAATTGGACATAGCCGTGAAATGCCAGAGCATGATGAAGAACGAGTGGTTTCGATAAAACCCCAGCCCTAGTAATTCGAGAGATGAGAAGTCAGACAAGAGAAATTAAATGTGAGAAGATACAATAAGCGAGAGGAGAATGCATGAACTGGGGAACAAGATCTAGAGAGAGAGAGAGAGAGAGAGAGAGAGAGAGAGAGAATTGTATGTGTGTACTTGTGTATGTATGTATAGGTTGAACGTAGGGTACCCTTTTTAGCCGGGAAACAATGCCGTTGAAGCGTTCGCTGCGGATGACCAAACCAACAAACCCCTGTCTCTCTCTCTCTCTACCTTCTTCTGCCAAACGAAGCCGTATAGGCCTAAACTCCTTCTAACGCTTTTAACGCATAGACTCGATATATATGTCAATATATGGGCCTATTTTGTCATATAAAATTCGTTCAAGTTTTGTTAATATATATACCGTCCACGCACGCGTTACGCACGTGAGAAAAAAATTATAAAAGGAAAATTGAAGATAAAATTATAGAAAGGAAAACAAATACATTAGAATTTGAAAAAAGCGAAAAAAAAACCGTAAATTAATTGTGAGTAAAAAAATAAGGTGATGGAGAACAAATAGAAAAAGAGAGAGGGGAGTGGTGAGAGAAAAAATAGAGTGATAATTAAAATATTGAGAAATAAATAAATAAAATTTTTAATTATCATGTAATTATGATCGGTCAGAGACAAGTCAGTTTATATGATAGAATATTAAATATTTTTAACAATTGTTTGGGATTTAATATTGTCGATGGAAGTTTATATATATATATATATATATATATATATATATTTATTGATATGAATTTGATCAGCCGAATCAGATGATAAGTGTGACATGAATTTAATACATTAAAAGGATCATTTGTTTACAACGGTGCTTCATTTTATCAGCGCTCTCCCGTAATAAAAAAAATAAAGAAAATAAAAAATGTTTTTACTACAATTAAAACTTAATTTTCATTAACATTCGTTACAAAAGATGATGGGAATATAATTTTAGGATAGCTCCAAATCAAATAAGATCTTCGGGGGGGGGGGGGGATTGGGGGGGTGCCTCCTCCAGATGGAGGGATGATTTAGCGTACTACAAAGTAGAAAGACACAAAAAAATGTTACAAAAGAAAGAATAAAATAGTATTATGCTATGGTAGAAGACACAAACACACCGACACTAGTATTGTGCGGCAGATGCGATGCAAGTGAATTGCTAGAAAAATATATGTAATTTACATATTAATTCTTTTAGAAACTATGGTATGAGTGATTAATAAGAATAAATAAAATTAGTGCCATGATCTCTTTTTTTGAAATCTCACTTCTTGGGGGAACTATATAATTTCATAAATAAATTGTGATAACAAGTTCAAAACATAAAATATGAAATTCACACTATCTCAGTCTTAAAAGATTTCATCGGCATAATGCCTCCGTAATTCAAAAATGAAAATTCACAGTTAAGATCATGGGCTTGTTTATTAAAAGGAGAAATTATGAAGAAGATTCGTCTGAATCCTCAATCTTAGAGGCCCAACAAGAGAATGAAAAAGTGTTTTGTAATCAAAGAGATTACACAATTGAAAAAGGGTTCATTACAGTTATATACAACAATTAATAACAAATTACAAAATTAGTGCACAAATAAAATAATTACAAAAAGAGTACAAATCAGAAAAATTAATTCCACAATATATCTTCAAAATCCTGAAAACAAGGAAATACTGTCATATCCGACAGTTACTAAACAAATCCCTCCATAACTGCAACAACTTGATATACACTGCTCTGAAAAACATATCAAATGTCCTAATCTCCAGCCTCTAATTTCCTAATCCCTCCATTCATGATTTAAATAAACTGAGTAAACATGCAACTTTGATATCGGAATAACAGTTCAACGCCAAATCAATCGGAGAAGACAAAATATTCTGTCGAGACACAACTTTGATATCGGAGAAAACGAAACATCCTGTCGCGACGCAACACGTAATCGGAGAAGAAGAAACCTGTTGTCGCGATGCATCTATAAGATCGAAAATATCATACAAAATCAACAACGCCTTCAACTTCGATACAAATACTGAGGTATGACAGTTTAAAATTTATAAGCATATAATTACCTATGGTTACTACCAATTACTATATTGATTACATTTATTAAGTTTTTCTATCTTAAAATTGTAACCAAATTTGAATACTGAATGTTGTGATTGCAAAATGTATTGAAAACATATTTCATATTATGGTTACTAAGGTTATATAAATTGTTTAATGTCTAATGTTGTTTTGGTTACTGACTATTTTGTATTGTTTACTGTCTAATGCTGTCTTTTTTAATGACTATAGCTGACTTGGTTACTTACTAATGCTGAATTGGTTATCGTGTAACGTTATATTTGTCTCTGACTAATGCTTAATTGGTTACTGACGAATTCTAACTTGGTTACTGACTAATGCAAACTTAATTACTTATGTTTTTTATATTAATGGTTACTTGTTAGCTGACTTGGTTACTGACTAATGCTGAATTGGTTACTGTGTAACATTATATTGGTCTCTGACTAATGCTTAATTGGTTATTGACGAATTCTAGCTTGGTTACTGACTAATGCAAACTTAGTTACTTATTTTTTTTATATTAATGGTTACTTGGTTACTGACTAATGCTGAATTTGTTACCGTGTAACATTATATTGGTCTCTCACTAATGCTTAATTGGTTACTGACGAATTCTAACTTGGTTACTAATTAATGTAAACTTAATTACTTATGTTTTTTATATTAATGGTTACTTGTTAGCTGAATTGGTTACTGTAATGCTGAATTTGTTACTGTGTACCATTATATTGGTCTCTGACTAATGCTTAATTGGTTACTGACGAATTCTAACTTGGTTACTGACTAATGCAAACTTAATTACTTATTTTTTTTTAACTATAAAAATGGATATGCAAAATGTGTTTATCTTGTGGTTACTAAATAAATATGTGTTGGTTACAGTCTGAAATGTATTTGGTTAGTGTATAAAGTTGTGATTACTGTATAATGTTACAGTGTTTTATATTGGTTTGTTTTAATATCGTGGTTACTTATTGGCTATATTGGTTGCCTGCATACAACTGTTGTAATTTTATTGGTAACAAATATCAATATACTGCAATTTGTAATATGAGTGTACAAATGTGTTTTATGTTATGGTTACTAACATCATGTAGTTTGGTTACTGCCTAACATTCATTTGGTTACTTTACCAATACTTATTATGTTGCCAAGGCAATGGATATGATTCCAGTTGTACTTTATTTCAACGGTACATGGACTGATAGTAACCAATACACCAAATTTGAAGTTACCGGCATACTAGTTCAATCAACTTGTACATTCAAAGAAATGCAGAACATGATATGCAGTGCATTACGGCTAGACACAAATGCAACAACATTGCCAATAAAATTTCAGATTAGAAGCGATATTCCACCAATCAGTATATCAGATGAAGCAACCTTAAGATTCTTTATTGAAGTCAGTAGAAAATCTGATGAGCAAGGTAAATTCCCAGTGATTATAGAAATTGAACACCGAAGGGAACGCACAACAATCTTGACAAATGTAGAAGAACATATGATTCACAATGTAACGCCAATCAGATCAACACAAGGGAATTCAGCACTAGTTCCACTACCAACGCACGATTGCCAAATTGGAACGCAGTATGTCTATCACCTTGCAATGGAAATTATTGAACAACAACGAGATAGACAACATGACAGATCATACACAGAAGAACGACATGATGATGTAATAACAGATCCGAATGAACGTTAAGTACAATTACATCAAACTTACAAAGACAAAAAAATCCTATCACAAGCTATGAGGCTGCATTCAATCAGGAAAAACAGACAACACAAAGTTCAACGAACAGGTCGTAGAGACTTTGTGCTAGTGTGCGTACATGACGAAAATTGCAAATGGAAGATGAGAGCATTAACTTTTCGAAAAACCAGTATGTTCAAGGTGAGAGAATTCAACGACATCCACGCGTGTTCAGTCAACGTATTACTGGGAGACCACAGACAGGCAAATAGTGAGTTGGTCAATGAATGCATAATGCACAAATTAACAAATCTGAAAAAAATATACACACCAACTGATATTGTGGAGGACATGATGACATAATATAATGTGTCTATCTCTTACCAAAAAGCATGGAGATCGAAGGAGAAAGCGTTGGAAAAGGTAAGAGGAAATCCACACGACTACTCAATGATCCCATCATGGTTACACATGCTGAAGAAAACAAATTCAGGTAACAATTAAAAACATTTTATAGGGTTTTCATAATTACTTGGTTGCTCAACAAAACTGATTTGGTTACCCAACTCAACTGATTTGGATACCATTAACCAACTGAATGGTTACAAACTACTAGTATGTGTATACTGTATACTACTTGGAATTCTAATGATAACGTTCATGTTAATCCATCATCAGGTTCTGTCACATCCCTTGAGTTGGAAACAAATGGTCGTTTCAAGTATTTATTCTTTGCCATTGGAGCTTCCATTCAAGCATGGAACCATTGCTTTCCAATAATTGTTATCGATGGAACGTTCATACAATCAACTTACGGGGGGACACTACTGATAGCAAGCACACAAGATGCAAACAGAAAAATTGTTCCGATTGCTTTTGCAGTGGTTGACAGCGAAAATGAATTATCTTGGAGATGGTTTTTCATAAATTTGAGAATTGTTTGTGGAGTTAGGGAAGGCCAATGCATTGTCTCAGATAGACATGAAGCCATTATACAAGGACTGAATTTTGTGTTTCCGGACGTCATGCATGGTTCCTGCACATACCATGTATTGAAAAATATAAAAAATAGATTCAAAAAGAGAGGAGAGGAACTTAAACAGGCTTACAACAGGGCTTGTAGAGCTTACACTATTGAACAATTCAACAAACACATGGCTGAACTTGATGCCATTGATCCTCGAATAAGGACATATTTGGAGGAAGATGTCAAGTTGAAGAAATGCACCAGGCTCCATGGGACTGTAAGCAGATACTCAACAATGACTTCAAACACCGCCGAATCTATTAACAACGCAATCAAGATGATCAGAGATCTTCCCGTTGCATCAATGATTGAATGCCTACGTTGTCTGATTCAAAGATGGTATTTCACAAACAAACAAGCAGTCATATCAACATTCACAACACTTTCCACAACAACTGAAGGAAGGTTGCAATCTAATATCATTAAATCAAAGAAACCTAAGGTAACTAATACAAATTTTAAATTATTGAATCAAAAGTTGCATCTGCATTTTATAGAAACCTATTTGTTAACTATTGGTTACTGTGTTTCATTATACTGTCTAATGCTGTCTTAGTTACTGATTAAAGCTAACTTGGTTACTGTGTAACATTATAATGGTTACTGACTAATACTGACTTGTTTTCTGACTAATGGAAACTTGCGTACTATGTAATATTATTTTGGTTACTAACTAATACTCAATTGCTTATTGCATAACATTATAATGGTTACTGACTACTGATAAGTTGTTACAGTGTATCATTGTACTTGTTACTAACTGATGCTTGTTTGGTTACTATGTATACTTATAATGTTATTGTGTTTTGTAATTATAACATTGAGTTGTTTACTTCACTATATTTATTCTGTTTTCAAACAATGAAAATGATTCCAGTTGTACTTTATTCTAACAACACTTAATTTGTGTTGTAGGTTGAGACATCAAACTTAGTGATTTTCACTGTTTACGATGTCGCCAAACAATATATTGTGGACATCGACCAAAAGACATGCACATGTCGTAAATTTCAGTACCATGAGATGCCTTGTCCGCACGCTGCTGCTGTTATGAACAAGCGAAATTTGAGCTGTTATGATTTTTGCTATAAAAAGTACTCTAAAACAACTTTGGTCGACACATATTCAGTTTCCATCATGCCGTTAGATGACAAAGAAAACTGGGATATACCATACGAAGTAAGAAACATATGTGTAAAACCACCGAACACAAGAAGACCAGCGGGAAGACCAAAAATAGGGAGGTACAAACACGGGTCTGAGCTTAAAATTCAAAACAAATGCAGCAGGTGCCAAGAAAAAGGACACAACAGGAAAACATGCAATAATCCACCTGTTTTAAGACCAAAAAAGGTCTGATTTAGTGCAATTACATTAAGAGTGTAAATACATGTATATATAATCGTTTACTATGAGTAACCATTATCTATATGGTTGGTAACATTTTTTATTGTTTACAATAAACAAAATTGTTATTGATTAATATTTTGATTTTTGATTTCATTATGAGTTTCCAATATAAAGCAGACATATACACTATGAAATTGATATTGTTTGTTTATGCAACCCAAGTATACTATGACATGTACATTTCACAATCGATACATCTTTAAACAAGCTTGTAACTCTCTAGTTACTATCAAAACAATAATTGGTTACCATTGTATACCTATTTGGTTACCAACTGTACATCTCAAACAATGTAGCAAACACAACTTAAAAGAAACAAAAACCAACCAAAAAACAATGTTACTTTCATTACTGCTAGAATTCTAAAATATGTAACCCCATTTACATATGATTTAAGGCAACTGAGTAAACATGCAACTTTGATCTGCAAACTGAGTAAACATGCAACAATAAAACAAATATAATAAATAAGTAACCAAACAGTTACATAACAGTAACCATAACATGTTTTAATGGTAAACAAGACATGTTTTAATGGTAACCATAACATGTTTTAATGGTAACCAAAACATAAAACAACCTGTAATGAAATTGATATTGTTTGTTTAGGCAACCCAAGTATACTATTACATGTACATTTCACAATCGATACATCTTTAAACAAGCTTGTAACTCTCTGGTTACTATCAAAACAATAATTGGTTACCATTGTATACCTATTTGGTTACCAACTGTACATCTCAAACAATGTAGCAAGCACAACTTAAAAGAAACAAAAAATCAACCAAAAAATAATGTTACTTTCATTACTGCTAGAATTCTAAAATATGTAACCCCATTTACATATGATTTAAGGCAACTGAGTAAACATGCAACTTTGATCTGCAAACTGAGTAAACATGCAACAATAAAACAAATATAATAAATACGTAACCAAACAGTTACATAACAGTAACCATAACATGTTTTAATGGTAAACAAGACTTGTTTTAATGATAACCAAAACATAAAACAACCTGTAATGAAATTGATATTGTTTGTTTAGGCAACCCAAGTATAATATAACATGTACATTTCACAATCGATACATCTTTAAACAAGCTTGTAACTCTCTGGTTACTATCAAAACAATAATTGGTTACCATTGTATACCTATTTGGTTACCAACTGTACATCTCAAACAATTTAGCAAGCATAACTTAAAAGAAACAAAAATCAACCAACAAACAATGTTACTTTCATTCTCAAATATGTAACCCCATTTACATAAGATCCAATAAACATCACAAACTCATAAACCATACAAAAATGTTGTGTATATCCCTCCAATTTTTTTTTTTTTTTTGTGTATATCCCAAAATATGTCCTTGTTTCAAAAAAATGTTGTGTATATCCCAAAAATGTTGTGTATATTCCAAAAAATAAAATACAATACACAGTTCATAAATACAAAACACGATATCCGAACTAATCAAAATCTGGAAAAAATCTTCCTGAAAATTCTCTGTCAGTCTCATACCCCTCCAACTGTTTCTTCCTTGCATGCATATATAGGTTTGTGCATAACTTCTTCCGATACTGCGCAATGGGAAATGGAATAGGAATTTCAACAATTTTCTGATGAACGATATGCTCAGCAAAACATATCGTGAACATCCCGCAATCACTACACAAATAGAAAAAAGATAACAAAAATCAAAACTAAAATCAACCTATATGTAATAATTAAAAAAATGTAAACAATGTAAACCTTACCCCTCGACTTGTTCAGGAACTGCCTCTGCAAATTCCAACTCAATTATATCATCTTCCTCCTTGTTGCGATACGGTTCACTGCTAAAGTCAATGTCAGGCCTATCCCTCCAAAAACCACTCTTGTGCAATAAAGTGGGAAGAATGAATATGTATGGCTCACAAACATCCATAATTTTTGTTTGCATGGATTTCTTTTTTGGACACAAAGAATTATAAACAGTAAGACGTCTACGATGCACATCAAATGTCAACAAAAACCAATGCTCCGGTGATGTCATATGAATGGGGAACAACACGTAGTCAATATTTTTCTATGGTGTGTTGACATCCATAAACAGCCCATGGATGTATTCAGCAACATCACCCACCCCAGACAAAACACTCGTATCTGCATTTTTACTTGTATACTCATCGAAAAGAGCAATCATCTTGTTATGAAACCAACAATCCGTAGTAGTTGCCCTTATATTAACACTGTCGGAATGTCTGGCCAATTTACGAAAATAATATAATGCAACATTGAGGTGCTGAACCAGGAAACAAAAAAAATATTACACAGTTGCTGAAAAATGTAAGCATTTAAAGAATGTAACCAACTCTATTAACACTAGTTACTATCCCAAATAAAAAATATAACCACATCTAGAAAAACATAATTTTTTTAAAAAAGAACTCACATCGTCGTCTAACCATTGTCCAGGAGTCTTTAATTTGTAGAACCACATTTTTTATGATATTGGGATAGACTCAAATACAAAAGCAGGTTCAATATTATCGTTCTTTCCGGGGAATTTGTTGGTCCTTCATTATAAAAGAATATTAGTATACATGTTAACATTAACAGTTACCGTAGTAATATACACTACCCAAAATCAGACTTGAATAGACAATATTTAACATACTAATCAACAACTTAATTGTTAACAGTAACCTGGAAACCAACAAATATTAATATATAAACCATAATGAACGAGTAACCAATACATAACAAAACAGTAACCAAACATATAAAAGAACAGTAACCAAACAGTTATATAATAGTAACCAAAACAACAACATCATCTACTCAAAAATAA
Organism: Hedera helix; assembly: GCA_947179155.2. NCBI lineage: Eukaryota > Viridiplantae > Streptophyta > Magnoliopsida > Apiales > Araliaceae > Hedera > Hedera helix. The sequence continues at coordinate 3,468,257 of OX359283.1, forward strand.
TTTTAGACAACATGAATGTACTAAACAAATACCTAGTAATTAATCAAAATATAATATAAAGTAACAAACACTTTACTTCAATGGAACGTTAACATAAAACAAATATTACATGATAGTAACCAAAATATAATATGTTGGTAAACAAAACATAACTTGACAGTAACTAACATATAATATGACAGTAACCAACATGCATTGATAGGGTTAAATTATACGATATTTTTATGCCATAATACTTAGTTTTTATATTTATTGTGTGCTTAAATGTTTAATTATTTAGCTTATTTTGGTTTTAATAGGTTTTATAGGATTTTAGTTAATTTATGTTAATTTAGGTGATTTTATAGTATTTTTATATTTTTTTTTATTTATGTGTTTTTATTTATTTTTAGTATTTTAGGAATTTTATTTATTATTATGTGTTTTTAGGATTTTTAGTATTTTTATATTATTTTTATTTATTTTTATATTTTATTTTGTAGGAAAAATAAAGCTTGGGGGCAAATCTGTAAATCTGGCAAAAGTCTGATGGCAAAACTGTAATTAACCAGCACTGATGGCATTATGGTAATTAAGGAAGAAAAGACGCGGAGGGGCATTTTTGTAATTAACCAGAACAGCGTCTGCGCATTGCGCGGTAGGCTTCAGTTGCAAGAGAAGGAATCATACGACGTCGTTTTGCGTCCGGTACAGAAAGCCTCCGCGCAATGCGCGGAGGAAGATGGTGACGTCAGCGGAGCGGAAACCGTGTTGACCGGTCAACTGTGGCGTGTAAGGCTTTGTTTGGCAAGCGCATTAATGCTGGAAACGGAATTAATTCGGGATTTTTGCTACTTTTTGACTCCAAATTGGATTTTAATTCCAACTAGGGTTAGGATAATAATTATTTTTCTTTTTCTTTTATTTTTAATTGTAAATCCTATTAGGGTTTGGACAAGTTAGAGGCCTATAAATAGAAGGTCAACCTCTCATTATTGATAACAAGTTTTTAGGAGATCTTTCTCCTAATTTCTTGGAGAGAGCTTTTCAACTAGTGGGTATTATTTTTATTATGTTTAGCTAAGTTTTTATTTTCAGTTTCAAAGGGATGTTGAACCTTATTTTTAATTAATGTTTTAGTTGAGTTTTATTATTTATTCCTTTATACATGAGATTTATTCTTGATAGTCTGTTTTAATTGTTTTATGATATTTGCTTGATTAATTTGATAATGGCCTGTTAAGTTAATCAATAATTTGTCATATGCTAGATTAAGATTTGATATTAAGCAAATGATATTTTATCTGATCATAAGTAACAATTAATAATATTTAATTGTGGTCAAACTTTTGAATATTATTATGGTTATCAAGATGACAAGTTAAATGGTCCGCGATGTTGAGATTGTTGCTTGGAATAATCTAATTCTCTAATTTTTAATGCAACTGTTATATTAAATCTAGACTGATAGTTCTAGGTTGTATGATAGTTAGGGTCTTTTGTGAGCGATTGCTGCATTAGATTTATAATTTAAGTAGGATTTCGGGTAGCTTGGCGATTATCGGTTATCTAGGATTATTAATTTCAATTGAAGGAAAAGATAATAATAACTCGATTAATTTATTGATTAAAAGAAGGAGATACTGAACTAAGGAACTGAAGTTTGTTTTAATTGATTTTTCTCATATTTATTTATTATTCAGTTTTATATGTTTGTTTGAATTTTAATTAGTTAATTAATAATTCCAAACCCCCCCCCCCCCCATTTAATTAGATATTTTGAAAACATTAAATTTATTAAAACAATTCACTCTCTGTGGGTTCGACTCTTACTTTCACTACTACATTAATATTTTTCAAAGTAAGATTTTATTTTTGGTTGATTGCGACAGCATCCCATGCATATACCTAACAATTACATAGTAACTAACATTTAATATGATAGTAACCAAAACACCATTTTGAGAACACAAATATGGTATCTAACTTATAATATAACATTAACCATACCATTATAAAGCAGTAACCAAAACATAAAATAATAGTAAACATGACATTTATTTAATATTAACCACATGTTTCTACAAAGAAAACAAATTTACTTGTTTAATAAAAAAACTATAGCATTATGAACAATAAAAAACAAACATTTTCCTGTTGTTTGGACCAATTTTAAACCATTGATCAAATAATGCCTCTTCAAACTTTGATGGCATCTCCATGCATACTTCCGGAAATGCAGAAGGATATGCATGTGTTTGACTAGCACCCAAAACAGTAGACGATGAACCAGCCGATCCAAATGTTGATGTATATGGAGACCGCAAAATGACACTCTTTGCGTGTTCACGGACAGGTCTATCACCAGCTTTATAGACACTTTTCTGCAACTCATCACATTGAATTATGTCCTGTGTAGTCAACACCATCTGATCAAGGCCATACTTGCTTTCTTCCTCACATTTATTCCCCTGTTTATATTGACATAAAGGGTAACAAATACAATTTATATTTTCAACATAAGCACATGCAGTTAACAACTGTATACAATAAAAAAATGAATGAACAATAATCGACATATTAAAGTCAACATATCATAATTGTAACAAAACAAAATAAATTACTAATCAAATTATAATATAATAGTAACCAACACACAATGTTATAATAACCAACCAATATTATAATAGTAAACTTAATATATATAATAGTAACCATGTCACAATATAACAGTAACACTAACCTCAGCAGCAACATACACAACAATCTCTTTTTCAGTGAATTGGCTTAATATGTCAAACGATGTCATGTCATTATTCTTGCCAATCTGTGCAAAATGAAAAACAACTAATTAATTATTAAAAAAAAAGGCACAACACATAACAAAACAAACAAATATCATATAACCTTGACATTTTCTGCATCATCATTAATTTTTATTTCATGATGTTCTTCAAACACAACATCACGTTTAACTTCATTACCAATCTGAATTTCATTCACATCCTTATTCTCAGCAAAATTCAACACATCATTAACATCCTCATCAAACTCGTTATCCTTCTCATCGACTTTCAACCCAACATCACCAACTTCATCATCATCATCAACAACATCATCATCTTCATCAACAACATCATCTTCATCATCATCATCATCATCATCATCATCACCACCATCATCGTAATCAGAATCATCATCAGAATCCCCATCAACTTGTTTCTCCCCACCATCTTTGATCCCACGTAACTCATCTCTAATAATGGACATAAAGTCCTTACATAACTGAACATGTAAAACATACATGTCATCCTTAATATCACCCCGCAAATTTAAAATATCTTTCTTGATTTCAGACACTTTCTTTTCCAACGGCCTAACACGTTCATCAATTAAATCTTTAACTGCAGAAAGATCAAATCCAATGTTATCACCCTTCACTTTTTTTCCACCCTTCTTTTCAGCATGCTTCCCATTGAAAAATTGAAACCCGCCCAAATCAAGCTTCTCCTTCTCCTCGGACGTGGGAATCAAACTTTTTATCGTCAACTGAAAAACATTAAGTACATTTAGTGTAACATCTAACAAACATTGTACAATTACAGTAAAAAAACCATTAAATATATAATAATGAGGGTAATTTAATTAGTAACCAAATGCGTATATTCAGGTAACAAAATACTTTGTTATTATGAACATACACATACATAATCAGTAACCAAATGAGTATATCAAGGTAAATAACTATTTTGTTAACAGTAAAATCCACAAAATATAATCAGTAACTAAATATATAACTAAATAGATCACCAATTATACTCTTAGTAGTAAATTGCATACCTGTCCGGAATAAAATACTAAATCATTCAACTTCTTATTCGTAGGGGGCTTCACTAGGTCCTTCCATCTAAATAAACAGAATCCCGACGGCTGCTCATCATTGCATATGCCCCTAATCTTAAATGTCGGAATGGTTTCAAACATAAAAACTTGGAATACATAAGGTAGTCCATTCAACTTGTACAATTTTGTATAATGATCATTGTAAAAATTATAAATTGAACCACCATTCCTTTCTTTTTTCAAACGCCCCTTCAACGCATTGGACAAAGAGTACTTTGTCATCTCAAAGGCGACTTTCCCCCAAGGAAAACTACTGACATCACCATAACATAAAAAATTTACCATTGTCCCATCCACAAAATTTTCAGAAACTGTTGATAAAATGAAATTAAACACCAAAAAAATAAATGACATCTTAACAGCCTCATCATCGTCATCAAAAACTGCCTTCCGATAAACCCTACCTATACTTCTACGCGTCAGAGCTTCGTCCCCAAAAAACTTTTCAACAATCACATTATCCATACATTTATATGCAGTTATATCATCCTCACCCTGCCATCTCAACCCAGAAATTAGACAAAACTCAGGCAAACCAAATCTCACCCTTTTTTCACCAAATAAAAATCACATTTCACCATCATCGCTATGGTGAACCTCCCTTACAAGAGCATGCTGAATAATCTGTGAATACATTTGGTGTTGATCACCAAACTCCAGAAAATTCCCAAAACATGTTGCCTTAAACTTCTCCAGCTGACTTTCGTTCAGTTTCTTTGCAATAATGCTGGGGACTTCCACGTCGCACCAATATATAACTTTTCCTGTAAATTTTCTGTTGCATACCTCGTAATATAAATCCCATAACTGCAAATAAACAAAATCAGATTTGGACAATTATTAGTAAACAAAATAAAACAATATTTATACCGTAAACATTAAAATAGTAACCCACAAATAATATCATACTTGCAAAAGCATAATATAACAATTACACAGTAGCCAAAACAGACTATAAAAAGTCTTCAACATCTCACATTAACTGCACAAAAATAGTGACCACATCATAATATAACAATAACCATAACACACTAAAGCAGTAACCAAACAGTTATATTATATAGTCTAGTGCTAAAAAAAATATTAACAAGATGTGGTACATATCAGTTTATATAGTAACCAAACAGTTATATGACAGTAACCAAAAAGTTATAACATAGTAACCGAACATTTATATCATACTAACGAAAACATGTCTTCATGGTAACCAAATCCATTTCAGCCAACAAATTTATACTACACAAATACATTATAACCAAAACAACATACAAAAGTAACCAAAATACCACATTGAGTGAACAATAATAGATTCCAAATCATAAGCAAACATTACCAACAAACATACTAAATCAGTAACCAAATAGTTGTGTATATAATCTAGTGCTAACAAAAATATTAACAAGATGTAGTATATATCAGTTTAAATAGTAACCAAACAGTTATATGATAGTAACCAACCAGTTATAACATAGTAATCGAACAGTTACTACACAAATTTATACTACACAAATACATTGTAACCAAAACAACATACAAAAGTAACCAAAATACCACATTGAGTGAGCAATAATAGATTCCAAATCATAAACAAACATTACCAATAAACATACTAAAGCAGTAATCAAACAGTTGTGTATATAATCTAGTGCTAAAAAAATATTAACAAGATGTAGTACATATCAGTTTAAATAGTAACCAAACAGTTATATGATAGTAACCAACCAGTTATATGATAGCAACCAACCAGTTATAACATAGTAACCGAACAGTTACTACACAAATTTATACTACACAAATACATTGTAACCAAAACAACATACAAAAGTAACCAAACTACCACATTGAGTGAACAATAATAGATTCCAAATCATTAGCAAACATTAACAACAAACATACTAAAGCAGTAACCAACTAGTTATAGCACATTAACCAATATTTTTTTTAATGGTAACCAAACAATTATATGATAGTAACCGACCAATTATAAGATGTAACCAAAACATCTTTTACTGGGTAACCAAAAACAAACTAACTAAGAAACCCAACAGTTATATGATCATAAAATAACAAAATTTAAATTAACAAACCTTTAAAATTCTTTCTGTTAGAATTATATTCTGGCCAAGCACTTGCCCTTCTGACTTAACTACATCGACATAAAAAACATCATCTAAATCCACTTCAGAATGCTTGATATCACTACGAATAACCAACCTATCCTCACTCTTACTGAATTTCTGACCTGCATTCTCCCTCTTCCCCTTACTATCCACAACAAATTTCTTCAAGCCCTTAGCACCATCCCCCTCCGTGATTCTCTTCCTCTTTCCGTACTTCTTCATTTTATCAACCATTCTACACAAATCTAATCAATATAACAGAATAGCAAGTCGAACGAACAGAAAAAAAACCGACAACGATAACAAATAATGACAACAAATAACACACTGAGATACGATCAACCGAGTGAGATGAAAGCAAAAAATACGAACAGAGATAGATGAAAGCAAAGAATATGAATAGAGATAGATGAAAGCGAAAAACACGAACACAGATGGAAGAAAGGAAAAGTCCTAATGACGGTTATCACATCTTTTAAAAAAATATCTATTTTAAATTAGACACTAATTTATCATATCAGTTATTAATGTTAATCCCTTGAATTAAGGACTTATAATTACATTAGTATTATAAATAAAATTAAAAAAATATAATTTTTTGTAATTATTTTATAGAGGTATGATTTTTGTAATTATTTTTAAAAATGTACTAATGTACGCAATTTTTCCATTGAAAAAGTGCAAACTCAAAAGGAAAGGGGCCACTGGGGTACATTTGTCTTTTAATCAATTCTCTTGAAAAATCATTTACTTTATGTTACGATATAGACTCTTGTCCCTTATTTACTGTCATTTTAACACTGAAAGTAGACCATTTCATTTTAAGTGTTGAAATAACAACACATGAATAATGTAAAACACCACATGATAAGTACACAACGACCACTGAATAATTAGTCATGACGGCCAGCTTTCTAGCTTGACAGTTGGGATGATTTTTAATTTTAATTTTATTTGTTTGTTTGTAATCTTTACATTGGTCATTGACATAAAGGATGAAGTTAGGTGAAAACTCTTCTAACAAAATTTACGAGATAAATGCAACCAACATAATACTAATAACATAAAAAAGAAAGAAGCAGCAAATTTACGAGATAAATGCAACCAACATAATACTAATAACATAAAAAAGAAAGAAGCAGCACAGAAGTGTATTTTATTGCAGCTTCTCTACACTCATCACGACACTAGTTTATTACTGTTGCATAGGCATTAAGGTACAGAAGTTGGAAGTGCCCTTCTCAGGATCAAGTAAAATCGCAGAGTTTTATTGAGGAGGGCAGCAGTGCTCACTAATAGTGAGGTTTGTACAATTAATTATGGTACAAGCTTCTAAAATAGAACATAGAGGGACACCCAAGCTGAAGCCCTAAATAATAGTACCAAGTAATGAATTAACTATGCACGCTGAGTAAATAAGTACAAATTTTCAATACAAAAGATCTGGGGACAACGATCATCCGGACTAGGGATCAGGACTTGCAAAATGCATGGAGTGTTTCGTCAAGTGCCTTCCTGTCATAGTCTCCTGTAAAAACACAATTTCCCAGTGGACCTTTCAGAAGGATGAGCCTTAACAAGCCATCTGCCACCTTTTTATCAACCTGCCATCAAGAAAGAATACTAAGGTACACTGATTCAGCAAACAGTTCTTTTTTCCTTTAATTTTAGGAAATGGTTAAATCTACAACAAAAAATGATATTTCCACAACAATCCTTCTCACATGGGTGTGGAGCCTTACTGTTCATGTGAGAGAGGAGTTGTGGAAATATCATTTTTTTTATCGGTAAATGAATACTGTTGAACGACCCAATTCAAAACCAATTGTTCACTCTTACCGCCATGACAGACTTGAACATCTCCACAGTCACAGTCTCAGGAGGAGAAGTGGGTAGCTTAGCCTGTTTTAAGATCTTGTTAGCCCGTTGCACTAATGAATCGTCAATCCAACCAAGACGGTATGACATGTCAACAGCCATAACCTGTAGGAAAAAAAAGAAAACCATCTTCAGCATAAAAAGGTAGCAGAGAAACCTCGGCATCTCCCTACCTCCCTCGTACTACAAGGGAGTTGGGGGGTTAAAGAGAACAAGTAGCAGACACAGTACCATGCCAGCTGCAACAGCTTCCCCATGAAGCCACTGCCCGTAACCACATCCAGTTTCTATTGCCTGCAAATAACATTACATGAACAAAAGTTGAGTTTTCGCGAAACATACTATTGAAACGGATCGACAAGGTAAGGCTGTGTAAGATAGAAATCTCAGAATCAATAATAATTAGCAGAGAAAGTGTAGAATTCTATGTTCTAAAGAAAGGTCTATATTTCCCTAGCTAATCTCCATACGAACGCAACTCTGACTAGTCTCTCCTTTTCTTTTCCCTTTATTGGATATCTGACTAGTCTTTGATGTCTTAAAAATCATTACTAGGAGAAGGGAATAGAAAACATTTAATATTTCTAACAGTGCCTTAACCAAGGGCAATTAAATGATTATTGCAATTAATGACCTCATTTGCATGCCAAAATTTAGTAAATACTACAAAGTTTATTCAATAAGAACCTCAGGAAATTTGATCTCTTGTTTATGTAACTAATACATCAAGAAAACATGAGCAGAATTAAGATCGTCCTAGCTTATAAGGAAAGACCGGCTTAACAAGTGATAAAGTTTGAGATCTCAACGAAATTAAGGACAATAATCAATGGAGAAAAGCAAGATGGATATAGTTATAGTGGATATAGTTATAGTGGTTCCAAAAAACCCATATAAGGAGTTGGTTCCAAAGGGGCATAAAATACTTGTCAGCAAGGTTCTAAAAGGCGGGAGGCGGGCGGCCGGGGGGGCCTAGCGCCTAGGGGGTCTTGGCGGGGCCTAGGCGAGATTTTTTACTTTAAGCTAATTTTAATATTTTATCTTACATTTATCCAAATAAAACAATAATATAAAAGAAAACAATCTATAATAAAGATAATAAAAGCATTTACTTAAAGTTCAAACACATATCCATATTACTAATGTCAAAGTTCAAACAGAAACATGCAATTGTTTAAAGTTCAAATACAAACAAATAATAAAAAATACAAATTAATAGTCCTCGTCTTCATATCCCACTATATCTCTCTCTAACTATTCTTCTCTATATCCCTCCAAGATAATGTCTTTATCGGGCTCACACTCATACTCATACTCATCATCTCCCTCTTCTTCCGTGTCATTATCAAACAAAAAAATTTCTTCATGGAGTTCTCTTACTTAACATTTCTACTATTTCTCTTAAGCTCTAGCACGCTATCCGCTTCGGATGCTTCACCAACCGCTTCCCAAGTAAGACTCGAACAACCCTCAACTTCTTTACCTATTTCTACGACGTCGTTTTGTAGCTTAGTTATTAAAATTTTAAAAAAACCATTGCAGCCCTAAATTTTCCGTTTAGACCCCGTCTAATTTTTTTGTCTTGCCCGCCCAGTCTCGTATAATTTTCTGGAGGGATTTTTTTCCTCCTTTGGGATAGGCGAGGCGGCCTAGGCGTGGCGCCAAGGGAAGGCCTAGCGCCTAGGCGGAGATTAGTCGAACCTAGGCGGGGATTTTTAGAACACTGCTTGTCAGACCAAACACAACTAGTAATATGCTGGTTCTTCAATTGAAAAACAAAGGCCGAAGCTTTCGTAAAAAAATTTCTTTTAATGGCTTACACAATAGAGCTAAGAATCCTAAGATGCAAGGCCAGTTTAGCAACTGACACAGCATTATAATGTAATCTCATTATTATAAGGTTATATTCAAGCACTTCATACTTCCAGTCTAACAGTTTCTTCAATTACATACATGATCACGTTCAAGGTACCGACAACCTTAATCATTCCCATAATTATGTGATAATGAAGTTGATGCAAGCTTAAATGCTTCAACAAATCCTTGCAAACCATAAATTTTCAATAAAATATACACCAAGCAAGGAAGTTTTTTAATTGCAAAATCGAATACTTACATGGCCAAAAGTGTGACCCAAGTTCAACGTTGCTCTCAGTCCACTTTCCTTCTCATCTAAGGATACAACCTCAGCCTTGTTCTCACAAGAATGCTTGATAGCATAAGCCAATGCACTAGGGTCCCTGCAAAAGAGTATCCCTTAGATTCATGGGTGAAATTTCTTCAGATAATTATAGTAATATTAAAATTAAGGAATTATTGATAATTCATTGGCCCGTTTCAGTGTCATACAGGGTTAATAAGTGGAAATGCTGCTCAACAAATTCTTAACGCCTAAAGTGGCATTTTAAGTTTGGGGATGGATGGTAAAGACATTTCACTTAACATCTGTGGGTAATATCGTTGAGTTTCAAAAGAATGACTTCAAATAAAAATATAGAATGTACAAAAGTTATGAGATCGTCGTATAAACGACTTTCTCGAATAAGACTTCAGAACTGAAGTATTTTCCATCTGAAAGCACTGGATAACAAAATTAAAATTAGTTCACCTTGCCATTAAAGCCTGCATGTTATTCTCTTGCCACTCAAAAAATTCAGCATCTCTAATAAGGCCATACTTTATGACCTCTGCAAACCCTGAAGCTAATTCTCTCTCTGGTAATGTGTTCAATGTGTCTGTATCAATTAGCACACACTGTGGTTGATAGAATGCACCAATCAAATTCTTCCCAAGCCGGTGGTTAATTCCAGTTTTACCCCCAACAGAAGAATCCACCTGATAGATGAAAGCAAGTAAACAAAAATATTAATTTTCATGTGCCATATGAAACAAAAAGCGTAAGTGAATGGAACTATCTACAAGCTATAGCAGACCTGTGCCATAACAGTTGTGGGGATCTGAATGAAATTAACACCACGGAGGAAGGATGCAGCAGCATACCCGCACATATCACCAATAACACCACCTCCGAGGGCAACAAATGTACAACGTCGATCTAACCGTGACTCGATTGCCTTGTCGAATACTTTCATCAGTGTATCCTATCAGGCAGAAAAATAGTATGAAATTCAATTTAGCCACTACCAATTGATATATGTAAGAAGTGAGTGCTTTAGAAGAAAATGAAGGTAATTACCATGGTCTTATATTGCTCTCCGTCTGGTAGAATCACACTTTCAACTGAAACATTAGGATTTCCAACTGTGAAAGCGCTAACGACTTTATCCAGATAGAGTGGCGCAATTGTTGTGTTAGTGACCACAAGAACTCTCTTTCCATGAACATGCCTACAGAATATCAATGCATTAAAAAATTAAAAAGTAGACAAAAACAACAAAGAAAATCATCTTTTACGTAGCAGTTTAGATTCCGAAGCATTTGTAAAATTCTCAATAAAAACATACCAAAGGAAAAGGAAATTTTTATTTCTTATATTCTGACAAGTAATAAAGACAAACTTGAAAACCTAATGCTTCCATCTTTTTCAGTTTCAGCAAGTATATATTATTCATGCACACAAATATATGACTATATGTACAGTAACTACAATTACAACTAACTGAAAGTACTTCTGTTGTTAATAGATCAAAATAGCTACTTGGAAAATTAAGGGTATCAATAACCCCAAAAATAAAATAAAGTAAGGAATCTTAATTTAGACAAACAGATTTGTATAATGAATAACAGATACTTTTACTAAAATGGAGATTTTGATAGAAAGACAAGACAGTGTAGAACACCAATATCCTTCAGCACCTTGGACCATGGTTATTGTTGATTTCTAAATATTTCACTGTTTCTTCCTTATCAGATTCTAGTGTTGAATGGCAATATGACATAGTTAAACCTCCAACAGACCAAAGCAAACTTAAGCTTTTATTATGGCATTCCATACTCCAAAGATAGTGAATAACTGAAGTCACACAATGTTTTGGCTTCGAGTGTTTATGTAGTTACATTTCTTGTTTTAATTTGTGTATGGTGTATGGTTCAGGATATCTATATCGTATCTCCTTATGTGGTACATTTTCTAAGATTTCTTGCTATTACTTCTCTAGCCATGACAGACTGATGAGTACATGGGTATCTATCTAAAATCTCTTCCCTAGCTATGATAATTCTTATGAGACTATTTATTCTTCCTAATTTTACCTTATGAACATTTAATTAGAGCTCACGTTGACAGGAACTTCATAGATAGAATATAACTTAGCGTTGACTTTCATTACTAGGGGAAACAAAACAAGTAGAAAGCGTGATTGAAATACATAACAAGGAGCAAATGATCTCCTACCACAGAAAGATATAAGCCTAAATAGTAATGTAAACTTCAAGATTACAGAGGAAGGAAAACAAACAAATAGAAACATGGATCATTGAATAAGCCTCAATTTAGTGTAGTAATACCATATGGGTGTCAGGATATTAATTAACAGGGAGATATACATATAGAGAAAGAACTAAAACCCAAATGGTGGTACCTCTGAAGAAGATCAGGTTGATCGAGAAGGCCGGATCCAATATAAATCGGGTAGCTCCGGTCGCCCAAATCAACCTCCACGATAGTAGGAACAGTTGAACTCGTTTTACTGGAGGATTGATCCATCACTGGAGTGGCCGAACTCGCACATACCCTCAATCGCACTCGGCTGGACTCAATTCGACAATTGGGAGCAATAGAATGAGACAGCCGGAAGGTGAGAGAGTCGGAGCTCCGGCACCGGAGGGAGTAATCGACTTGGGAGAATGAAGAGTTCAGTTGCTGGCGGTGATGGTGAGTGGGGAGAGAGAGGGCTTGTTTTGGGTAGAGAGAGAAAGAGGAAGAGGCGGCCATAGGATTTAATTAGGTAGAGAGATAAAGACTGATTTGGTGAGGAAGAATGGGATTAGCTCTGTAGCTTTAACATGGCGTTGAGTTGAGTTGGTGGAGATGGGAAGAAGAAAGAGAAGAGGGAGTTGTGAGATTGGTTGGTGGGGACCGATTGGATGATTATAATTCTCTGTTTGCCAAATTATCAATCAGGCCAATCCCAAACTGATTGTCACGTGTTTAAATGATCAAACCAATAATTTATTTTAAAACTTACTTATAAATCGAAATATTTTATAAGTCTCTTTACGGGGTGTATTCAATTAAGACTTTTAAATTTTTTTAAAGGCTCTTTTTAAGTGACAGATTTTTATAAAGTTCGTTGACTTTTAATAACTTTAAAGACTTTTAAAATGACTTTTAAAGACTCCATGAAATAAGTGACATACTTTTATAGACTTTTTACTAAAGATTTTGATAGATTTTTATATACTTTTAATATATCTTGTAACTTACATCATTAAGCATTTTGTTGAAGAGGTCGAACAATATACTTTGAAGAAAACTATAGAAATGATGAACTGAATAGATTGGTTTGGTCTTGAAGCATCTCCATCTTTACACATTTGACATAATAGAGTATCACTTAACCCAATGATCACAAATGGATAAAAAATTAAGGGGATAATTGATTTAGAGAAAATTAAACACTGTCCTATAATGAAAAAAATTTATAAACCACATAGAACTTTAAAATTTTCTATTATTTTTTTACTGCTAGTACCTAAATATTGTAATTACAATTTTAACTCAATAACATAAAATGACATTCGCAACCAAATGAAAGGAGGAGTTATTCATAAAAATTCTCCATAGAAACAGTTGCTAAAATGCGAACAATTCTATTAGACAGTTTACTTAGTATATCATTATTTATCAAAAGTTTTATAAGAGCATTTTCAAATCACCATTATAAATGACACTCAAAATATATTAAATTAAAACTAACATGTAAGCTTACACAGCTGATGAGGATGAACTATGTTATATTTTTATTCCCTAATTTTTGTAATTATTTTATACTTAAATGTATTAATATTTATTTTAATTTGGTTTTGAAATATTTTTGTGAGTTTTCAATTAATTTATATTATTTTATGTTATCTTATACTATTTTTATTTGTTAGTTTTTAAGTACTTTTATTATTTTAGAAAAAATATTTATTATTATGTGTTTTTATTATTTTTATTTGTATTTATTTTATATTATTTTCATCTTCTCTCTTTCTCAAATATTTAAAAGTTTTTGGCAAATATTTGGAAGTCTTTGAGCATGAGGCCAGACTTTGCAAGACTTTGAATATGAATAAATCTTGTTTTAAAATCTATCAAACTCCACCATTTGATAGGAAATTTTTAAAATTTATGACTTTTTGAATACCGAAATACTTTTATAGATTTTGTAAAAGTCTTAATTCAATACCACATAACTTTTAAAGACATTAGAAAAGTTGTAATTGAATATCACTAAACTTTTATAAACTCTTTAAATGTCTTGATTGAATACAACTAAAATTTTAAAGTCTTTATAAGTCCTTACAAATCTTAATTGAATACAGTTGTATCTTATGAGTAAAAGAATTTCACACCAATTTAATTTATAAGTTAAAAATTAACTTAACAAAAACCGTGATGGTGAGAGATTGATAATTGTAAATTAAGATAAATTGAAAAAATTACTAAAAAAAATATTATTCAGTTAAATGCACTTTTGTCTCTCAAAATACCATTTAATTGGGTTTGCTCGGTCATAACCTATGAGTTGGTCAAATTAACTTATCAGTTATTTTTTATGTCTTTGGCTATAACTTATAAATTGACTTATAAGTAATTTTTGAGATGTAATAATTTCTTCTCAAAAAAAGACTTATGAATTATTTTAAAATAAGTAAGTTTGACCAAATGTAAATATTCTTTTACCTTTATTTAGTAATCTTAGCATTTTTTTTAACTTATAATTCATTTTAGCCAACCGTATTCACATTTTATTATAACTTAATTTTTAACTTATAAATATCAAATATTTTTATTTATAAATTATCACTTAAAATGACTTACAAGTTATTTTAACTTATAAATTATTTTAAAATAAATCATTTCTGAACCGCCCTTTCCACAAACACAAACGACCCTTAACCATCAAAACTAACAATAGCAACCACCCGTCCATATAATTGCATACACTAACATGAATGTTGTGTAAGCCTGAATTTATTATTATGTTATTATATATATATGAAAAAAATGTATATACACAGTTGTGTAATGCATAGTCGCCTATGACGACGGTTTTTTTGAGCTACGGCGACGGTTCAACCGTCGCCATAGATATTTTTGGTCTATGGCGACGGTTGAACAGTCGTCGTATATGGAAAAAATGTATATACACAGCTGTGCAGTGCACAGTCGCCTATGATAACGATTTTTTTGGGTTACAACGATTGTTCAACCGTCGCCATAGGTATTTCTGGTCTATGGCGATGGTTGAATGCCGTAGCCCAAAAAAACCATCGTCATAGGCGTGCACTACACAGCTGTGTATATACATTTTCCCCTATATATATATATATATATATATATATATATGAGGATGGTTCAAAAACATATCTCTTTAAGTAGATTATCTTTATCAAAACGACATCGTTTTGAAAATTCTTTGATGATATTTTTGTAAATAAATGGAAAACAAGTGGGGTCTCAGAATGTCATATCATGTCACATCTTCTTTTAATATTATTTAAAAAAAAAACTTCAAAACGACGTCGTTTTGATAAAGGTATGCTATTTAAGAGAAGTGTGTTATTTAAGAGGTATATTTTAGATCCGTGCTTATATATATATATATACAGTTGTGTAGTGCACAGTCGCTTATGGCGACGATTTTTTGGGCTACAACGACAGTTCAACTGTCGCTATAGATATTTCTGGTCTATGACGAGAACCATCGCCACAGATATTTCTGGTCTATGGCGACGGTTGAACCGTCACCATAGCCCAAAAAAATCGTCGTCATAGGCGACTGTGCACTACACAGTTGTGTATATACATATAGCCCATACATATAACATCAATGTTTCTTTAGGTGAAGCCTCATATATGTTACTTCTGAGTAGTGGTGCATAAATGGCTTGCAGCCTGCCTTGGTCCAGCCTGGTCCGGCCTGAAGGCCAATAACAAGCCATATTTTTTTGGCTCAGATCCGGTATGGCTTGCCAACAAGCCTGGTCTGACTTATCTTAAGGCTCGGCCTGGTCTGAGGCTTGGCATGGCCTAAGGCCCTGCCTGGTTCACCCAAAGCCCGCCCCGCCCTGCCAATTTTCTTTCTTTGCTACTTTAATTCTCCCACTACAGACGAAAACTTTCTCTTTGTGACAACTCATTCAATAAATCAAATAAAATTGGCGTATTTTAATACGTTCATTCATGCATGTTTGTTTATGTACAAATAAAGAAATTCATGAAAATACATTAGGTAGTGTAAAGTATAAGGATTTTCCTTGCCTAGTTAGCGACCTACATTTTTGCTAACCTTTCATTATATCTTCATTTTAATAAATACTTAGCGTAAAAACTAGAAAGTCATTTGTAAAATAATAATAATAATAAAAAAGATAGTTTTAATAAAAAAAATTAATTTCTTTTATTATTAGTGATAGTAGAAAATAATACAATATGTTTAAAATTGTACAATATTTTAATTCATTATTGTAATTTATAAGTTGTAATACAATACTTTTAATTAATATATCAATTAAGTTTAAAATTTTAATTAGTGTTTTTATAATATTTAAAATTACTAAAAAAAAAATTGAATGGATCGCTCTGGCCTGACCTAAGGCCTGGCCTGCAGGCCTCAGTAGGCCCTTTTTTCAAGTGCCAAGCTCAGCCTGGCCTGCAAGCCTAAAGTCAAAGGCCCGACTCGATCAACGACTAAGGCATGGCGGGCCCATGCTGAACTAGGCCAGGCCAGCTTTTTGTGCATGACTATTTCTAAGTGTAATTTTTTTTCATAAGCAGTAATACATATTTATTTCTTGGATTGAGAATTTGAGAAAGAAACTTCATTAATTAATGTCCAAATCGATCACAACAAAAATCTAAAAATTATGGATAGAACTGCAACAACAGATCATACATTGTGACAAAAATCTAAAAATTATGGATAAGGCTGCGACAAAAGAAATATAAAATATGTTAGACCGAGAGCTAGATCCATAATAATAAACCAACATCCCTTATTTCTTAGCTAATTATCAAATATTACTATTCATTTACTAATTCTTTTATGTTTCGTTTGAATTGAAAGAACGAAATGGGTAAAAGAATGAAATAGTTGAAAGAAATGTGTTAACGCCAAATTTTATGTCACTCGTTTAAATCACCAAATAACGAATAAAAAAGACGCCAAACAAAAATAAGTCGTAGAAAATTAATGTAAGAATACGAGAGATTTTACGTGAAAACTCAATTGGGAAAAAACCACGGAGAGAGAGAAGAATTCACTAATATAATAATTGTGTTTACAGATTTCTCTAAAATAATGAAGAGTCTAATCACAAAGATTAGAACTAGCGTCATTGGTACGCTAGGTGATCAACCTATTATACTTCTTAGGTTATGCGCAACATTTTTTTCCCGGGGTTGAACCACATTAACCAACCTATATATCCCCTTTTCAGGATTGTTCACCTCAGACTTTAAAAATATAATTCTTCATTCCTTTCTGGATTCATCCCTTTTTGAATTTAAAAATATTTACTCATTTCTCTAGCAAAATGGTACGGCCGAAACAAATGGCATAGACTCATATCATTAAACCGTTCATACATTACAAACTAATTTTTTTTCAAAAAATTCATTTTTATCATGACTTCATCACATTGCATCATGTAACGATGTATCAGTGGTTCATATTCTCACCTCCACATCTTTGTTACTATACGCTGCAAATTTCGTCCTTGGCTCAAGCATTGAAATCAATTTTCATAAACTGAAAAGAAAATATTTCAAATTCATAATACCGCACCATTATAGCATTATGTTGAGAATTCAGTCATTTAAAACTTCATAATACTGCACCATTTCATCAGTACGTTGAGAATTCTGTGATTTTATCATTCCACATCATATTCAACAGTGTGACTATGATTCCATAAATATATTTTGATATTTTCAAATAACTTTTGTCTAGCCTAATCAATTGACACAAACCCATGAACCACATAATTTTAAAAATTACAGTTCGATACTTGAATAAATCATTTCTGATACACCAAAGTGCGAGAATAAGCATATTTTAAAAACATTTGATGATCTACCATAGCTAGAAGATTCAGATTGCCTACCCAATCCTAATCACCATTCCATTCCTTTCTTTACTCATTCAATCATCACTTAACTACTCTATCTCTTTCTTATTTCGTTAACCTTAACTAATCTATGAGAATTACTATTCTCATTCTATGTCCCTCTTTTCTCACCCCCACTGTTCATCGAACTTACCATACATTATGGGGTCAGGAACTTACCGCAATAATATGAGTTTAGGAACTTATCCTATTAATATATAGTTCAAGAACAAATCAAGAACTGTCTATACACTTAGGAGTTCAAAAACATATTATATGATTACGAGTCAAGAACTTATCATAAATGTGAGTTTTAAAAACTCGCATCTAACCTTAACCTTTCTCAATTCCTATGTATCAGATACACATGAAAAAAAGAATCACCTTTTCACCATACATTACCAATACCGCGACAATAAATCTTCACGTATTATCATTATAGGAAGCTAAGTAGTCGTGAAACCAAGTAGAAATCTCTGCCCATACAAAGAAATGTACAACTCAACCATTAACACGAGTCCTCAATGAAAAAAAATCTCACATAACTTTAACATTTCCTTAACTTTTTCTTATTCTCTCCTTAGACTGATATGAATTTTTCTATTCATAACTTACTTATTCGTAACTCATCAAGAGTTCCTTTATCTTTGATCACCTAATGATCTTATAGCCCTTTACCATTTCTTACTCATGAATTTTTAAAATTCATTTATTCCTTACTCAACTCCACTAGAGTTCATTTTTTTATAATTTCCTTCTTACTTACAAAAGTTCTTACTTACAAAAGTCATAGCTTATGGTACTCTTACCTAAGGTCTATAACCTATCAACTTTGATACTAGCTGTAACGTCCCTGAAATCCCTGCATTTGTTATAGGTGATCTCATGTGTTAAAACATAACCTTTTTCCTTAAAACTATATCATACAAACATAATACAGTTCATAAACCTGTTTATTAAAACTTACATTCATAACCTGTCTCAAGATCATAACCTTCACATTCTATAAATTAGAATTTAAATAATTCATACATAAATCATGACTTAGTCTATTACATTTTAAAATCGTATAACTTACGATTTTACTTAACTTAACCTGTGAATACAATCACTATTCATACATACATCTGCTTACACATATATGTCCCATACATGCGAGTTAAATAAATATTATACTCAACTTATAATAATACATTAATCTTATCTCGTTATAAGCTTTTTTGAATAAAACTTACATACATTTCATCCCCCATGGATTTATAATTTATATATTTCTTTATTAACGACAAAGTTTAATATTCTAAACTAAGACGTTAATTTACTTACACCTGTATGCATTTATATTCATCTAATGACTTAACATATTTCACTACATAGTATAACAAAATCTTCACGCGTTTCTACGCGTTTACCATTCCTTACCCTTTTATTTTACTGAAATCTCTGGCCTTCTTGTACTTATCTGAAAATGTCAGCTTAAAGCAAAAATGAGCATGACGACTTAGTAAGTTCAAAAGATAACACATTTTATACTCCCAGTTTATATACATGCATCATACCTTTCATGCTGTGCATATTATCTATGCATCATGTCTATTATGCTGTGCATTTTCAAAACATAATCTCAAATGCTTCATTTAACCTTTAAAATCACATAGTTGCACAAAGTGCACATTTCGAAATATATCCACATTGATTTCACATAACACATAAATTTGTATTTTAATCTGTCAATTAATCACACAGAACCATTTATTACATAGCAACAATTTCTGATAAACTTGCTTGATAACCATCACCAAACTTAACCTTTACGATCATTGAACGTCTTTCATATCCATCTCGTCGGTTTGCTAATCCGAACTCTATCTATTAACATACAACCTATATATCATTACATGACCATAATATGTTCCATAACTTTTTCAAACTTAAACTATAATCACTAGACTACTATTCTCTATTTATTTCACGTTTGATGTATTACACCTTACATAGGTTAATAACACATCCAAACCCATTACCGACCTTTTATATAAATACTATCGTGCTTTGACTTAGCTTTAAGTATGCTAAATTATACCATTCATTGTTATTTTATACATTAACACCCACCAAATTGATCATTTTTATCAATTTAGGGTTTATGTAATCTATCTTTATCACACCAAATCAAAGCATAGCTTTTCGGACATGTTAAAAAAAAATTCGGGTGCAGGGCATTGCGCCCTGACACTGTTTGAACTCGCCCCCAGCAAAGTCCTTTCAGTCGCACTGCGCCCCAGTGCAATGTTTAGTACAAAACACTGCGGCTCAGCGCAATCTGTTGGAATAAAAAATTTTGATTTTACAGTCACTTTGCTGATTTTTAACTCATTCATTTTACATCCAATTAAGACCGAATTTGAACTATAGCTAGGCCTTACAACATAGGATTTTTAAAAAATATAACTTAACTCATTCAACTTCATTAAATTATTGAAGCATTAGCCCGTAAAACAATGTTTAAACACGTTTTCACACTTTACCGTCAACTAGTGATTTTTGGCCATTCATTTCTAACATTCATTCCAACACTTGGTATAACATCTATATCTTATATGACACTTATATAGACCTTTAAAACAACCTAGGTTTTAACAAGGCGATAATTGTCCGTAAAAATTTATTTTAACTTAAAACGATTGATTCCGATCGTCTGAAACACATTTTCTTTCTAACTTTCATCTGTTACCTACCAAATCAACGTAAACATGTGTAATTTCATAAAACTAAATCATTAGACTTTATTTCACCATTAAATACTCAAAATTGCCAAACATCACATTTGAATTGGATTTTCATCCACTTAACATAATTTTTTATAAAATTCATTTTTAAATTCTTAAACTCCACTTTTTATACACTCGTGAAAGAGTTCATTTTTAACCTTTGTAGACTATACTACACATATATGAATTATTCCATATTCATTTACTTTCAATATATGTTTATTTGAACATATTGCTACCATAACTTGATTTATCCTTCAAAATCAAACTTTCTATACGTTAGAGTATTTAACATGCTATATAACATGTAAATACACTTCATACCCTAATGTTCAACCTTACAGCTTAAGGTTTCGCCATAAATTTCTTACTCTAGACACATAATCTTCCATAACTCATACTATTAACCATACATACATGCATAAACATATATTAATCAAAGTTTTAAGTTAAAAAAACTTTTAAACCTTAATGGATGATCAACTTCCTTACATAAGAAGCTTCACAATGACGAGGCCTTCAACTTTACTTCTTGTTCTATGATCATCCAAGCATCCAAGCTCCAAAAGCTCAAGCTTTTCTCTTTTTCTTCCATGGCTTCTTATCTTTTTCTCTCTCTTAGGGTTTGATTCCCTAGCTCAAAAATAATGCGCATTCTTGCTTCTTTTGCTAGCTTTTATGAGATTAAACTCAAGGTGGTTAAGTTAACTTAACCATAATTAATCCCAACCAAGGGCATTTTGATCATTTCACATAATTAGTCAATGACATTTTTGTCATTTTACCTCTTAAGACACAAATGTCATTAATTCAATTATCAAGGGTATTTTAGTCTTTTGTCCAAAAATCTAGACTTGCTATTTTTGGAAAGTTTTCAATTAAGGAAGGTATCCTTTTCTAGGAATTTTCTAACTTTCCATTTAAGGAAATTTTTATACTTTCTTCTCATTAATTCATTTCAAGCTAATTTAAATTAATTTTTCTTTCAATCAACCAATTATAGGTTATTCACTTCTCATTGTGTTACCTTCACATAGTTTCATTTAACTACTTAATTAGTCATTTAATCGTAAACCGATTAACTAACTTTTCCTAACTAGAATTGTGTTTCTAATTATTTACTATCCTTCCCTTTTTAAACACCTAGTCAATTTTAATTTTCGTTGTTTCAAATAGTAGAAATGCTCAGATTTTTATAAAATCGCTTTCTTGAAAAACGAACCTTACTTGAATTTTCAAAAATCCACTTCTTTTACCATTTAAGCTCATATTAGCATTTTATAACTTTTAGGTCATTACCTTCATTTACATTATACTCATATGTTAATTTGTATTATACACATTTCTAACTCGTTCTACTCCTAATCGAGAGTGTAGACACCCAAATTTTGCACTTTTGTACTAACCCTGATAGGAGGGCAAAATCGTCACTTGACTCGACATACGAAAAGGAAGGTGGACCCCAACACGAAACCACCACAACGGCTTGCGGTCAAAGCTGCCGCAACGAACAACGAGCATCAGGTTACTTGAGGCAAGGCAAACAGTTGACCAAGAAGAAACCTGATTTGATCACCAAAGACGACGAATGACCACTACGCTTACGGTGGTCGAGGGTTTCGCTCCCCGGTGAGCGAGCGGGGCAGCTCCCCCTGGAAGCAAAGCACAAAGAACAACTTCTATATCAAGTAACATCCCTCCGAAATAATACAGCAAAAAATGATGTTTTTAGACTACGTGACACGAAAATCGAGAAAGGGAAGCAGGGTAGCCGCAGATGCATCTGCGGCCAACGACAAGTTGTCATTTTTCGTGGCTCGAGGAAACACGCGGCAGCCGAGGCGGCGGCTCAGACGGCGACCGCAGGCAGCCGCAAATGGATTTGCGGCCAGTCGCAGATGCACCTGTGGCTGCTCCTAGTCACCTATACAATGCCATTTTGCTCGGCCGAGAGAAGAAAAAGAGATTTTTTAGGAAATATAGAGAGAGAAAAGGCGAGTTTTAGAGAGAGAAAGGCTCGGGTTGGCCAAAAATAGAAGGAAATTAATTTTTCTTTGCTCAAATACTTAGCCAATCTTGTGTTATCTAGTTGATAGTGAAATATAAGGCGTTTCTTGGCGTTTTGCAAGGTAAAAAAAAAGGTGTTTTCCTTGAAGTTTTAACTTGTTTTATTATCATAATCTTTTGTTATTGAGTTGTTTGAATGTAGTATTTTGTTATATTATTGAGGATCCGTGGATTAGGGATTATTAGTGAGGGTTCCGTTGGAACGAAATTTTCTCCTAATGTCCCGATGATATCTGTATGGTAATATGTAGTTCATTGTGTTAATGGGTAGTCCATAGTGTTGGGCTTACAAATTTTGGTTCCTGCGGTATAGTAACAAGTCTAGTGTTGTCAAGCTTTCCTTTGTATGGTTGTGTGGTGATTTTGGGGATTGTGAGCCTGGGGATTGTGAGCCTAGGGATGAGATCCTCATGATCGAATTCCGAAGATGGACAAATTTTGGTGTATGTAGTCACGACAATGGACCATTTTTGTACATATATAAATATTGTGCCTTAAAACGACATCGAATCGAGATCGGGTTAAGGCTCCGTAATAGTGAAGTATGTGACTGTGGGTGTTTGGGGTTATTTAGACGGCTCATATGCCCATGGATAGCCCCGACACAATTTTGAATGCTTGATTTGATTTGCGACATAAAAAAACAATTTCAGAAAATAAGGCAAACGACAAAGATTTTCTAAAAGTAATCAAATTAGGGTATTAGAATCACGAAGCTTAAAATTAAGAGTTTTAAGAAACGTCGATTCCTGTTTGACGAAAGGGCTGCAAGCGATTTTGAAATATCATAAAAATGGTTTCGTAAAAAATAGATAAACATTTTCATTAAACTTTGGTGTATAGGGTTAAAGAGCTCCTAGAAGTTGCCTTCATTTTATTCGACTTTCTTGTTAAAAGGCAATGTTTAGTCTTGATTCCTATTTTACGAAAGTTTAAAACCCTTGTTTTCTAAAAGCGACACCTAATAAAAAACCCTCATCGCTTTCGAAATTAAAATCAATCTCTATTATAAAACAAAGCCTTGTCATTTGGGTTAAAAGATATTCTAAAAACGCTTTTCAGATAGAGCACGTTTTCTACAGAAAGAATTAAAGCGGTTTTTTCATCACAATATTCATTTAGGCACACACGCGCACACACACACACACACACACACACACACACACACACACACACATGTTTTAGGATTTTAAAAGGATAGAAAAACATCAAGATTGCGGTAACTGTGTTTTCACGGAAGTCGGGGAGTGCCTAACACCTTCCCCTCGCTTAAGCAAGCCCCCGAACACTATGAATTTCGATTCGCAGACCAATTAATTCGGAGTCATACATGAGCCAGCAGTTACTAAAACTAAACTCGAATGAGTTGGTACATCCATTGCAAATATACCAACTGACGACTCTGGTCAATTGGCTCATCATGAAATCAACCTTTCAAACCCCGTCGACACTCAAGCCGACCCTTTTCAAAATCACATCTTAATCCAAAGGCTAAAATTGGAAAGGGTAATTATAAAAAAAGAAAACGACTTTCCCGGCGTCGATAGAGAGTATTATCTTCTGTATTTATACATCGTATAAATACTCAACTTAATTCCATCAATTCATGTGTATTCATTAAATAAATTTCAGATTTTAAATCTTGTAACTCTTATTAGACTGTAAACTCATAATATACAAATTAGGTTAAACTATTCTATCCTTTTTGTAAATTCTAACATACCTTACCTTGCCTTTCTCGTAACCTAACTTCTCAAGACCTATTCACTAAGCTAGTTATTAATGTTCATAACTAAAGCTTAATTTACACTTTCTTTCATCATTTATCACTTTCTCTAAGTCTTACCCTTCCTTTCACTTATTAGATTAAATATCTTTAGATATACACATAAATTTAATCTATCACATTCTGATACAATACAGTGTCTTATAATTATTCTCTTCAAACTACCCAATCATAGGTATTACATACTATCATTTTCGCATCCATAGTCTTTCTATACCAATTTAAACAGTCTTTATTAAATAACAATTTAATACCTTCATTTACACTTTTTATCCTTCTAAACTAGATTTTAACTTCCAACCTTTACTTAATTAACCAAGATCCTTATTTAGAAATCTTGTCAAAAACCCGGGATGTCACATTCACTCCTTTTTCTAAAAAATTCATCCTCGAAATTGCTATATGCATATCCCTTCTTATTCCATTCATCATAACTAGGTCTTCAACTAACCTTTATATTCTTTCCTTTCTCTACCCATCTTACATCTTTATGCCACTCCATTCAAGAATTTTGGAAAAATTTTTAGGAGTCTTCAACAATTGTGAAGCAGTATGAATAAATAGGATGTAAAAATTTCTTTTTAAAAACTTTTCATCTTTTTGGTTAGGGGTCACAAGAACCTTGAACTCTTGTTCGGTTAGTTACTAATCACCAAGACTAGAAACTACCTCTTGTTCGGCCTGATTACTAATCACAACGATTATAACTATCGTCATCGGTACACTAGGTGATCAACTTATTGTACCTCTTGTGTTATACACAACATTTTTTTTCCGGGTTGAACCACGTTAACTAACCCATATATCCTTTTTTCAGGGTTGTTCACCTCAGACTTTAAAAATATAATTCTTCATCCCTTTCTGGATTTAAAAATATTTACTCATTTCTTTAGCAAAATGGTCCAGCCGAAACAAATAGCATAGGCTCATATCATTAAACCGTTCATACATTACGAACTTGAAACTTTTCGAAAAATTCATTTTTATCATTACTTCATCACATTGCACTATGTAACGATGTATCAGTGGTTCATATTCCCACTTCCACATCTTTGTTACCATGCCCTGCGAATTCCGTCTTTGGCTCAAACATTAAAATCTATTATCATAAACTGAATAGAATTTTTTTTGAAAACTTCATAATATCGCACCGTTACAGCAGTACGTTGAAAATTCAGTCATTTAAGACTTCATAATACCGCACCGTTTCATCAGTACGTTGAGAATTCTATCATTTTATCATTCCACACCATATTTGACATTGTGATAATGATTTCATAAATACATTTTGATATTTTTAAATAACTTTTGTCTAGCCGAATCAATTGACATAGACCCAAGAATCATAAAATTTTAAAAATTACAATTCGATACTTGAACAAATCATTTCTGATGCACCAAAGTCCAAGAACAAGCACATTTTTAAAATATTTGAAGATCTGGCATAGCTAGAAGATTTGAATTGCCTACCCAATCCTAATCACATTTTCTTTTCTTCCTTTACTTATTCAATCATTACGTAACAACTCTACCTTTTTCCTATTTCTTTAACCTTAGTCAATCTATGAGAACTCCTACTCTTATTCTATGGCCCTCTTTTCTCACCCATACTGTTCATCGAACTTACCACACATTATGGGGTCAGGAACTTACCGCAATAATATGAGTTTAAGAACTTATCCTATTAATATTTAGTTTAAGAACAAATCAAGAACTGTCCATATACTTAGGGGTTCAAAAATATATCATACGATTACGAGTCACGAATTTACATAAAGGTGAGTTTTAAGAACTCGCATCTAACCTTAACCTTTCTCAATTCCTATGTATCAAATACACATGGAAGAAAATAATCACCTTTTCACTATACATTACCAATACCGCGACACTAGATCTCCACTGATTATAAGTATAGGAAGCTAAGTAGTCGTGAAACCAAGCACAAATCCCTACCCATACAAAAAAAATGTACAACTCAGCTACTAACATGAGTCCTCAATAAAAAAAATCCCATATAACTCTAACTTTTCCTTAACTTTTCCTTATTTTTTCCTTAGACTGATATGAAATTTTCTATTCATATCTTACTTATTCGTAACTCATCAAGAGTTTCTTTATTTTTGATCACCTAATGATCTTAAAACCCTTTCTCTTTTCTTACACATGAATTTTTAAAATTCATTTATTCTTTACTCAACTCCGTTATAGTTCATTTATTTACCATTTTCTTCTTACTTATAAAAGTCATAGCCTATGGTACTCTTATCTAAGGTCTATAACCTATCAGCCCTGATACCAACTGTAATGTCCCCGAAATCCATGCATTTACTACAGACAATCTCGTGCGTTAAAACATAACCTTTTTCCTTAAAACCATATCATACAAACATAATATAATTCATAAATCTGTTTATTAAAACTTACATTCATAAACTGTCCCAAGATCATAACCTTCATATTCTATACATTAGAACTAAGATTATTTATACATAAATCATGACCTAATCTATTACATTTCAAAATCGTATAACTTACGATTTTACTTAACTTAACCTGTGAATACAATCACTATTCATAGATACACCTGTTTACACATATATGTTCCATTCATGCGAGTTAAATACATATAATACTCGACTTACAATAATACATTAATCTTATCTCGTTACAAGCTTTGCTGAATAAAACTTACATACATCTTATCCCTAATGGATTTATAATTCATACATTTTTTTTTATTAATGACAAAGTTTAATATTCTAAACTAAGACGTTAAATTACTTATACCTATATGCATTTATATTCATCTAATGGCTTAATACATTTCACTACATAATATAACAAAATTTTCACGCGTTTCTCTGCGTTTACCATTCCTTAACTTTTTGCTTTACTGAAATCTCCGGCCTTTTTATACTTATATGAAAATGTTAGTTTAAAGCAAGAATGAGCACGACGGCTCAACAAGTTTAATAGATAGCACATTTCATGCTCGTAGTATATATACATGCGTCATACCTTTCATGTTGTGCATATTATCTATGCTCCATGTCTATTATGCTGTGTATTTTCAAAACATAATCTCACATGCTTCATTTAACCTTTAAAATCACATAGTTGTTGGCCCATAGGACTCTCGAGCTCAATTAGGACAAATGAATCTAAGAGGAGTCTGAATTTAAATTAATCAAACTACTGGTATCTAGGCAAGTGGTTCAAAAGGTAAACACCTAAAGAACACGTGGTTAATTAATTAGTCACCGTATTTACAGAGAGACTCCCCCGTTCTTACACTTACCTGGCTAGTGGTGTGATTAATTTTGAATTTGGTGGACCTTGAAGAGAAACTTGGAACAGTTAGGAGCTGTCTAGATTTTATTTAGGTTGACCTTAGAAATAGTTTTATTTTCTTCTATTTTTATTTATTTAATTTTTAATTTATTTTCTCTTATTTGTCTTTATGTGCTTATTTACTTATTTGCCCACATAATTAGAAGAAAGAAAAAAAATTAATGGCTAATGATAATAATAACAATGAAGTAGTGGAGCCTTTAGCACGTGAGGAGAGATCACTTTGAGAGTACTTTTTACCCGTCACACCTAATCACCCTTCTTGCATTGTGTTATCACAAACTCGAGCGACACACTTTGAGCTTAAACCTAATGTAATACAACTCATTCCATGGGTTAAATAAAGAGGACCCCTACAATCATGTCAAGGAATTTTTAGACATATGCACAACTTTTCGATTTCAAAATTTTTCAGATGAATCTGTGAGGCTTCATCTATTTTCATTCTCTCTAAAAGATAGGGCCAAGGTATGGTTAAACTCACTTCCTTCTAATTCAATCACTGGTTGGGACCAATTAATTAGTAAATTCTTGTCAAAAAATTTCCCAATGTCTAAAATAAATGCCCTTAGAAGAGAAATTGCAGATTTTCGTCAAACCAAGAGTGAGTAATTTTATTTGTCTTGGGAGAGATTTAAGGACTTACTTTTCCACATCATGGTTTTGAATTATGGAGACTCGTACAATATTTTTATAACGCTTTGACAATGTCAAATCGTCACATGATTGAGTCTGTGAATGAAGGAGAATTCTTGAATTTAAGTAGCACTGATGCTTGACGATTCCTTGAAACCCTGTCTGAAAATTCTCAGCAATGGAATTTTTCTAATGAGACAGAGAAGCCTAGGAAAGGAGGGTTATATGAGGTAAGAGATGATTTTGATGCAAAAAATGCCTTAGAAAACCTTACTAAGAAGGTAGAAACTATAACGACCCCGAAATTCGACAAAACTTATTACCTTAAATTTCATGTTTATTATTCATTATTTCCTTAACATCCAAATTTCGGTCCGTTAATAAATCTTTAATCACCTTAATTAATTCATTTATTGACATTATAGTTATCAATTACCAAATTTTTTTCGGTATAAATTTTTCTCTTTTCTCTATCACTGTATTACAATATTTGACATTTAAAACTTTTTGTCTCGATCCTAGTCCCTGGATCGCAACCTTTACTTTTTCTTTCTATTACCAGTGTCATAAAGTTCAACATTCACAATTTAATATTGTTCATATCCATACAATTTTTTTTGTTTCATAATTCATAATTAGACATATAATAGTTTCTAAGGTAACAACTACCTTGAGTAATCATAGTACACAATTTAATTCTATTCGTCCTATCCGGATCCAACATATATGTACATACGAAACATTAATATAAACTTTGCAATTTACCACATTGAATATAACAATTTTATTTACAACCTTCTAAGTTGATTCATCTCTAACATAATCCGATATTCTTGAAATTTATATCTTTACCTGCAAAAATGTATATTATGCAAGTAATGAGCACAATGGCTCAGCAAACTCAACAGTTTACATCTTTCATGCTTCACGTAGCACATAGCATAGCATGCTCTGTGTGTGTCATACATCATGTGTTGTGTTTCTACTTAAGCATTATATCTCATATATATTCATATCATTGCACAAAGTATACATTGTTATCATATTATCCACAAATCACATAACACATAATTTATATGCATTTGAACAAGAATTAACATATCATAACAGACAAATATTTAACATAAAAGTACTGAAGAACTTGCCTTGACGTCCAATTATTAATTGGTGGCTCAAAACCCTTTCTCGAACAACCTAAGACCATAACATAATCAATTAATAATTATTTATCCTCTCATGATAGTAATTTAATTAATTAATATCATCTATTATGTAATTAACCCTACCCGACGATTTATTTTAGGGTACCGGTCAATTATTAATTAATATGGTTAATTATATTAATCTTGTCTCTTAATATAAAACACATTCAGTGCAGACAACCCGGCTCATCGGATAAAATTTAGTGTATCTAGTTGTCCGGATTTTCATTTAATCATTTTCTAATTTTTAAACTTAATAGATTAATATTTAAATATTAATCCCAAATATTTAATATTTTTACAAAAATATTAATTTAATGCACAAACATCATTTCTATATTTTTAATATTTTTCTATAATTTTCTATAATTTTTAAACATTTATTTCAATTAAAAATAATTTTTGGGGGGTATTTTGGTAATTTCCGCAACTTTAGGGACATATTCGGTATTTCCCGGAAAGCTCAGGGGAAAAACCGTAATCTGCCATGGCCAAAAACATGCCTGACATTTCTGAAAAAGGCTAGGGGCACGCTGGTAATTTCACCGCGTTGCCGTCGGCCGTGCATTATGCACCCCCCTGCCGACGCCAAACGGCGTCGTTTCATTGCCGTTTCCAGAAGCCTCCGCGCATGGCGCGACTGCTTCTTCCGCGCGCCCCCAAAACAGCGTCGTTTCGACCCATCTTCCGGAAGAATTTGGTCGCCCCATTCTAATTATTTTTTAATTTTTCACAAAATTATTTTATCATCATAAATACCAAAATAATCAAATAATTTAATTTTTTATACCTTTAAAGCTTGATATCCTTCTTATGAAGCTTGTTCTCGCTTGTATAGCACCAAAGATTCCTCCCTCTCGGTGGCTATGTAATTTTTCGGTGGTGACAGGTGGTGGTGTTCGGATGGTATAAACTGGAGAGAGAGTTATGTTTATGTTTGTTGCATTTTTTTCTTTCTTTTGTTTTTCCTTTATAATACAAAAGCACTTAACCAATTTGGAAAAGTTCACAATTCCACCGACCTTACCCCATGCAACCGACTATGTTTCGGATTTTCCAAAAAAATCAAGCATAAATGAAGTATTTTTATACATTACATAATTATTTCGTGTAATAAATATTTTATATAATGTATATAAAATATTTATTTTAATTCACCAAAAATCATAACATGATTTATAAATAATATTTATACCCTTTTAAGGTACAATATTTGATAAATTTTGTACATGCATAATAACATGCATGTAATTATACAAGGTAATTTATACCTCCAAAATTTATAAAATAATTCATATAACATATAAAAATTATTTTTCATACTTTCTCACTTCGTTACATGGACAACATGTTACACTAACATGTTCACGTTTCTAAAATATTATCCTCCATAAAAATCATAAAAATTTCATTATACATAAACATAATTTTTTAATAAATTAAAGCATTCATTCTTCTCATTTATTTTTCATTTCTTTACTATTTACATTATCTTTTCTTATATAAATTATATAATTTATATAATCTACATAATTACTTTCTCCTTATATAATTTCCATTTTATCTAAAATACAATTTATAAAATTTTTCTTCCATCCTTATTCAATTTAATCACCTTATATAAATTATATAATTATTCTTATATAATTTATATAATTATTATTTTCTTCATACCTTACTTTAATTTTCTTATATAAATTATATAATTTATATAATTACTTTTTTTTAATTAATCTCTAAACTTCCTCCATAATTATAGATTAAATCTAAAATCAATAATTACCATTTTACTAACTCCCTCATTAACTTTTCATAAATTTCTGGATTAATTTAGTTATTAATCTCTTTATTTTTATAATTAATGGAATTTATAATTATCAATTAAACATACACATTTATATTTATATATATATATATATATATACATCTTTAATTTCTATATCTCACAATACCACATCACACTATAATAATTTTTATATCTCCACAATAATTTAATTGTACAATTTTATTGCACCATTATATGCAATTTCGACAAAACTTAATAAATTATTTTTAAACAATTTATTTACTTTTTAATTCAACACAATTTATCACCATCTCTGTACATATTTAATTTATCAATTAAATCCCATCACACACTTTAAATCACATAAAATATATAATTCACCAATAATTTAAACAAACATGATAATTTTGTTAATTAAATTCCTATTTAATTTTATTAAGAAAATTTCAAAAATTCGGGTCCTCACAGAAGCCCTAGCCTTAAGTCAAACTATGAACTCCGCGATGAGTGTTAGGAACAAGGGGTGTGCATCGTTTGTCAATTCACCTTATACCTCTCCAAAGAGCTATGTTGATCAAGCAAATGCTCTAAATTCTTATGGGAGATCATCTGATAGTCCATTTTCTACCACATATAACCCTAATTGGAGGAATCACCCAAAATTATCTTAGAGGCAAAACCAGCCTCCAGTGAATTATGGAGGGCAACAATTTTCAGCCTCGAATCCATCACGTCTTCTAGATTTTCAATCACAATCTCAGTTTGTTGCCCCTAAAAGAAAACCTTCCTTAAAAGACACTTTGCAATAATTTATGCAAACCACTCAGCAGTCTTTTTTTGGAACCCAGCAGTCTATCTTGAAGTTTGAAACTCAAATGGGGCAATTAGCCATTGCCTTAGGCAAGAGAGAGAAAGGGAAGTTGCCTAGTTAACTCGTTCCTAATCCCAAAGGCCAGTATGAAGTCACGAATCTTGATAGGAGTTTTGAGGAAGCGAAGTCCATCACTACCTTTAGGTCTGGTCAGAAAATAGATAATCATGCGAATGGGTCTAGTGATAAGAAAATAGATGAAAACATACTCCTAAAGAATAAAAAGAGCCCGAAACACCTATTGCGCCTCATATCCCTAAGGCTCATTTTCCATATAGACTTGATCCAATAAAGAAAGGCACACCATACAGTGATATTTTAGAAGTGTTTAAGCAAGTTTGCATAAATATCTCATTCTTTGATGTCATTCAGCAAGTGCCCTCTTATGCTAAATTCTTAAAAGATCTATGTACACAGAAAAGAAAAACAAATGTCCCTAAAACATCATGCTTGACCGAGCAAGTTAGTTCCATAATCCAAATGAAAACTCATGTCAAGTATAAGGATCGCGGATGTCCCACCATTTCCTGTGTTATAGGTAACCATGTGATCGATAGGGCCTTACTTGATTTAGGTGCGAATGTCAATCTATTGCCATATTCCGTGTATGCACAATTAGGATTAGGAGAACTTAGACCCACTTCTGTGAGACTTCAGTTAGCTGATAGGTCTGTCAAAGTTCCTAAAGGTACCATAGATGATGTCTTGATTAAGGTTGATAAGTTTTACTTTCCCGTGGACTTTAATGTCATAGATACTCAACCTGTAGAGAATGTTAATGCCCAGATTCCCGTGATTTTAGGACGACCTTTCTTAGCCACCTCCAACGCGATAATCAATTGTCGCAATAGGGTTATGAAATTGTCTTTTGGAAACATGACTGTAGAACTCAATGTGTTTAGTGTTTGTCAACAACCTCTTGATCATGATAACCTATGTGATGTTAGTGTTATTGAGAGTGTTGTCCATAATTTCTTTAGGCAGTTATCCTATGATGATCCGTTAAAAAGTTATTTAGCTCATTTTGGCATGAATTTTGATGATGATATTGTAATCAGTGATGTGAACTTTTTGTTAGAATCTGCCCCATTAATGAATACTGCCAAATGGAAAGATAAAATTGAACCTCTCTCGCGTTCTAAATCCATACCTCTTTTAGCACTGACACTCCAACCTATGATCCAAGAGTTGTCTATGACTCAAGTGATGAATGAAAATAAATTTATGGTTATAGATGATCCAATAGGCTTTTTCTTAAATCACCGAAATTGGGACGAGTCTGAATACTTGGATAAAGTTAATGAGTTGTTGAGGTCCACTGTACATGAGTTAACAACATGTGAAAATGCATTTGAACCAATTCTTTTATGTTTTGACAATGTTAGTAAAAACATTCTTGAGGTCGATGCTAAATATAACTGTGATAAAAATTTTAACCATTTTCAATTGCCTAGACCTCTTGAAAATCGTGAAAACTGCACATTCACTTGTCCTTTTACATCACTATTTTATAGTTGCATGTGTGTCACGTTTTATAAAATTTGTAAATATGTTCATTTGTTTTTCTTTTCACCATATTTTTTTAAATTGTGTCTAGTGTAGGTTAATTATTTTTAGTAGGTAGTTAGTTAGGTTCATTATTCTATTTTTATTTGTTGTGAGTACTAATGTTATATTTTATGATTTTGTTTTTTTTAGAATGCAACGCGAAACCAATCAGGTGTGATCTTTCCCTTACTATTTGATATTGTAACTTATTTTCTTTATATGTGGATTTATGCATGTACATTTTTGGTTAGTATGTAAGAAAACATTGAGGACAATGCATGATTTAGGTATGGAGGAGTTTTGCATTTTTTTTAGATTTTTATTTATTTTTCTTTTTAGGAAACTAAAAACTTTGAAAAATTAAAAAAAAAATGTTTCTTTTTATGAGTTGAATTAATTTTAACAAGTGTCCGTGGAGTAAAAACGAGTAGGATTAAAAGATTTAGACCTCTTAAACTTTTGATAAGATACAAAATCATAGTTTGGAACGCCATCTTAAATACAATTAAAATTCATATATATTTTTGCATTTCACGTTCGTACTAATTCTTAGTTGTGGGGTATAAACTATGAGTCAAATAATCTTAGAAAAAAGAAAAAAATATATAGCGAGATGGAGCGTAAAACGCACTCGTTGTAAAAAGAAAAAAGTTAAAAAATAAATAAATATTATAACTACTTCAATGTCTACCGAATTAAAAAAGCTGAAAAAATATGATGGATATAAGCAGTTGACTAGTCTATTTTTGTGGCATTTGTTACTCGAGTTAGTAAACCCTTAGAGGTATCTTTACACCTAGTGCCCTAAGCCAACTGGTTTGGGAGTCATTGGTCAAACATTCGTTACATGAGTGACTCTGAAAAGTCTAAGAAAAATAGACATTGCACAAGTCAATAGTGAAAAAAAAAAGAAAAAAATAGAAAAAGAAAAAAATAGAAAAAGAAAAAAATGAGTTTGCTCAAGTTTCATGGTTAAAGTCCCTACTAAGAATTACATCACATATACATGCATGCATCACGTGAAATTAATATTATGAAATATGGTGTCTTAAATGAATATTTAGTATTTTTGATAAGATGAAAGAGTGATTTTGAATTTGATCTTGCTTATGTGTAATGCCCATGGATATTTAGAAGTTTTCTTTCGATTTCATAATTAGTTAAACCCAAAAGATTTTATTTTAAATTTTGAATTTTGTGGGTATATTCACTGCAAATCCTCACGAGACACAACTCGTTCACTTGGGTTAACCTTGGGATTTTTGACTTGTAGTATACGCTAAATACTATCGTGTTCCTTACGAAAATGGCTTAGGTTTAGTTAGTATTTTATTTTACTTATTTGTTTAGTTTTCTTGATTTTTCTTTTGCTCGAGGACTAGAAAAATCTATGTTTGGGGTATTTGATGAGCATATATTATTTATATTTAATTTCTCTAAAAATAGATTTATTAGTTTAATTTTATGTTAATTTTATATTAATTGGATTTATTTTGATATGCAGGTTTTGGAGAATTAAAAGCCCAATTTGATTCAAGCCCGTGTGAAGAATAAGAAAGAAAGTCACGTTGTATTCGGTTAGGGATAAATTAGAATAGAGAAATAAAGCTGCATAGCTTTTACAAGATAAAGAAGAATAAAAAATAGATAAGTCAAGCTGGCTTTTAAAACTATCACGGCATTTCACAATATGATTATAAAAGGAAAGAAAGCCACGTTGCAACAGAACACAACACTGAAGAAGCAATAAAGGAGCAAAAGGCTTTTGAATCACCAACCAAGCAATGCACGAAAATCACAGAAGGAAAAAAGCATAGCAAAAAAGTAGCTTGTAGCAGATCAAAGCATAGCTTGGCAATGCATTTGTGAGGACCCAAATTTTTGGGATTATTTTAATAATATTAAATAAGTAATTAAATAATAAAGTTATCAAGGTTGTGACGCCCCCAAATCCGGGTACTTATACCTCGGACTCAGTGCTCACGATCTGAACATAAATCTACTACTAAACAATATATGACAACTAATTGCGAAAATATAAACATAGTTTGTTTATTACAAAGGTCTACTAATCTCCCAAGGTCGTCAACCTTTACAAAATACAATACCAAATAGTAAGGTTTACATAAAAGAGTTCACCAAACACATATCTAAATAAACTATAGTAAATAACAGCTAAATTAAGCCTTCTCTTTCCCTTTTTCCTCGTCCTTGCCCGAACCTTCTTGCTTAACTGCAAGTATTTCATGATATAACAAGAATGAGCAACTAGATTACTCAGCAAGTTTAAAATGAACAATGACAGATATATATATATATATATATCATGAATGAATAGGGAATAACTCAAAATAAGCTCAACAATGAAATTAATCGTGAACAACTTAAGACAATATAATCAAGATTCAATGAAAGAATAATGAATAATGATTATTTACTGCTGAACGGTCAATTTGACCTTGAACAATTACTTAAGGAATCAATCTTTCGACTGACCCTTTTAACGGGTGACCCCCGAGGTTTGTACGCGAGAGAATCAACCTCTTGTACACGATGTATATGCGCATAACACTTAATCGGATAACCGATAATATAATTTATTTCCCCCATAAAAGGGTTGTTCTCTCAGTCTTGCAGGAATCCACACCAAGCAATGGTTTGGATAGCTTTTAAAATCTTTAACATGCAAAAGTCTAGCCAGAACAAATGGTCTAGACTACTTCTCAGATAGTTCATAAATAACAAAACTTTAAATGCTTCATGATTCAATAAATGAATGTGAATTCAAATGCATCATATGCGATTATCAAGAAAATCGATGATGTGGAATCATTTCATGATTAAACCACAAAGCGTGTGCAAAAAATATAACTCAATTAGAGTTAGAAGACTTGCATATTATAATTAAGTTTGGGTCGTAGGAACTTGCCTCGATACGCGAATTCAAATAATCACGGGTAAATATTCCGATTATCGTAAACCTATCATTAATAGTTTACTGGCTAATTAGTGCTAATCTCAACAACTTAGCTAACACTTAATTTTCACATAATCACCTCATATTACACATAAGGTTCACATAACACAGGTATTATGTCATTCTAAGACCTCTCGGTTGGATAAATTATGTTATATAATTTATTCGACTTAATCCTAATTATTTCCCCAATTACCTAACACTCGATTATATTTATTAAAAATACCAAATTGACTCGGTATTTTTACAACTTCTGGTAATCAGTCATATATGCCATGACACACACAAAATAATTTTTGTTTAATTTTTCAACTTAGTTTACTATTTTTAAACAAGCCATTTCTGTCCAAAACTGTAATATTTATTAAAAATCGAAATTTCATTAGAAAATTCTGAAATTTAAACTGCAACACACTGTTATAGCAGAGAGCACTCAGTAAAAATATCAGAGTAATCCGAGCTAGTGGGCGAGAATTATAACAGTTTTAAATTTAGTAACGTGAAAAATCGTTTGGTCATAATTCGCTCATACGAACTCGGATTAAGCTCAGATTTGGACAGAGGTTTCGTTTTAACATATATTTTCATAATCCAGAAGCATGGAAATTTTAAAGCAAGTTAAATGACCGAAATGCCCTTCGTAAAATTCTGGCAGTGGGTTTTTGGCATAAAAACAGTTTCGGACAGTTTTACGGGAAAAATCATGTAAAATCACTCGTAACTCGGAATTTGGTCAATCAAGTCTCATTTTTCAGAAAACTGGGAGTTCTATCTCCCAGTGTTGACGGATTTTCAAAACAAGTTACGGTTTGAAAGTAGCACTTCCCCGAAGTAGGCTGCCAATTAAGGTTTTGGTTGTGTTGTTATTTCCTTCACTATTTATTTGATTACCTAGCACATAAAGTCATACACATATGTAGTAAACATGTCTAAGCATCAACATAGCCTTCTAGCATACATGTAATATTACCAAGCTTAAAAACTAGGTTTACACATATATAAGTTCATAAAACACATCCAAGTATACATATGAACACATAGTATACCAACATATCAACATAAATCACATAAGCTTTACAAATCTTTCATCCTTATTCCTTCAAACCCTACATGGTTTATTAACACAAAACCTCCCACAACCAACCATGGCATAACATTTAAAATAATAAATAACCAAAAGTATAAGCTAGGGTTTCAAGAGAACTTTTAAACCTTTTTGTTCTCCTTGCTCTCTTTCTCTTTCTCCCAAAGTAGGTGATGAAGCTTAGAGGCATGCACTTCTCTCTCTCTCTCTTCCTCTTCCGTCTTGCTCTAAGCTATTCTACTTGAAAATGGTGGAGGATGAAGATGATGGCTAGATACTCCCCCCTTTGGATAAGCCTGGACTTCAAGCTTAAGTTAAATTCATTTAATTCTCTCCTTTCCATGTCCAAGTAAATTGATTTCTAAAGTCATTTAAGTTCCACCAATGGAATAAAATGTGGGGACTTCCCCTTTTTACCCTTAGGGGCCGGCCTTCCCCCTTTTTCTCATTTAATTAATTAATTTTTTTTTCTTTTAAAGCATACATGAAGTAAGTTTACTTATTTTAACTTTTGTAAAATATTCTAATAAATGAGTTTAATTTATATACACCCAA
Source organism: Hedera helix (assembly GCA_947179155.2). Classification (NCBI taxonomy): domain Eukaryota; kingdom Viridiplantae; phylum Streptophyta; class Magnoliopsida; order Apiales; family Araliaceae; genus Hedera; species Hedera helix. Next base: position 3,507,049 of record OX359283.1, read on the forward strand.
ATACAATAAATTAGGGTTTAGTTAATCATCAAAAATGTCTACTAGCATACTAATTCCATACATTAGTTAGTAACTAGTACAATTTAATTTCGTACGGTAGCGAAATTAATTACCCGTCGCGCACGAATTAACTAGTTAAACATGTTAATTTAAATTATAATGATGATTCATAAAAATAAATACTTATTTTTAGAATCACTAATCATCCATACATATATTACACATACACATTTAATTAACATCAATTTATTTAATTATTCGACCCATTTTAGGGTTTACTATCATCGAGAATACATAAATAATAGGCTGCTCGCTTTGCCGACTTGCCGACATTACATTCATAGGTTAGTCCATTAAATAATAAATTTATACTATATGGACTCCCCTTTACTAATATACCAATTCATAAAATGCAATTTATCGGGAATTAAATTCTCAATTTAATTTACAATACGTAATAATAATTAGGGTTCTTACAAAGGTTGTTTAGATTATTTATGATTGATATATTTTATGTGAATTAAAGTTGTGTGATGGGATTTAATTGGTAAATTAAATCTGTGCAGAAATGGGGATAAATTGGTTGAATTAACATAATTGAAAAGTAAATAAATTGTTTAAAAACAATTTATGAAGAATAAGAGAAATTTCATGCAATTATGCAATTAAATTGTTGTTATTTAAAATAGTTACGAATGTGCATAAATGGTTATGTAAATAGTATTATGTGGTGATGTGAGGTATATGAAGTATGTAACGACCCCGAAATTCGACCATCTTTATTACCTTAATTTTCATATTTATGAAACATTATTTTACTTACGTCCAAATTTCGGTTCGTTAATAAATCTTTCGTCACCTAAATTGATCCATTATTTAATTTCAAAATCATCAATTACCAAATTTTCGGTATAAATTTTTCTTTTTCTTTTAATCATTGCATTAAAATATTTGGATGTTTAAAATCCTTACATTTGGATCCTAGTCCCTGGATCGCAACCTTAACTTTTTCCTTCTTTACAAATATCATAACGTTCAACATTTAAAATTTAATAATAATTATATCTTCACATTTGTTCTTTTCAATCATAATTCACAATTAGACCATTTAACAAATCTTTATCGTAACAATCATCTTAAACAACCCTAGTTCACCATGTAACTCTATTCGTCCTATCCGGACCAATTTGTAAATAGATACAATACATTCACATAAATTTTACCAATTCACTCACATTGAATACAATTCACTTATATTGAATCATGACATCGAAATTATAACAGTTACGTATCCAACCTTCTAGATAATTCATCTTTAGCACAATCTGATATTTCTGAAACTCATTTATTTACCTGCAAAAGTTTATTTTAAGCAAGTAATGAGCACAACGGCTCAGCAAGTTCAACAGTTATGATTCACGTAACACATACCTTATCATGCTTGGTGTGTGTCATACATCATGTGCTTGTGCATCTACTATAGCAATATATCTCATATATATTCATATCGTTGCACAAAATACACATTGTGGTTATATTAATCACGTATCACGTAACACATAATTTGTATGCAGTTAAAACAAGAATTACATATTATAACATTCCAACATTTAACATAAAAGGGACTGAAGAACTTGCCTCGGTTTGCGTTCATTACGTAACACTTACAAACACCCCACGTATGACCTTGTTCGTCAATTTACATTTCTGCGATCTTTATTATTCCTCACATAACCTATATATCAAACTCAGGTTATATCACAATCAATAATCTCGTTCGAGAAATAATATTCTTCTAAATTATTCTACTAAATTTTAACAACGTTGCCTTTATCATAACTTTTTCGTTACTTAATCGTTTACGTTCACTAGTCAGTCAACACACGATCCATAACATCCTAACATCTCACGAGTCTAATAAACCTTTTGAAAGTCTCCAAAATATTATTCCGGGCTTTTCAACCCATTTTTACATTTTTCCGAATTATCCGACAATTTTCTGTAATTATTTCTATTTATAAAACTATTATTTAATAGCTTTAAAATAGAAATAATAATACAACATACTTTTATATCCTCCAAACACCATCCATATTTATCTTATATTATTATAAGATTTTTCACCAAGTTTCATAATTTTCTATCATTCATAAAATTTTCTATGAATTTCCACTCTTTTTAAATTAACTTTAAATAGCCTTAAAAAAACAATAAATACTTTTGCTCTTCAATAAATTACCAAACTTTTTCACAAATTCTGGAATAATATAACAATAATGCTGTCCAGAACAAATTTCAGCACAAAAATATTTTTAGTAATTAAATTTTTATTTTAATGCACTGAAACTTCAGAAATTCACAGTAATTAGCACGTTTGTCCGAAAATTATGAATCTTAAGTCCATTCCACACGAAATTTAATTCTCTACAACTTTGTAGAAGAAAATGTTTCCAGATTCTGCACTGAAATGTACAGAATCCGGACAGATTCATGTTTCACTGTGCTAATTCTTTCAAAATTCATAGAAATTAGCTCGTTTATCAGAAAATTACAAATTTTAAGTCCATTCCACACGAAATTTAATTCTCTACAACTTTGTAGAAGGAAAGTTTTCCAAATTCTGCACCAAAATGGACAGAATTACCCCTGTTAGGACTGCTCATTTCAAATTCCAATTTTCCTATTTTTAGTCCAACTTTTCCCACAATAATTACTCTAAACATCATATAATCCACATATACATATCCAAAAATTGTAAACAACAATTATCTTAAGTATTTACTAATTTTTTTACAAAATTAGTTTATCAACAAAATAAAACTAAATTAAATTAATTAAAATAGTTTTATACCTTCATATTGCTTGAAAAATTATTTTCTTGCACTTGCTATCCTTCTTGGTGGCACCAATCCTTCTCTCTCTCTCGGTGGCTATGGCGGCACTCGGTGGTTGAGGGTGAAACTCTCGGTTGGTCATGGTGGTGGTGGAGAATAACAAAGTTTGCTTTGCTATTTCTTTTATTTCCTTTCTAATGCTTGGTTCCTTTTTCCCTTTTTATAATCAAAAAGCATTTAACCAATTTTGCCAAAGTAATAAATCCACCGACTTATCTAACGCCAACAAAGTTCTCGGCTTTTCTAGAAAATTAAGCTTAAATGACATATTTTATACATTATGTAATTGTTTCGTGTAATAAATATTTTATATAAAATATATAAAATATTTATTTTAATTCACCAAAAATCATAACATGATTTATAAATAATATTGATACCCTTTTTAGGTATTTTACTTGACAAATTTTGTACACACATAATGACATGCATGTAATTATATGAGATAACTTATACCTCCAAAAATCATAAAATAATTCATAAGACATATAAAAATTATTTTTCATAATTTTTCACTCCGTTATTTGGACAACATGTTACATTAACATGTTCACGTTTCCGAAATATTATTCTTCGTAAAAGTCATAATAATTCCATTATACATAAACATAATTTTTAATAACTTAAAACATTCCTTTTTCTAATTTATTATTCAATTTCTTTAATATTCATATTAATTTCTTTTTATATATAAATTATATAATTTAATATTATATAATTTATATAATTACATTCTCCTTTTAAATAATTTCTTAATTTCCTCCAACTTTATTCCATTTAATCACCTTATATAAATTACATAATTATTCTTATATAATTTATATAATTATTATTTTCTTCATACCTTATTTTAATTTCCTTATATAAATTATATAATTATTATTATATAATTTATATAATTACTTTTCCTTCTCAGTTAATTTCTAAATTTCCACCATAAATCTAAATTAAATTTAAAATCCATAATTACAACTTTATTAACTTCCCCCTTTGCTTTTCATTTAAAATTGGATTAATTTAATTATTAATCCCTTAATTTCCCTAATTAATAACATTTATAATTATCACTTAAACATATATATTTATATATATACAAATGTATATATATATATATACATATCTAATTTAATATATTTCACATTACCACGTAACCTCAATTAAATCATAATTTATGCATTTTCATAATAATTTAATTGTACAATTTATTGTACAATTACCTAAAATTCTTTTATTCTTCATAAATTGTATTTACACAATTTATTTACTTTTCAATTATTTCAAATTCACATAATTCATCACCATCTCTGTACAAATTTAATTTACTAATTAAATCTCATCACATACCTTAATTCACATAAAATAATAATTTCTTTACACAACCTTGAAAATTGTGTCTATTAAATTCTTATTTAATCTTACTAAATAATTCCGAAAATTCGGATCCTCACATTCTTCCCTCCTTAACAGGATTCCGTCCTCGGAATCATAATTGCCGTAATACTTATACGTATATTATTCATAGCACCTTGCTATACCTTCATCTTGATGAATAACAATTTGATCAATAATAATTATATTTTACCTCTTTAATATCCATAAATTACATGGATAACCTCATAATGGTCATTACTGTCAAAATATTTAATTTACAAATTCTTTATAATAGTACATTTCATATTTCTCTAAAAATTTTATGAACAACATTTTAATTCATTTCTTGATATACTTATTAAGATAATTTCTTATTCTCCGAAAAGTTTCATCATAATTCTTTTCTTAATTCATATAAATCTTCTTCACGTTTCTTTTCATCCTTTTCTTCTTAATTCACATTCATAATCCTCTTCATATTTCATAATTCATTCTTTACTACCTCCATTATTCAACATTAGGTTTTAAATACTAACATTTACTTGATTTATCATAATCCTTATTTAGAATTATTTTAAAATTCTGGGGTATCACATTCACCCCTCCTTCATAAAATTTCGTCCTCAAAATTTCTATGTACTCATACTGTATTCATTTGCAACTTACTCAATTTCTTTACATTTATTCCACATATCTTTATTTCATTCCTTTCTCACCGTCATTGGACATTGCAAGTTTCTAATTCATCACATTTCATATTTTCTTTACTTCACAATTATTGCTTCCATTATCACTCACATTTAAATAATACTACCCCATCCTACCATCCAATCTTCATAAGAGTAGAGGAATTCAAAATTTTTATTTTGGAAACTTTCATGGTATGCTGAATGAACATTTATCCCGGTGTACAGTACTTCGCTCCCCGAGTACTTCATACTGCAAACCCTGACAGTGGATCAGTCTGTCATTAAAGTGATGGATGTTTCACCATACATTGGCACGCCAGATGATCAATCTGCAATGCCTGTGTCTTGCTATGCCAGGTGACCATTCGATCAACCTGCAATAGTCTTAATCTTTTTGTTCATCTCAGCCATAGAATTCATTCAAAAGTAATTTGATTGGGTATAATTTTCAAAGAATAGGAATTCAATATATTTCAAAATTTATCTAGCTGAATCAATAGCTTAGACTTATATTTTCTCAACGCTTGTCTAGCTAGATCAATTAGCATAGACTTTCTCTAACACTTTATAATCCACAGAAATTTTTAAAACATTTATCATGTCAAAACTTTTCAAAATATCAAGCCGAGTCAAATGGCATTGACTTATAGTTCTGACATACCTTCATAAATCAAAATCATTTATGACTTCATGTTACCGCGTCATTTTGACAGCCCGTTGAGAATTCCGTCGTTAATAATTCCTACACCATAAACCATACTTTATGGTGTTGAATCATCTTACAACGAAATAGTACCGCACCGTCTCAACAACACGTTGAGCATTCCGTCATTCATCACATCTGCACCGGGCTAAAAGGTGCGTGGATGTTTCTTTTGAAATACATTTTGATGTAAAAAAAAATATTTTTGTCTAGCCGAAACAAGTAGCATCGACATTTTTTTAAATCGCTTAAAATTCATTTGCATCTTTTTCCAAAGCACACTCGTGCCAAATCAGCTTGAGGTCAAAAATTTTGAAGTCTAGCAAAGCTAGAAGAATGGGAATATCCTAAATTCCCTAACATTTTTTTTTTTAACACATCTGCCACCTTCGTTTCTTTCACTTAATTATATTATTAATTGCTAGGACTATTTTCATTTATCATATTAAAATTTCTATCTACTCCAGCTTTTCTATACTCCCGTATAGTTCATCAAACTTGCCACACATTATGAGTCCAGGAACTTACCACAAGAATATGAGTTTAGAAGCTTGTCCTAGCAATATGTAGTCTAAGAACAAATCAAAGACTATCCATATGCTGAGGGGCTCAAAACATACCATACGAATATGAGTCATGGACTTACCATATGCATGAGTTTTAAGAACTCGTGCCTAACTTTAATATTATCTATCTATCAAAAACTCTTAGCGTGACTCTAACATTTCAATGATTATCACATAGTAACTAAGTAAACACAAATCCCCCGCCCATACAAAGGATTTTGCAACTCAGTCACCACATGAGTCCTCAATTGAAATTTCGTACCCAAGCTTTCTACCCCCTTATCATAACCTTTCTGTCATTCATGTCTCATCATTTTCTGAATTCTTCTTGTACTATTTCATAGTACCATATCTCTTTATAGCATCAAGCTATACATTTTTGGACCCTTAACAAGTCTCTCTGTTATTTCACATTCTTACTTGATCCCATCATGATCTTGCTTCATAATCTACTTCTTCCTCGCTTCCTTTATCTCGTGATCGTATCGTAGTACGATCCTCTCACTGTTCATGATCATGTTATTATGATCTCTTTCCTATACTTTTTGGATTACCTTGTCGTCTTTATTATTTAAATCAGGTGTCCCCTGATTTTCTTTGAAATTCATCTTTGAATCATTTCAATTATTCTCTTTCAATTATGTTCTTAATTGAACTTATAAAATTTTCTCAATTCATTACTTTCATTCAAATCTTTCTTAACATCTTTATCTCTTCCTTATAATCTCATCTCTTTCATATTTTCTTTCCTTTAATCACTATCTGAGATCTGTATTTCTTAACTTACATCTTTCTATTTTAATCCCCCATGTTCATCAAACTTATCACGTATTTGGACTCAGGAACTTACCATAATCATATAGTTGAGGAGCTTGTCCTAGTCAGGCTATAGTCGCCCATTCGCTAAAGGGACTCCACCATATAATCATGAGTCACGAGTTTACCATACGCTTGAGTTTTCAGAACACTCAACTAATCGTACTCTTGCTTACTTTAAGTTATAACCTAAGGTATCATTTACCTAAGGTTTATAACCTCTAGCTCTGATACCAACTGTAACGACCCCGAAATTCGACCATCTTTATTACCTTAATTTTCATATTTATGAAACATTATTTTACTTACGTCCAAATTTCGGTTCGTTAATAAATCTTTCGTCACCTAAATTGATCCATTATTTAATTTCAAAATCATCAATTACCAAATTTTCGGTATAAATTTTTCTTTTTCTTTTAATCATTGCATTAAAATATTTGGATGTTTAAAATCCTTACATTTGGATCCTAGTCCCTGGATCGCAACCTTAACTTTTTCCTTCTTTACAAATATCATAACGTTCAACATTTAAAATTTAATAATAATTATATCTTCACATTTGTTCTTTTCAATCATAATTCACAATTAGACCATTTAACAAATCTTTATCGTAACAATCATCTTAAACAACCCTAGTTCACCATGTAACTCTATTCGTCCTATCCGGACCAATTTGTAAATAGATACAATACATTCACATAAATTTTACCAATTCACTCACATTGAATACAATTCACTTATATTGAATCATGACATCGAAATTATAACAGTTACGTATCCAACCTTCTAGATAATTCATCTTTAGCACAATCTGATATTTCTGAAACTCATTTATTTACCTGCAAAAGTTTATTTTAAGCAAGTAATGAGCACAACGGCTCAGCAAGTTCAACAGTTATGATTCACGTAACACATACCTTATCATGCTTGGTGTGTGTCATACATCATGTGCTTGTGCATCTACTATAGCAATATATCTCATATATATTCATATCGTTGCACAAAATACACATTGTGGTTATATTAATCACGTATCACGTAACACATAATTTGTATGCAGTTAAAACAAGAATTACATATTATAACATTCCAACATTTAACATAAAAGGGACTGAAGAACTTGCCTCGGTTTGCGTTCATTACGTAACACTTACAAACACCCCACGTATGACCTTGTTCGTCAATTTACATTTCTGCGATCTTTATTATTCCTCACATAACCTATATATCAAACTCAGGTTATATCACAATCAATAATCTCGTTCGAGAAATAATATTCTTCTAAATTATTCTACTAAATTTTAACAACGTTGCCTTTATCATAACTTTTTCGTTACTTAATCGTTTACGTTCACTAGTCAGTCAACACACGATCCATAACATCCTAACATCTCACGAGTCTAATAAACCTTTTGAAAGTCTCCAAAATATTATTCCGGGCTTTTCAACCCATTTTTACATTTTTCCGAATTATCCGACAATTTTCTGTAATTATTTCTATTTATAAAACTATTATTTAATAGCTTTAAAATAGAAATAATAATACAACATACTTTTATATCCTCCAAACACCATCCATATTTATCTTATATTATTATAAGATTTTTCACCAAGTTTCATAATTTTCTATCATTCATAAAATTTTCTATGAATTTCCACTCTTTTTAAATTAACTTTAAATAGCCTTAAAAAAACAATAAATACTTTTGCTCTTCAATAAATTACCAAACTTTTTCACAAATTCTGGAATAATATAACAATAATGCTGTCCAGAACAAATTTCAGCACAAAAATATTTTTAGTAATTAAATTTTTATTTTAATGCACTGAAACTTCAGAAATTCACAGTAATTAGCACGTTTGTCCGAAAATTATGAATCTTAAGTCCATTCCACACGAAATTTAATTCTCTACAACTTTGTAGAAGAAAATGTTTCCAGATTCTGCACTGAAATGTACAGAATCCGGACAGATTCATGTTTCACTGTGCTAATTCTTTCAAAATTCATAGAAATTAGCTCGTTTATCAGAAAATTACAAATTTTAAGTCCATTCCACACGAAATTTAATTCTCTACAACTTTGTAGAAGGAAAGTTTTCCAAATTCTGCACCAAAATGGACAGAATTACCCCTGTTAGGACTGCTCATTTCAAATTCCAATTTTCCTATTTTTAGTCCAACTTTTCCCACAATAATTACTCTAAACATCATATAATCCACATATACATATCCAAAAATTGTAAACAACAATTATCTTAAGTATTTACTAATTTTTTTACAAAATTAGTTTATCAACAAAATAAAACTAAATTAAATTAATTAAAATAGTTTTATACCTTCATATTGCTTGAAAAATTATTTTCTTGCACTTGCTATCCTTCTTGGTGGCACCAATCCTTCTCTCTCTCTCGGTGGCTATGGCGGCACTCGGTGGTTGAGGGTGAAACTCTCGGTTGGTCATGGTGGTGGTGGAGAATAACAAAGTTTGCTTTGCTATTTCTTTTATTTCCTTTCTAATGCTTGGTTCCTTTTTCCCTTTTTATAATCAAAAAGCATTTAACCAATTTTGCCAAAGTAATAAATCCACCGACTTATCTAACGCCAACAAAGTTCTCGGCTTTTCTAGAAAATTAAGCTTAAATGACATATTTTATACATTATGTAATTGTTTCGTGTAATAAATATTTTATATAAAATATATAAAATATTTATTTTAATTCACCAAAAATCATAACATGATTTATAAATAATATTGATACCCTTTTTAGGTATTTTACTTGACAAATTTTGTACACACATAATGACATGCATGTAATTATATGAGATAACTTATACCTCCAAAAATCATAAAATAATTCATAAGACATATAAAAATTATTTTTCATAATTTTTCACTCCGTTATTTGGACAACATGTTACATTAACATGTTCACGTTTCCGAAATATTATTCTTCGTAAAAGTCATAATAATTCCATTATACATAAACATAATTTTTAATAACTTAAAACATTCCTTTTTCTAATTTATTATTCAATTTCTTTAATATTCATATTAATTTCTTTTTATATATAAATTATATAATTTAATATTATATAATTTATATAATTACATTCTCCTTTTAAATAATTTCTTAATTTCCTCCAACTTTATTCCATTTAATCACCTTATATAAATTACATAATTATTCTTATATAATTTATATAATTATTATTTTCTTCATACCTTATTTTAATTTCCTTATATAAATTATATAATTATTATTATATAATTTATATAATTACTTTTCCTTCTCAGTTAATTTCTAAATTTCCACCATAAATCTAAATTAAATTTAAAATCCATAATTACAACTTTATTAACTTCCCCCTTCGCTTTTCATTTAAAATTGGATTAATTTAATTATTAATCCCTTAATTTCCCTAATTAATAACATTTATAATTATCACTTAAACATATATATTTATATATATACAAATGTATATATATATATACATATCTAATTTAATATATTTCACATTACCACGTAACCTCAATTAAATCATAATTTATGCATTTTCATAATAATTTAATTGTACAATTTATTGTACAATTACCTAAAATTCTTTTATTCTTCATAAATTGTATTTACACAATTTATTTACTTTTCAATTATTTCAAATTCACATAATTCATCACCATCTCTGTACAAATTTAATTTACTAATTAAATCTCATCACATACCTTAATTCACATAAAATAATAATTTCTTTACACAACCTTGAAAATTGTGTCTATTAAATTCTTATTTAATCTTACTAAATAATTCCGAAAATTCGGATCCTCACAAAGTAGATATATATATATATATATATATATATATATTTGCATGTTCAATTGTGATATTGATAAATTTTTATTGATTATGAGATAAAGGGATTAATAATTAAATTAATCCAAATTTAAATGAAAAGTTAATGAGGAGTTAGTAAAATTAAAATTATTGATTTTAAAATTAATCAATAATTATGGCGAAAGTTTAGAAATTATTTAAGAAGATGAAGTAATTATATAAATTATATATTAATAAATTATATAATTTATATAAGGAAATTTAAGTAAAATATTAATGAAATAATAATTATATAAATTATATAAGAATAACTATATATAATTTATATAAGAGGATTGAATTAAATAAGGATGGAAGAAAAATTATATAAATTGTTCTTTGTGTAAAATGAAATTATTTACATTTTTATGAGGGGTAACGTTTTAGAAATTTAAATGTATTAATTTATTTAATTTTAATACATGATATATATATATATATATATATATATATATATATATATGAATTTATGAGAGAGTTAATAAATGTATGATTATTGATTATATAATTAATCAATAATCATGGAGAAATTTTGAAAATTATTTAAGAGGAGGAAATAATTATATAAATTATATAATAATAAATTATATGATTTATATAAGAAAAGTTAAAGTAAATAGTAAGAAAATAATAATTATATAAATTACATAAAAATAATTATATAATTTATGTAAGAAGAGTACAAATGGTGCAATATTTTATTATATGGTGTATATTTAAAGTATGTCAAATAGTAAAGAAATGGGAAAGTAAATAAGGAGAAGGAATGTCTTAAATTATTAAAATTATGTTTATTGTATAATGGAATTATTATGATTTTTATTGGAGATAATATTTTAGAAACGTAAACATGTTAGTTAAACATGTTGTCCAGGTAACGAAGTGAAAGAGTATGAAAATTAATTTTTATAAGTTGTATGTGTTATTTTATTAATTTTAGAGGTATAAATTACCTCATATAATTACATGCATGTCATTATGTGTATACAAATTTTGTCATGTAAAGTACCTTAAAAAGGTATAAATATTATTTATAAATCATGTTATGAATTTTAGTGAATTAAAATAAATATTTTACATACATTATGTAAAATATTTATTATACGAAATAACTATGTAATGTATTAAACTATTTAATTATGCATGAATTTTATTTTATATTTGCTATCCGAATTGGTTAAGTCGGTTGTGGCATGGATAGGTCGGTGGAATTATTGTGTTCTCCAAAATAGTTAATTACTTTTAGTTATAAGAAAAAGCAAAACAAGAAAAGGAAATACAAAAAACACTATCCCTCCTCCATTTATATTACCATCCGAAACCACCACCACCCGACCACCATCACCACCGAGAGGGAGGAATTTTTGGTGCCATCAAGAGGAAGAACAAGCTTCAAAGAAGGTGTTCAAGCTTTTGGGAAGGTATAAATTATTTTATGTGATTTATTTTGGTATTTTTGAGGTAAAAATATTTTTGTGAAAAATTAGTAAATAATTAGAATAATTATTCTAAATAATTTTTAGATGTATATATGAGGGTTCGGAGGCCGGGAATGAAACGACGTCGTTTTGGGAGGAAAAAGGGGAGTCGCGCCATACACAGTTGTAAATTTTTGATAACCGCCAGGCCAAACGACGTCGTTAGGCATAGGCAGAGGCCGCGTAATGCGCAGCTGTCATGACTGGTTAATTATCAGCGTGCCCCTGCACTTTTTCGAAAATGACCAGCGTGTCCTAAAAGTTACGAAAATTACGAAAATGCCCTCAGAAATTGGTTTTTAATTAAATAAATTTTTAAAAGTTATTTAAAAATTATAAAAAATACTAAAATTATAGAAATGATATTTGGGCATTAAATTTAATATTTTTGCAAAAATATTAAATATTGAGAATTAATATTTAAATGTTTTAAATATTAATCTACTAAGTTAAAAATTTAGAAAATTGTTAAATAAAATCCGGACAACCGAATACGCTAAATTTTATCCAACGAGTCGGGTTGTCCGCATTGAATGTGTTTTATATTAATTAAATTAATATATTAGAGTACTAATCAATTATTATTTAATTGATTTACTATAGGTTATACACGAAAAGTTATAGATTGATTATTTATTAATTCTGACACCGAGACAAGTTTTTCAGTACTTGATGCTAATTAGTTATCTGTTACTGTATGTTAACTTTTATTCAATTGCATATAAAATTTTCTGTTATATGATCCATTGTTGATATGACTGTTATGTGTCTTCGGTGCAAATATGTGACTACATGTGAAGGGGTTCAATGTTTACTTTAGGTAAATGTTAATTTGAGTTGGATATGATACACATGAAATATATTACTTTAGCAGAAGCACAATGCATGATGTATGACACCCACAGAGCACATTATGTTATGTGCTACATGAAGTATGAAAGGTGTAAACTGTTGAACTTGCTGAGCCGTTGTGCTCATTCCTTGCATAATATAAATTTTGCAGGTAAAAATGAAACTTCAGAAGTATTAAATCATGAATAGAGATTTTGTGCGACATCAAAGAAAGTTGCAATTGTAATTGATGTATATATTTTGTTTGTATATAGAAACTGGAAATGGTTAAAATAGTGGAATGAGTATTTATGATTCATGATATATATATATATATATATATATATATATATATATATATATATATATATATATATGTAAGATTTTGATCGGATAAATAAGGTTTAGTTATGTATTTTGACTATTCAATAATACTTAACATGAAAGAAAAGAAAAGATAAAGGTTGCGATCCAGGAACTAGGATCGAGATGTAAGGATTTTAAATGTCAAGATATTTTAATACAATGATTGAAAAAAAAAATATACCGAAAAATTTGATAATTGATAATTTAAAGTCAATTAATGAATTGAATAAGGTGAATAAAGATTTATTAACGAACTGAAATTTGGACGTTAGGTAGATAATATATAATAAATATGAAATTTAAGGTAATAAAGTTTGTCGAATTCAGGGGTCGTTACAGATGGTATCAGAACTGAAGGTTATAAACTTTAGGTAAGCGATACCTTAGGCTATAACCTTAGTAAGAAAGAGTAAGGTTAGTTGCGTGTTCTAAAAATCCAAGCGTATAGTAAGCTTGTGACTCATGATTGTATGGTAGAGCCCCTTAGCGAATATGCGACTATGGCCTGACGAGGACAAGCTCCTCAAACCATATGATTGTGGTAAGTCCCTGAGCCTAAATACATGACAAGTTTGATGAACATGGGGGGGATTAGAATAGAGAGCCATAAGTTGAGAGATATAGTTCTCAAATATTGACTAAGGCTAAGAAATTATGAAAGATATAAGATTATAAAAAAGAGATAGAGATGTTAAGAAAGATCTAAATGAATGTAATAAATTAAGAAAATTCATAAGTTCAATTAAAAATATATCTGAAAGAATATTTGAAAGGATTCAAAGATGAATCCTAAAGAAAATCAGGGGACGCCTGATTCAAGCAATTAAGATGACAAAGTAATCTAAAAAGCATAGAAAGAGATCATAATAACATGATCAGGAACAGTAAGAGGATCATACTACGATACGATCACGAGATAAGGAAATCGAATAATGAATAGATTGTAAAGTAAGATTACGATGTGATCTAATGAGACTGTGAAATAACAGAGAGATCTGTTAATGATCCAAAAGGTATAGTTTGATGTTATAAAGAGATATGGTATTATGAAATAGTACGAGATGAACTCAGAGAATGATGAGACATGAATTACAAAAATGTTATGTTCAGGGGACAGAAAACTTAGGTACAAAATTTCAATTAAGAACTCACGTAGTAACTGAGTTGCACAAGCCTTTGTATGGGCAAGGGACTTGTGTTTACTTAGCTGCCATAGTGATAATCATTGAAATGTTAAAGTCGCGCTATCGATATACATATGTTGAGGAGGTGATTCTTTTCTCATATGTATATTTTATAGATAGATAATATTAAGTTTAGTCACGAGTTCTTAAAACTCATGCATATGGTAAGTCCATGACTTATAATCGTGTGGTATGTTTTGAGCCCCTTAGCATATGGACAGTGTTTGATGTATTCTCAGACTACATACTGCTAGAACATGCTTCTAAACTCATATTCTTGTGGTAAGTTCCTAGACTTATAATGTGTGGTAAGTTTGATGAACTATACGGGGGTATAGAAAAATTGGAGTAGCCAGGAATTTTAGTATGATAAGTAATAATAGTCCTAGCAATAAATACAGTAATTAGGTGAAGAAACAGAAGGAGCATGTTTTGGAATTTAGGATATTTCCACTCTTCTAGCTTTGCTAGACTTCTAAATCTTTGTCCTCAAGCTAACTTCGCACTAATGTGCTTTTAAAAATGCAAATAAATTTTATTATCATTCATGCACAGTAACACGGGTAGGTGGATTCACGCATCGTTGTCTATCGCGGTATGATAAAAACTAAAATGATTTTCAATGTTTTAAGCGATTTAAAAAGTGTTTATGCTACTTATTTCAGCTAGACAAAAATATTTTGAACATCAAAATGTATTTCAAAAGAATTATCAATGCACCTTTTAGCCCGGTGTAGATGTGATGAATGACGGAATGCTCAACGTGTTATTGAGACGGTGCGGTACTATGACGTCATAAGATGATTCGACACCATAAAGTATGGTGTAGGAATTATTAACGACGGAATTCTCAACGTACTGTCAAGATGATGCGGTAACATGAAGTCATAAATGATTTTGATTTATGAAAGTATGTCAAAACTATAAGTCAATGCCATTTGACTCGGCTAGACGCTTTGAAATTTTTTGACATGATGAATGTTTTAAAATTTCTGCGGGTTATAAATTGTTAAAAGAAAGTCTATGCTAATTGATCTGGCTAGACAAGCGTTGAAGAAAGATAAGTCTAAACTATTTGACTCAGCTAGACAAATTTTGAAATGTATTTATTGAATTCATATTCTTTGAAAGTTATGCCCAATCAAATTACTCTTTTATGAATTCTAGTGCTGGGATGAACAACCCCTACAAAAAGGGTATATAGAGAGATTACAGGTATTGCAGGTTGATCGAATGGTCACTTTGTGACGACCCCAAATCCGGGTTCCTTTAACCTCGGATCCGGTTCAACACTAGTACTACTTTTCTTTATTGTTCATGAATTACAACAATATTATAATTGCTAAATAATCATTTATTTACAATTTTACATCATCTCTTTCTATTCCAGAATCGCAATCTTTAAAATCCTATTACCACTTTGAGATCATATGTATAATGACTCAATCACACCATCCTATTATCCTTATACATAAAGGACAACGTCTGAAAATGATATTAAAAATAATATGTAAATGTTCTCTTAACATTTTAAGTTTGCTAATCTATAACACAACAAAACATAAACTCTTCATATATACTTACACAAGTAAATGAAGTAATCTACCCCAAGGTTTTACTATGAAAGCACATACGCTTCAATCTTGATGACTCGTTAGTCAATCTTCATCTTTGCCTCTACCGAAGTAATCGGCTTCTTCAAGCTACTCTGTAATGTTTTGTTTTAAGCAAGGGTGAGCACGACGGCCCAGCAAGTCTAACAGTTTCACATAACACGTAAAACAGTTCAATCATGCTTCATGCTTCATGCATACTATGCTTTGCAGTACATACATATTTCATGCATAACATGCCTCGCATTTAATCTACGCTTCATGTCTAGTATCTATCATGACATACAGTGCAATGAGAACAATTGTCTTAAATCAACTACCACATATTAACAGTTCAAGTCATCTTGTTTCACAAAGGCACATTAAAACATCTTTGCACATAACTACGTATGAGCACCTCACAGTTTAATAATAAACTTATAAATCATGCACATAATGCAACACA
This sequence comes from Hedera helix, assembly GCA_947179155.2. Classification (NCBI taxonomy): domain Eukaryota; kingdom Viridiplantae; phylum Streptophyta; class Magnoliopsida; order Apiales; family Araliaceae; genus Hedera; species Hedera helix. The sequence goes on from OX359283.1 coordinate 3,523,875, forward strand.
TTCTGAAAAACTTGCCTGGTTCGCTTCTACCAGTTACGCTTATTTGCGTCTTGCGTTCAACCTACAATTTATATAGGAAACAAATTGAAATAATCATTAGATATAATGACTATTACTTAGCCTTTATATAAGACTCTAACTTTAAATTATTAACTCTTAAGATGTCCGACAAACGAACCCTTAAGTTCCGGACAAAACCCTAGCCCAAACCTAGTTGGACATATCGGATACGCTAAACCATCTTTCACCAATACCTTGCGTTCTTCATACAACCTATATTTTATAAGTTGTCTAATATTTAATCACCAATGGACTCTTACCTTGGTTTAATTCAATTAAACTTTCTTCTTTACGCAACTTAATGATTTGGACATTTAATAATGTACCAAATATCTCAAAATATTATCTACCTTTGATAATATATAACTACAATCAAATATTATTAACCCTTTAATAATATTTTAATCACTTATTAATATTATTAACAATTTAATAATATTTTAATCATTTATTAATATTATTAACAACTTAATAATATTTTAACCACTTATTAATATTATTAATCATTTAATAATATTTTAATCACTTATTAATATTATTAACCATTTAATAATATTTTACCCACTTATTAATATTATTAATCATTTAATAATATTTTAATCACTTACTAATATTATTAACCTTTTAATAATATTTTAATCACTTATTAATATTATTAACCATTTAATAATATTTTAATCACTTATTAATATTATTAACCATTTAATAATATTTTAATCACTTATTAATATTATTAATCATTTAATAATATTTTAATCACTTATTAATATTATTAACCATTTAATAATATTTTAACAATGCTCAAATCCTTTAATGATTATTTAAATAATAATCTCTTAGTTAATTAATCTCATTTATTATTTAATATTCATTAAATAACAAATGATCATTTTATTCACTTTATCTCCCTTTAATTATTATTTAATATCATTTAAATAATAATTAACTAATTATCTTTATTTATTAAAATAATAAATAATTACCTTATTAACTTCATCTTTCTTTAATTACCATTTAATATCCTTTAAATAATAATTAATTATAATAATAGTTTTTATTTACTTTATTTTTTATTTATTATAAATAATAAATAATTATTAAAGTTGGGTCCCAAATTAATTATATTATTTTTTAAGCAATTTTATCAATTTTGGACTTAAAAGACCCGACCCGACCCGACCCGAATGGCCCGACCCGACCCGGAACGGAAAACTCACTGGCCGTGAACAGTGACCAAGGGCCCCGGCCCTCCTCTTGCAGAAACTGCAGAATTGCCATTTTCTGATTTTTCAACTTTTGCTCCTTTGATTAAATCTTGCATAACTTCTTCATTTTAAAACATTTTGGGGTGATTCTTGAGTCCATTCTCATTAGAATTTCCCCCTCTACAACTTCTCTTTATATCACAAATCCAAATTCCAAATGGATCTATGCTTAAAATCGCTCACAAGGGAAAAGTGAAAACTAACTTCACAATCCTTGGTTTTTAAAAATCATATCTTAACCATAACAACTCACATGAACATTATACCAACTAGGTTTTGTTCTTAACTTATATATTTACCATATCAAAGAAGAAAATCTCATACCTAACTTTTAGGTTTCAAAATATAAAGCTCCGAATCACACGTTCGTTTAAGGTTTCGTCGGTAAAAATCGTTTTCATACATTTTGCTAAACTTTTTAACACCAACACCCATAGATATTCATGTAAAACCCATGTGACCCTAGATCTACCAATCTAGCATGGATCTAAACATTTAGAGCTTGAGAATAACTTTTCTACCATAAATATTCAATATAAAATATAATGAACTTCAAAACTAGGGTTTAGGGTTAGTGTTATACCTTCTAGACTTGTGAGCTACTTTTCTCTCCTTCCAAAGATAGATGATGGAGTTAGATGACATCCAAGCACACTCCTCTTGAAGAATTAGACTTGGCTCACTTGACTCGGTAGTAACTCACTAAAAAACTCACTAACTCACTACCCTTTTTCTTTAACTCACCGAGTTAACTCTCTAGAATTTACTAACACATAATAAAAGCTCTCTAGCAATATTTTTGGAACCCTCACAAATGAAGACTTGATATGCTATTTATAGTAGTATAGATTTATACCTATAACACATATATCTATATAATGGATGTCAACCATTTTCCAAATTGCTAGCACAAAGCCTTGAGTGTTCCATACTCTATGTCAACAATTCAAATTAATAAAATTTTGGAGTCCAAGCACTCCACCATCAAATCCACCAGTCATGCCCCATAAATTGACCAAATTTCATTTATTTTTATTACCTAATTGGAGAAAATAACCTTCTAGAAGCTAATTTATCAATGGGTCAATATTTGGGCTTTGAAATTTAATCATTTGGGCCATGGATACTCCTTTGATCCATTGAAATGTTGGGCTACTAAATTAATTTACTAGGCTCCCAATTAATTAAAACATTGGGCTAGATTAATAAAATGCCCAATCATATAGAATTTTCCACAAGTCCGTCACTTAATTTAATTAATTGGCTTGTTTAAATAATTAAGGAACAATTTAATAATCAAATTAAATTTAATTTATGTAATCAAATTGGACTTGCCATATTCAATATTAATTAAATATTTAATTAGGGTTCCTCCCAAAAATCTTAGGTTAGTCCGTTAATTTAATAAATCCATTAATCGAACTTCCTTTATTAAACTTAATTCAATAACTTCCTCGGACAAATTATATAATCCAATTCACACTTTAATTTCCTTAAATATTAATCTACTAGATTAATTCCTTTAAGGCTCCCAACAATTAAAACAATTAAACTCTAAGTTGGGCTACCATAATTAATTCATTGAGCTAAGGTTTGACACAATTTAATTAGATCATTGGGCTTGAAAATTAAATCCCATCATTGGACTTCTCTACATTACCATTGGGCTTGTTACACCATTTCATTGTACTAGTCAATTAAATCAATATTGGGCTCTATACCACAACTTAATAATTAAGTTAATTACTTAATTAATTAACTTCTTAATATTGTCATTCTAGACAATCATTCTAAATTTTCCACAACTTTAACTCATAACTAATATAATTAATATAATTAATTATATTTCATGACTTTATATTTAAACTAATTAATTTATTAGTTTAATTGAGTATTAAATTTACTCATCTTCGTATTTGGCTAACAAGCACAACTCTAGGAATATATAACTATGTATATATATCCTTATAACCGTATTCACTTCTCAATTGAATTTATTTCTTTAATAAATTCTCTATATGCATCCTTACAATATTCTCACATTTAATTTCTAACAAATACATTATGTTAAAAAAAAATGTTTACCCAAATTCTACACATCTCACTTTTCAAACTCTAGGTTTTAAACCATAACTTTTAATAAAATCAATTAAGATATTATTTAAAATCTTGAAAATATCTGGGATATTACATTCACCCCTTCTTATAAGAATTTCGTCCCCGAAATTTTATCATACTCATTTCTACCAGTTTTTTTTTTTTTCATCTCTGAGAATATCTCTTTACTCATCAAATTATATGACTACCCTTTTCTAGGAAGTTCATACTTTTCACAATTCCAGAACAATGGAATATCTTGCAGAAGAATAAATTGAAAATCAATATCTTACAAAAGAATAAATTGAAAATCAAAATATTCATTAAAACTTTCATACTATTCTGAGGAGTCATAAAGACTGTGAACATACTGCAAGAATGTTTATCAATCACAAAGACTGAAAACATACCACAATGGTTTCGTACGCTAGGTGATCAGCCTATCGTACTCTAGCGCTGTGCACAACGACTTCTCTCGGGGTCGAACTCTTTGGATTTACCAACCCATATCAGCATGCCACCACTGTTGGGCGCCCCCTCGCGGGTTCTTTATTCATGGCTCTGACATATCCCCCATTATGGGGTTGTTCACCTCAGACTTACTACAAAATTCCGCTCCAGCATAAGTTGGATTGGAAAATAAAACTTGAGTCATTTCTGACCAAAAAGTGTCCAGTCAAAATAAATGACATAGACTCACATCATTGAACTGTTCGTATATTACGACTCAAAAATCATATCAGATTAGTTAAAGTAACTAAAATTCATTTATAGGACTTCATGATACCGCACCGTTGCAACAGTGCGTTGAGGATTCCGTCTTTTTCATCTCTGCACCATGGCTTTAATGGCGTGTGATGATTTTATAAATACATTTTGATATTTTCAAATCAATTTGTCTAGCCGAAACAATTAGCATAGACTCTTCTTTAAACGTTTCAAAATACTGAAAATTATTTTGACTTTGTCATATTACATCATACCATAGTGGGCTTAAAAATACATCCAACACTAGGTTATTCTGCATTGATGACTCCATCGTTTATCATCTTTGCACTAAGTGCATTAATGATTTCTAAAAATACATTTGTCTTTTCAAAAGCACAACAGTGCGAATTTAGCACGATTTTAAGAATTTCAAAGTCTAGCATAGCTAGAGGATTTGGAATATCCTAAAACCTCAAAACACCTCAAATTTTTCCTCCACATTCTTTTCCAGCTTAATAACTATATCTAGTATAGCCTTAACCTGACTACTTAACTCTATTCATACTCACTGTTCATCAAACTTACCACGTATTTGGGTTCAGGAACTTACCACAATCATATGGTTTGAGGAACTTGTCCTAGTCAGGCCAAAGTCGCCCATTCGCTGAGGGGTTCCACCACATAACTATGAGTCACGAACTTTCCATGCGTGTCGGTTCTCAAAACACGAACTTAACTTAACATCCTCTACCTATTCGTTATACATGAGAAAAGAATCACCTTCTCAACATTCATATAACAAATAGCGCGACACCAGGTTTCAATCGATTATCACTATAGGAAGCTAAGTGGTCGTCAAACCAAACACAATCTCCTGCCCATACAAGAAATTGGTCAACTCGACCACTAATCAATATAGAAAGTTAAGCGGTTGTTAAACCAAGAACAAATACATCAGTTTCCCAACTCTTCAACACTGTAAGGAACACCTGCCATCAGTGCATACGTTTATTCTACGATACACCCTGATCGTGCCAAGTTTCGCAGCAGCATCTCCTAAATTGGTTCGCTGACATATCATAGCCCCCGCCCATACAAGGGTTCGTTCAACTCAACCACTATATTAATATAGGAAGTTAAGCGGTTCTAAAACCAAAGCACAAATTCCCTGCCCATACAAGGAATCGTACAACTCAACCACTAATATGAGTCCTCAATTAAAAACCCACAAACCACTAATTTTTCTTATCTGAATACGAATTCTCTCCATACATATTTTAGCATATCTGCCTCATTACGAGTTCATTTCTCTAGATCATTTCATGATCTCATTAGCATTTTCTTTATGCTTCTCAAAATCTTATCATAAGATATTTTCTATCATTTCTTCAAATTAGGTACAACATGACCTTTTTCATCTCTCTTATATTTTCTCAAATCCATCTTTAGATAATCTTCTATATATGAATTTTCCAAATTCTTCTTTTATAACTTAAACTCTTCCGGAGTTTATTCATTTATCATTTTACTTATCTTCTACTACGGTTATAGCCTAAGGTACTCTTACCTAAGGTTTATAACCTATCAGCTCTGATACCAACTTGTGACGACCCCAAATCCGGGTTCCTTTAACCTCGGATCCGGTTCAACACTAGTACTACTTTTCTTTATTGTTCATGAATTACAACAATATTATAATTGCTAAATAATCATTTATTTACAATTTTACATCATCTCTTTCTATTCCAGAATCGCAATCTTTAAAATCCTATTACCACTTTGAGATCATATGTATAATGACTCAATCACACCATCCTATTATCCTTATACATAAAGGACAACGTCTGAAAATGATATTAAAAATAATATGTAAATGTTCTCTTAACATTTTAAGTTTGCTAATCTATAACACAACAAAACATAAACTCTTCATATATACTTACACAAGTAAATGAAGTAATCTACCCCAAGGTTTTACTATGAAAGCACATACGCTTCAATCTTGATGACTCGTTAGTCAATCTTCATCTTTGCCTCTACCGAAGTAATCGGCTTCTTCAAGCTACTCTGTAATGTTTTGTTTTAAGCAAGGGTGAGCACGACGGCCCAGCAAGTCTAACAGTTTCACATAACACGTAAAACAGTTCAATCATGCTTCATGCTTCATGCATACTATGCTTTGCAGTACATACATATTTCATGCATAACATGCCTCGCATTTAATCTACGCTTCATGTCTAGTATCTATCATGACATACAGTGCAATGAGAACAATTGTCTTAAATCAACTACCACATATTAACAGTTCAAGTCATCTTGTTTCACAAAGGCACATTAAAACATCTTTGCACATAACTACGTATGAGCACCTCACAGTTTAATAATAAACTTATAAATCATGCACATAATGCAACACATTCTGAAAAACTTGCCTGGTTCGCTTCTACCAGTTACGCTTATTTGCGTCTTGCGTTCAACCTACAATTTATATAGGAAACAAATTGAAATAATCATTAGATATAATGACTATTACTTAGCCTTTATATAAGACTCTAACTTTAAATTATTAACTCTTAAGATGTCCGACAAACGAACCCTTAAGTTCCGGACAAAACCCTAGCCCAAACCTAGTTGGACATATCGGATACGCTAAACCATCTTTCACCAATACCTTGCGTTCTTCATACAACCTATATTTTATAAGTTGTCTAATATTTAATCACCAATGGACTCTTACCTTGGTTTAATTCAATTAAACTTTCTTCTTTACGCAACTTAATGATTTGGACATTTAATAATGTACCAAATATCTCAAAATATTATCTACCTTTGATAATATATAACTACAATCAAATATTATTAACCCTTTAATAATATTTTAATCACTTATTAATATTATTAACAATTTAATAATATTTTAATCATTTATTAATATTATTAACAACTTAATAATATTTTAACCACTTATTAATATTATTAATCATTTAATAATATTTTAATCACTTATTAATATTATTAACCATTTAATAATATTTTACCCACTTATTAATATTATTAATCATTTAATAATATTTTAATCACTTACTAATATTATTAACCTTTTAATAATATTTTAATCACTTACTAATATTATTAACCATTTAATAATATTTTAATCACTTATTAATATTATTAACCATTTAATAATATTTTAATTACTTATTAATATTATTAATCATTTAATAATATTTTAATCACTTATTAATATTATTAACCATTTAATAATATTTTAACAATGCTCAAATCCTTTAATGATTATTTAAATAATAATCTCTTAGTTAATTAATCTCATTTATTATTTAATATTCATTAAATAACAAATGATCATTTTATTCACTTTATCTCCCTTTAATTATTATTTAATATCATTTAAATAATAATTAACTAATTATCTTTATTTATTAAAATAATAAATAATTACCTTATTAACTTCATCTTTCTTTAATTACCATTTAATATCCTTTAAATAATAATTAATTATAATAATAGTTTTTATTTACTTTATTTTTTATTTATTATAAATAATAAATAATTATTAAAGTTGGGTCCCAAATTAATTATATTATTTTTTAAGCAATTTTATCAATTTTGGACTTAAAAGACCCGACCCGACCCGACCCGAATGGCCCGACCCGACCCGGAACGGAAAACTCACTGGCCGTGAACAGTGACCAAGGGCCCCGGCCCTCCTCTTGCAGAAACTGCAGAATTGCCATTTTCTGATTTTTCAACTTTTGCTCCTTTGATTAAATCTTGCATAACTTCTTCATTTTAAAACATTTTGGGGTGATTCTTGAGTCCATTCTCATTAGAATTTCCCCCTCTACAACTTCTCTTTATATCACAAATCCAAATTCCAAATGGATCTATGCTTAAAATCGCTCACAAGGGAAAAGTGAAAACTAACTTCACAATCCTTGGTTTTTAAAAATCATATCTTAACCATAACAACTCACATGAACATTATACCAACTAGGTTTTGTTCTTAACTTATATATTTACCATATCAAAGAAGAAAATCTCATACCTAACTTTTAGGTTTCAAAATATAAAGCTCCGAATCACACGTTCGTTTAAGGTTTCGTCGGTAAAAATCGTTTTCATACATTTTGCTAAACTTTTTAACACCAACACCCATAGATATTCATGTAAAACCCATGTGACCCTAGATCTACCAATCTAGCATGGATCTAAACATTTAGAGCTTGAGAATAACTTTTCTACCATAAATATTCAATATAAAATATAATGAACTTCAAAACTAGGGTTTAGGGTTAGTGTTATACCTTCTAGACTTGTGAGCTACTTTTCTCTCCTTCCAAAGATAGATGATGGAGTTAGATGACATCCAAGCACACTCCTCTTGAAGAATTAGACTTGGCTCACTTGACTCGGTAGTAACTCACTAAAAAACTCACTAACTCACTACCCTTTTTCTTTAACTCACCGAGTTAACTCTCTAGAATTTACTAACACATAATAAAAGCTCTCTAGCAATATTTTTGGAACCCTCACAAATGAAGACTTGATATGCTATTTATAGTAGTATAGATTTATACCTATAACACATATATCTATATAATGGATGTCAACCATTTTCCAAATTGCTAGCACAAAGCCTTGAGTGTTCCATACTCTATGTCAACAATTCAAATTAATAAAATTTTGGAGTCCAAGCACTCCACCATCAAATCCACCAGTCATGCCCCATAAATTGACCAAATTTCATTTATTTTTATTACCTAATTGGAGAAAATAACCTTCTAGAAGCTAATTTATCAATGGGTCAATATTTGGGCTTTGAAATTTAATCATTTGGGCCATGGATACTCCTTTGATCCATTGAAATGTTGGGCTACTAAATTAATTTACTAGGCTCCTAATTAATTAAAACATTGGGCTAGATTAATAAAATGCCCAATCATATAGAATTTTCCACAAGTCCGTCACTTAATTTAATTAATTGGCTTGTTTAAATAATTAAGGAACAATTTAATAATCAAATTAAATTTAATTTATGTAATCAAATTGGACTTGCCATATTCAATATTAATTAAATATTTAATTAGGGTTCCTCCCAAAAATCTTAGGTTAGTCCGTTAATTTAATAAATCCATTAATCGAACTTCCTTTATTAAACTTAATTCAATAACTTCCTCGGACAAATTATATAATCCAATTCACACTTTAATTTCCTTAAATATTAATCTACTAGATTAATTCCTTTAAGGCTCCCAACAATTAAAACAATTAAACTCTAAGTTGGGCTACCATAATTAATTCATTGAGCTAAGGTTTGACACAATTTAATTAGATCATTGGGCTTGAAAATTAAATCCCATCATTGGACTTCTCTACATTACCATTGGGCTTGTTACACCATTTCATTGTACTAGTCAATTAAATCAATATTGGGCTCTATACCACAACTTAATAATTAAGTTAATTACTTAATTAATTAACTTCTTAATATTGTCATTCTAGACAATCATTCTAAATTTTCCACAACTTTAACTCATAACTAATATAATTAATATAATTAATTATATTTCATGACTTTATATTTAAACTAATTAATTTATTAGTTTAATTGAGTATTAAATTTACTCATCTTCGTATTTGGCTAACAAGCACAACTCTAGGAATATATAACTATGTATATATATCCTTATAACCGTATTCACTTCTCAATTGAATTTATTTCTTTAATAAATTCTCTATATGCATCCTTACAATATTCTCACATTTAATTTCTAACAAATACATTATGTTAAAAAAAAATGTTTACCCAAATTCTACACATCTCACTTTTCAAACTCTAGGTTTTAAACCATAACTTTTAATAAAATCAATTAAGATATTATTTAAAATCTTGAAAATATCTGGGATATTACACACTTGGCATATCAAGACACATGCATTGCAAACTAATCACCTGGCGTGCCAATGTATGGATGAGATATCTATCACTTTAATGACAGATAGATCCTTTGTCAGTGGTTTGCAGTATGAGGTACTCTGGGAGCGAAGTACTGTTAAACTTGGATACATGTTCACTCAGCATATTATAAAAATCCATCACTTTAATGACAGGTAAATTCTCTATCAGTGGTTGGCAGTATGAGGTACTCTGGGAGCGAAGTACTGTTAAACCGGGTTACGTGTTTATTCAATATATTGTGAAGGTTTTTTCAAAATAAAATTTTTAATTCCTCTACTCTTATGAAGATTGGATGGTAGGATGGGGTAACATTTTCTAGATGTGAGCGATAATGAAAATAGAATTTATGGAGTAAAGAAATTATGAAATATGATGAATTAGAAAAGCTACAATGTGCAGTAACCATGAGACAGGAAGGGAAAAAGGACATGTTGGATATGTTACAAAGAGAAATGGAATGTGAAGAAGGCTTATGAAAATGAATTAAGAAAAGAAGGTTGAACATGTAGAATAATGTTTATATAAATAATGTGCAATAGAAAATATGAAATAAGTTGATTGAATAAGGGTAAATACAATTAAAGAAATGAAGTTTTTCAGAGAATGAGAAACTATCTTGATAAGTGCATCAAGAAACGAGTTAAAGTTTTATTAATAAAATTTTAGAGAATTGTGAAATGAAATACTACAAAGAAATTGTAAACTTAGTTAAAAGTTGAACTCTTTGACTGTTACGATCATTATGGTGTTATCCATTAAAGAGGTGAGTTATGGATATTAAAGAGGTAAGATATGATTATTATTGGATTTAGTTGTTAATTATCAAGATAAAAGTATAGCAAAGTGCTATAAATGAAATACGTAAAGTTACTACGGTAATAGTGATTCCGGGGATGAAATCCTGTTAAGGGGGGAAGAATGTGAGGACCCGAATTTTCGGGATTATTTTAATAATATTAAATAAGAAATTAAATAATAAAGTTATCAAGGTTGTTTAGATTATTTATGATTGATATATTTTATGTGAATTAAAGTTATGTGATGAGATTTAATTGGTAAATTAAATCTGTACAGAGATGGGGATAAATTGTGTTGAATTAACATAATTGAAAAGTAAATAAATTGTTTAAAAACAATTTATGAAGAATAAGAGAAATTTCATGCAATTATGCAATTAAATTGTTGTTATTTAAAATAGTTGCGAATGTGCATAAATAATTATGTAAATAGTATTATATGGTGATGTGAGGTATATATATATATATATATATATATATATATATATATATATATATATATATATATATATATATATATATATATATATCTGTGTGTGTGTGTGTGTGTGTGTGTGTGTGTGTGCATGTTCAATTGTGATATTGATAAATTTTTATTGATTATGAGATAAAGGGATTAATAATTAAATTAATCCAAATTTAAATGAAAAGTTAATAAGGAGTTAGTAAAATTAAAGTTATTGATTTTAAAATTAATCAATAATTATGGCGAAAGTTTAGAAATTATTTAAGAAGATGAAGTAATTATATAAATTATATATTAATAAATTATATAATTTATATAAGGAAATTTAAGTAAAATATTAATGAAATAATAATTATATAAATTATATAAGAATAACTATATATAATTTATATAAGAGGATTGAATTAAATAAGGATGGAAGAAAAATTATATAAATTGTTCTTTGTGTAAAATGAAATTATTTACATTTTTATGAGGGGTAACGTTTTAGAAATTTAAATGTATTAATTTATTTAATTTTAATACATGATATATATATATATATATATATATATGAATTATGAATTTATGAGAGAGTTAAAAAAGGTCTGATTATTGATTATATAATTAATCAATAATCATGGAAAAATTTTGGAAATTATTTAAGAGGAGAAAGTAATTATATAAATTATATAATAATAAATTATATGATTTATATAAGAAAAGTTAAAGTAAATAGTAAGGAGATAATAATTATATAAATTACATAAAAATAATTATATAATTTATATAAGAAAAGTACATTAATTAAGAAAGGAAATATAATTGTACAAATGGTGCAATATTTTATTATATGGTGTATATTTAAAGTATGTCAAATAGTAAAGAAATGGGAAAGTAAATGAGGAGAAGGAATGTCTTAAATTATTAAAATTATGTTTATTGTATAATGGAATTGTTATGATTTTTATTGGAGATAATATTTTAGAAACGTGAACATGTTAGTTAAACATATTGTCCAGGTAACGAAGTGAAAAAGTATGAAAATTAATTTTTATAAGTTGTATGTGTTATTTTATTAATTTTGGAGGATGCATGTTATTATGTGTGTACAAAATTTGTCACGTAAAGTACCTTAAAAAGGTATAAATATTATTTATAAATCATGTTATGAATTTAGTGAATTAAAATAAATATTTTACATACATTATGTAAAATATTTATTACACGAAATAACTATGTAGTGTATTAAAATATTTAATTATGCATGAATTATTTATTTATGTTTTTGCTATCCGAATTGATCAAGTCGGTTGTGGCATGGATAGGTCGGTGGAATTATTGTGTTCTCCAAAATAGTTAATTACTTTTAGTTATAAGAAAAAGCAAAGCAAGAAAAGGAAATACAAAAAATACTCTCCCTCCTCCATTTATATTACCATCCGAAACCACCACCACCCGACCACCATCACCACCGAGAGGGAGGAATTTTTGGTGCCATCAAAAGGAAGAACAAGCTTCAAGGAAGGTGTTCAAGCTTTTGGGAAGATATAAATTATTTTATATGATTTATTTTGGTATTTTTGAGGATAAAATATTTTTGTGAAAAATTAGTAAATAATTAGAATAATTATTCTAAATAATTTTTAGATGTATATATGAGGATTATATCATGTGTTAAAGTAATTATGTTGTGAAAAATTAGAGTAAAAATGGTGTTTTGATTGGTTGTTTGGCTACAATATTCGAAAGAAGAAAATGCGCGGCGGCCAAAATTTTTCGGAGAACGGGAATGAAACAGCGTCGTTTTGGGAGGAAAAAGGGGAGTCGAGCCATGCACGGCTGTAAATTTTTGATAACCGTTAGGTCAAACGCGTAGGCAGAAGCGAAGGTCGCGCAATGCGCGGCTGGCACGGTTGGTTAATTACCAGCGTGCCCCTGCACTTTTTCGAAAATGACCAGTGTGTCCTAGAAGTTACGAAAATTACGAAAATGCCCTCAGAAATTAGTTTTTAATTAAATAAATGTTTAAAAATTATTTAAAAATTGTAAAAAATACTAAAAATATAGAAATGATATTTGGGCATTAAATTTAATATTTTTGCAAAAATATTAAATATTGAGGATTAATATTTAAATATTTTAAATATTAATCTAGTATGTTTAAAAATTTAGAAAATTGTTAAATAAAATCCGGACAACCGAATATTCTAAATTTTATCCAACGAGTTGGGTGGTCTGCATTGAATGTGTTTTATATTAATTAAATTAATATATTAGAGTACTAATCAATTATTATTTAATTGATTTACTATAGGTCGTACGCGAAAAGTTATAGATTGATTATTTATTAATTCCGACACCGAGGCAAGTTCTTCAGTACTTGATTCTAATTAGTTATATGTTACTGTATGTTAATTTTTGTTCAAATGCATATAAAATTTTGTGTTATATGATTCATTGTTGATATGACTGCTATGTGCCTTCGGTGTAAATATGTGACTACATGTGAAGGGGTTCAATGTTTACGTTAGGTAAATGTTAATTTGAGTTGGATATGATACACATGAAATATATTACTTTAGCAGAAACACAATGCATGATGTATGTCCCACAGAGTACGTTATGTAATGTGGTACATGAAGCATGAAAGGTGTAAAATGTTGAACTTCCTGAGCCGGTGTGCTCATTCCTTGCATAATATAAATTTTGCAGGTAAAAATGAAACTTCGAAAATATTAAATCATGAATAGAGATTTTGTGCGATATCAAGGAAAGTTGCAATTGTAATTGATGTATATATTTTGTTTGTATATAGAAACTGGATATGGTTAAAATAGTGGAATGAGTATTTATAATTGTTCATTGTACTATTAATAACTTGCTATCTGTTTTCAACTTTATGATTAAACCTTTCAACATTCTATCTTTGCTTAACTATTCTTAGAACACCTATCTTATTATTTGACCACCTTGTCTTCATCCCATAGCCGTAGTAAGTCTCCAGAGTGGGAGCAGTGTAGGCGTAAGGATTTTTCACTATGGTATGCGTCTGCTTAGGTAAGAAGGTATGGGTCTAAGAAATAGTTGTTAGCAAGAGATTGTTAGAGCCATTTGTCATTTTTGTTGACCCATATTCAATTTATTAGTTAGTTCGTGTTCAATCTTGCCTCTTGTTTGCCTACCCTTTTGCAGAAAGTGTCTTAGTGCCTTGAGAACAGTATTCAAAATATGAGTAGACTGTTCAGATCTAACTCTTCAGCTAGTTATAGGTCAAACCTTTCTTCTATTCTTGATTTTATCAACCAGGAAGAGCACAGTTATGATAATTTGAGTCAAGACCTTGGTAATTAGAACATACCTAATGTTTCACCTAAAGAAATTTACAAGTCAACTTTTTCTGATAATTTTAAGTCTGATTATAATGTTAAAACTGTTGAAAATGTTTATGCTATTAATAAAGAACATGAAAATTGCTCTTTATTAACTAATGGAGTTATTAAAAAACATAGACTTAAATGATATAATTTTATTCACATAGGTCTAATTCAAGTTGCTGTTAAACCCCTAAGCATTAAAGGTATTAATTCTAGCATACTTTTATGTCTGCGTGATGCTAGATATTTAAATTATGTGCCTAGCATCTTAGGCATAATGGAATCTAGTTTGCATAATGGACCTGTCCATTTTAACTGCTTTCCAGATTTTACATTAAGTCTAAGTGACCCACATTTGTTAAAAGCATTAACTTTAAATATCAAAACAGCTGGAGAAATCACCCAAATGATTGAGGGATCTCAGGCTCTTGCTTTGATATTTAGAATTTATTATAAAACTATGAAAACTAATTTAAATGTGAAAGCCTTAAGTAAAAGTCCTAAAGATAAAACTATTCTTATTCAGAGTAGCACCAGTGATGCTAATATCCAAGTTCCAAAGACTATCATTTGGAGAGATATAAATCTCCCGAGGCAATGGATATTAGAAAATGAAATGCCCCAGAGACCAGTTAATAATAACATAATGAATTTAGAAAATATTAAACAATACTTAGATGGAACTGTTCGGATAAGTTTTGATGATTCAAGACTTGGACGATCCTTAGTCATTGAAGATGTCAATAGTACTATAACACCTTCTGTCAGTAATACTATAGCATCTTCTAGGAAAGATCCAGAGTTATTAAGTAAAAATACACTTCAAAATATTAAGCTAAAAAGAGTTATCAATGAAGGACAGACTAGTCAACCCTGCTATAATAATGAAACTGTTAGTCAGGATGAAGATAATGAACAACAATTATCACCTACACAGTCTGATTTTGAAGCAATTAACCATCAACTTAGAGTTTTAAGTAAAGAGTTTAAACCTAAATGGGAAAGATTAACTAATGATTTTAATTCAAAAGAAAATAAAAATAAAAGACATCAATTTCGAGAAAACCATAATGAAATTGATAGAGAAAAGGTAATTAAAAAATGGAAAAAATTTGTAATAAAAGAAAAGATAAATATTACATTTTATTCATAGTATGAAAGATATTATGGAAAATGTAATGTTATAACAAAAAAAACATGGGTAAAAGAAGATAAAACTAAAGTTTCGTCTAGTCATCCTCCTTTAGAAACAATAATAATAAAAGTTCAAAACACTTCTGTCACTGCTAGTCCTTTCAAGATTGCTGAAGGAACTAATATTAATGAAAAAAAGATTATTGAACAAAATAATTTCACTAATCAATATTTAGCAACTCTAGGAAAACAGTTAGATAAAATTGAAGAAAAGTTTGAAGATAAAATTATCAGTCAAGATGATAAAATTGAAAAACCTTTGTTAAACTTACCCCAAAATAGGCAAGGTCTAGGATTACCTAGTTCTGATAAACAATTAGTTAAAACCTTGGATAAGTTATTTAAAAATCTAGATGCTACTGCTGAGTCTAGTGGATCTAAGTCTTTAGCTGTCATTGAAAAATATGATAGCCAAAGCGAAGATTCTAGTAATAGTGAGTCTACCACCACAGGTAATTCAACTATTGAAGAAATTGAAAATCAATTCAAGAAATTAACTTTTAAAAACCCAACTGTTACCAGTTAGACAAAAAATGGTATTCTAAACCAACCCCTCCAGACTTACAGTTTGAAGAAAGGAATTTAGATAATCAATTTTCTGTTTCTGCAAATAAAATTTATGAATGGAACATAGATGGTCTAAGTGAACAAGAGTTATTAAATAAATTAAATCACATGTCCATGGTAGCAAATAGTTATTTAACCAACTATACTGCTCTAACCCAGCCAGACATTGTTGAATTACTGGCTAGTGGTTTTACAGGAATACTTAGGTCTTGGTGGGAAAAACACCTAACTGAAGACTCTAGGTATAATATTATTCATGTCGTTCAAACTGATCAAGAAGGTAACCCTATATTTAATGAAGACATAGGTTTTGCCCCTTCTGATGGAGTTAACACATTAATTTACACCATAATTAAACATTTTATTGGAACACCTAGTAACATAACTGATAGAATTCATGACCAGTTAAGTAATTTGTCTTGCCCGACTTTAAGTGATTTCAGATGGTACAAAGATGTGTTTACCTCTAGAGTTATGATGCGTGATGATAGTAACAAACCCTTTTAGAAAGAAAAATTTGTTAATGGATTACCTAATTTATTTGCCTATAAAATCCGTGAAGAATTAAGTAAAAATTTAGGTTTTATAGACTATGATAATTTAACCTATGGTGATATAATTAGTCAAATACAAAAAACAGGAGTTAAAATGTGTATTGATTTTAAAATTAGCAAACAAGCCAATAAAGATAAAAACAAAGCTAAATATGAGTTAGGCTCTTTCTGTGAACAATATGGTCTGCCCCCTATTGCTCCTTCTAGAAAGAAAAGTCACCATAAAAAAGATAAAAAATATAAATTTAGAAAACATAAATACAATAACAATGAAAGTTATTATAAAAAATCTCCTAAAAATACAGGTTATAAAAAACCCTATAAAAAGAAAAATTATAAAAAATTTGATAAAAGTAAAGTAATTTGTCATAATTGTGGTAAATCTGGACATTATAAAAATGAATGCAAAGTAAAAGAAAAATTAAAACAATTAAAAATATCTGAAGAAGATAGTAACCAGATAATTGAGTTAATGAGAATAGAAAATGATTCTAGTAATAATGAACATGAAGATTATTATTCTCAGTCTTCCAGTGAAACTAATAATTCAACTTCTGGTAATGAAAGTCCTAAAATAACTTTAGGATGTAATGATACTTGCTGTAATAAATCCCTAAACGTTTTAAGTAAACAAGAAGAAGAACAAGGCTTACTAATTGATCTAATTAGTAAAATTTTTGATCCCCAATTAAAAATACAATATACTAAACAATTGAAAGATCTTTTTAATAAAGATACCCCAGCTAATAAAATTAATAAATTAAAAGAAAAACCTATTTTCAGCCTTAATAAGACTTTAGAAAGATTTAAAAGTCCAGTAAGAGAAATAACTTTGCCTGAATTAAACCAAGAAGTTAATAATTTAAAACGAGAAATTTCTAAATTAAAATCAGAAATTCTTGAGTTAAGAAATGAAATTAATAAACTAAAAGAAAAGGATACTTTGTTAGTTAACAGCTCCTCTGATAGTGAAGATAATGAAGAAACTGAAACTTCTAAAGTTAATAACCCAGATAGTGATAATGAAACCCTTAATCAACAAGGATTGTCTTTAAGTATATTAAAATCTCTTACCATTCAAAAATGGTACATTAAAGTCACCATAATTATTAACAAAACTTTCACTTTAGAAATCCCAGCCTTAGTTGATACTGGTGCTGACTTAAATTGCATTCAAGAAGGTCTTATCCCAACTAGGTATTATGTGAAAACTACTGAAAGAATGACATCTGCTAATGGAAGTAAAATGGATATAAATTATAAATTACCTAAAGCTCATATCTGTCAAGATAATGTTTGTTTTGAAACATCTTTTGTTTTAATACGAAACATGACAGATAAGATTATTTTAAGATTACCATTTATATATTTATTGTACTTTTTTACTACTAATACAGATGGTTTAACTAGTAAACATTTAGGGCAAGAGGTAACATTTCCGTTTATTAATAAACCTAAAAGCAAAGATTTAAGGATAATTCAAGATGAGTCAATTTTCAAAAATTTGAATATCTTAAATAATAAGACAAATCATTTAAAATACCTAAAAGATGAAATTAAGTACAAGAAAGTTGAAGAACGTTTAAAAAATAATAAGTTACAAGAACAAATAAAAAATTTTACAAAAGTTTTAACTGATTCTGTTTGTTCTGATCTTCCCCATGCTTTCTGGCACAGGAAGAAACATATTGTTAGGCTACCTTATGCTAAGGAATTTAAAGAACATTTAATTCCTACTAAGGCTAGACCTATTTAAATGAACCATGAACAGATGGAACATTGTAAAAAAGAAATTAATGATTTATTGAAAAATGGATTAATTAGAAAGAGTAAATCCCCTTGGTCATGTCCTGCTTTCTATGTTAATAAGAATTCTGAAATAGAAAGAGGAGTCCCCAGGTTAGTCATAAATTATAAACCTCTTAATAAAGTTCTTGAATGGATTCGGTATCCATTACCTAATAAAAAGGATCTGAGTAAAAGGCTAAGTCAAGCTGTCATTTTTAGTAAATTTGACCTTAAGAGTGAATTCTGCCAAATCCAAATTAATGAGAAAGATCGTTACAAAACCGCTTTCAATACTCCTTTTGGTCATTATGAATGGAATGTCATGCCTTTCGGTCTTAAGAATGCCCCTAGTGAATTCCAGAATATTATGAATGATATTCTAAACCCTTTCAGTCATTTTGCTATTGTTTACATTGATGATGTCCTTATCTTTTCCAATTCTATTGAGGAGCATTGGAAACATTTGAATTCATTTTTCCAGACAGTCAAAACCAATGGTTTAGTCATATCTTCTACAAAGTTCAGTTTGTTCCAAACAAAAGTCAAATTTCTTGGTTATCATATTCAATATGGAACTATTCAGCCTGTTATTCGTGCTATTCAATTTGCTGATAAATTTCCTGATAAAATCCTTAATCAAACTCAACTTCAGAGATTTTTAGGATCTCTTAATTACATTGGTGAATTCTATAAAGATCTGAGAAAACAGTGTAAACCCCTATTTGAAAGATTACAGTCAAATCCTCCTCCTTGGACTAACGTTCATACTTCCATAGTCCAAAATATTAAAAAACATGTCAAGACTTTATCTTGTCTTGGCATCGCCAATCATAATGCATTCAAAATTGTTGAAACTGATGCCTCCGATATTGAATTTGGTGGTATTCTCAAACAAAAGTTAACCCCTACTTCTTCTGAGCAAATTGTATCTTTCTATTCTCATGCTTGGGATTCTACTCAACTCAATTACTCTACTATTAAAAAAGAAATTTTGTCATTAGTTTTATGCATTAATAAATTTCAAAGTGATTTATTAAATCAAAAGTTTTTAGTCCGATTGGATTGCAAATCAGCAAAATATGTTTTAGAAAAATATGTTGAAAATATTGCCTCTAAACAGATTTTTGCTAGATGGCAAACCTTATTAAGTATTTTTGAATTTAATATTGAATATATTAAAGGAAGTAATAATTCTATCCCTGATTTCCTAACTAGAGAATTTCTCAATTCAGGAAACAAACCCATATCTCCTTCCCAATGAGTGTGCGAGGTAGTGCATCTTCCAGCCGTGGTGGCAAAAGTAAAGTTGCAGTAAGTTCTTCTTCCCTTTCTCCAGTAACAGGGACAATAGTTCCTCACCCAAGTTATCCTCCTCAGTTACCTTCAACCAAATTTCAGGTTTTAGGTCAAATTCCTAAACCTTACAGTTCAGCCTTGGCCAGTCAACCTAAACCTTTCGACCCCTTCGAAAGCCAAGTTCAGCCAACCATTCCGACTTACCCCAAAGATGAATATAATTCCAGCTATGAAGTTAACCTGTTTTATGTTGAACCCTCAATGAACCCTAAAAATGACCCTATTAAACTCGCCACCCAATTTTTTCCCCCTGGATGGCATTCTGTCCTTTTTGCTCCCTATAAGTCATTAACCTTTTATAAAGATATTCTTCTCCAAACTGAATCAGTTGCAATTAAGCCTATTTATGCTCGAGATGATTCAACCAAAGTTCTTTACCATTCTCTTTATATTAAACAAATTTCTCCACCTTGGGGAAAGCATCTCTCTGATCTTTGTCCTCTTAGTAATTCTAGTAACCCTGTGATTACTAAAGATGAAAGTTATTTTAATTACTATGATTACATGGAAGCCTGGCATAGAGTTTTCCTATACCAGAATCCTTCTTTCAGTCATTCGTGGTTCCTCCAATTCGACCACAAATTTAAAAGTCAAATTCCTTTCTGGTTTACCATTTGGTGGTCTAGATATGGTCCTCTGAGTTCTATTCTTCCTGAACTCCTTCTTTCTCAAGTCAACCATTATAGTAATAACTCCCCATTTAATTCAAAAAATGAAGATATCCCCATACTGCTCCGCTTTGTTAGTAAATATAAAATTCCTTGGATTTTAAAATGAAAATTATTATTCTCAGTCTTCCAGTGAAACTAATAATTCAACTTCTGGTAATGAAAGTCCTAAAATAACTTTAGGATGTACTGATACTTGTTGTAGTAACCAGAATTTTCTTTGTTAAATGGTGGGATAAGTTTGATGTCAACAGAATTGTCAAACAAGTCCAAACTGAATTCCCTCCTACTCCGGTTAAACCAATTTCATCTTCAATCCCTGGAACTTCCAAAGTTAAAAAGGAAAAATCAAGCCCTTCTACATCCGTTGATTTGTCCAGTTGTTCAGTCAAAGAATTAAAATTAATGGCTGATGCTATTAAAGCCAGAGTCTCTGAGTTACACCAGCAAAGTGATGAAGATGACAGTTCTGAAACGGCGTCAGCTTCCAGTCAAGCTTCTTCAAGTAAAGATCCATATGGATCCATTTCCCTCCAAGATGCTCAAGATCCGTTTGCTTGACCCATTTGCAGGGAATCTTGTCAAAATTTATTCCTGGCCCACGCCAACCTCTCAGTTACCCTATTTTCAGCCAAAAGACGCACCCGATGTGCTTTTAGTCACATGCTGCTGCTTTTTCTGCCAAAAGTAGCCGAAAGTGAAGATGCTCCGACAAGAGTCACTGTTTAGAAAAGTAAAGTGTCTGTAATAATTTACTTTTATAAAAGTTTTGCGTCTGTATTCGTTTGCTTTTGTAATAGTAAATATTCGCAATCATGTAACAGTTCGTTCCTTATTCTATAAAAGGAACCCGAACTCATTTGTTTAGGCAGACTGCGAACCCATAGGATAGTTTTGGTAAGAAACCTAAGAAGACTCAGAATTCCTTTTCTGACTAATCTTCAGTTTATATTACTTCTTCTTATTTCTTGAGTCAATCTTTGTAATTATTTTCAAAGTAATCAAAGAAATTATTTGAGTAAACTTATTTGTTTTGCATTGGACTGACATCTGTTGGCCAGGGTACAAATCTTGCATATGATATACAAATGAAGGTCCTTTCCCCTATTCCCTTCATTTGCATCTGCATCTATACCGCCTATATGGTCGGTTTATATCTATACGTATAATTTAATTTCAGTTATTATATTCAACTATGAGGTCCCTTTCCCAATAATCCCCTTGCATCATTCATACTTGCATCATTCATATGAACTGTGAGTAATCCACCCCTCTGTTCTCTCAGATATATATATATATATATATATATATATATATATATATATATTGAGTATCCAATAATACTTAACATGAAAGAAAAGAAAAAGTAAATGTTGAGATCCAAGGACTAGGTTCGAGATGTAAGGATTTTAAATGTCAAGATATTTTAATACAATGATTGAAAAAAAAATATATACCAAAAAATCTGATAATTGATAATTTAAAGTCAATTAATGAATTGAATAAGGTGAATAAAGATTTATTAACGAACCGAAATTTGAACGTTAGGAAAATAATATATAATAAATATGAAATTTAAGGTAATAAGGTTTGTCGAATTCCGGGGTCATTACAGCAGCACCGCAAGATCAGCAGCTTGGCAGCGCATCACATGAGCAGTTTACCAGACCATCAAAGTAGCAGACCGTAGCAAAGCAAAACTACAGAAACATTGCGTCATCTCGGTTTATTACTTGATCCTTGCTGTAGTTTTTAATATGTGTCGCTAAATTATTTCTGAGGTGTAGGATGAAACATTATTAATTATGTAATGTTCTGAAATTTATTATTAATTCTCAATTTGATTTTATTGGTTAATAATTCTTATTTATTTGATTAAGTTGAGTTAAATTGTTTCATTCATAATATCATGTATTTTGAATAGCTTCAATTAATTTAATTTAATTTGAGTTGCGATTTAAATGTTTTAAATAAGAACTTAGATGATTTGTTTTTCAAAATATTGGATACATATAATGCTTTGGTCTTATACATTGAACCTTGAAAATAAGAATTTACAAAAAGAAATATTTTTATGAACTTAAATGAAAAATCTTGAGAAAACATTTAATTGATTTTCAAATTGCAACTCCAAATTGATAATGAATAATAAGATATACATAATTAATATTGTAGATTTTGAACCTCAGAACTTTCTTCCATTTACTAAAGTTAGTTATTTAATTAGTTTTATTAATTTAGTTTTAGTTTTAATTATTTCAAAAATCACTTTTTGTTAACTAGATTAGAATTGAATATAATTTAGATTTAATTAATTATTTAATAATCCTCGTGGGATCGACCTCGTACTTCGCGTAAAATTATTTTACAATAGATTCGTGCACTTGCGAGTATTTTACAAAATTTAAGCACAACAGATATTTTATGATTATAGCTTGTTATATTAAAATGAATTCTAAAGGTTGCAATTTGGGAACAAAAAATTTATAAAGTTTTTAATTAACTAAGTTGTAATATCTATTTTGATATTAAATAATGTTATAAAAAAAATTAAAATTTATAAAATTTATCATTTATATTACTGAATGATGACGTGGAGTTTGATTGAGGTCGGATTGTGAGCACCGAATTCGACGATAAGGAGACTCGAATTTTGGGGTGTCACATTCATCATCTCTTTTTGTTTGTTGATCACTACAGAGGTTGCCTACAGAGTCTGAAGATAACACCTTCGGGACATATTCTAATCCCCAACTACTTCCCCAACCTCATGCTCTGTTGGAAATTTCATTTTTAAATAGAGAATAGATGTAATAGCCCTGAGTGCCAACAGTGTAGTTCTTCCTAAAATGATATTGTAATTATTTTTTACATTAACAATGTAGAATTGTATCATAATGAAAGATTGCTTTAGAGTTGAGCCGAGCACCATCGGCAACTCAATAGTTCCAGCGATTAGGACACGAGAGTTACCAAACCTATAAAGAAAAGGTTTAGCATAAGGCTCTAGCCTCCTGCCCCCAAATCCATTCGATTATAGGCATGCATATAAAGCACATTGATCGAACTCCCATTATCAACAAGAATCTGCTATATATCCATGGACCCGACTTACATAGTTATTACGAGGCATCATTACGGGGGAGGACCACATCCGGCCGGTAATTCTCAATAATAAATGTAATGTGATCAATCTTAAAATTCTTAGACTATGCAGACATCTGGTGAACAGCCCTGGCATAATCCTTTCTCTTCTTGTTAGGCAGGGCTGTTGTTGATCCTCCAGATATAACATCAACTACCCCCTTGATGCCGAATTGGGGGGTAGTGGAGCAATCTGATCAAAGGCAGATCATTTAGCTCTTTCCGCCATGTAGCAATTCATATTTCCCTACTGGATTTTCTCTTCAAAGTAATCCTTTAACTGGTAGCAATCTTCGGTATCGTGGCCTGGTGCCTTTTGATAAGTACAGTATTTGTTACTGTTCTTCTGCCTAGCAAATATCCTGATTTTTTAGGGCTTATAGAAAAGGGCTGATTTTTAATTTTGCTCACAATTTGAGCTCTACTGGTGTTCAGGGATGTGTAGTCTTTATTTTCTCTATCCCTGGAATTCTCGTTCTATGGTCAATCTTCTCGGGAATCTCTTCGGCCATTGCCATTTCTGTTGACGTCTTTCATTCTGTCATCCTTCCAACCATTATCTTTTTTATCAGCACTATTGCCTCTAGGGTCCTTTCTTTGATAATTATTATCATCGTATCTCGAAGAGCCCCTAAGATTGGCCAAGGCCTCCTCAATTTCAATAAACTTGTCCACAATCACATAAGTTTCAGCTAGGGACTGAGGAGGTTTCAGGATAAGTTCTTTGATGAGTCGACTGGACTTGTCCACGTTCAAGCCCATCGTCAAAAACTACATCGCTTGGGTCGAATCCAAAACAAGGATTTCAGTCACCGCTTCTCTAAACCTATTTATAAATTGTCGGAGAGACTTGTTTGCTCTCTACCTCACTTGCAATAGGGAAGTAATCATTCTGGCATGCTTTTTATTTCCACCGAAGCACGTGTGAAATTGATCAAGCAGCTCCTCCAACGAATAGATTGAGCCAAGAAAGAGGGAAACTATCCATTCTCTAGCCGTGTTCTTCAAAGTGAAGATGAAAAGGTGGCACATCCCCACTGCATCATACCTGTGAAAATGCATCACTCGCTCATAAGTTGTGGTTATGGGGTTCACTGATACCGTCATATGTCTCCAATATCAACGTTACCTTGAGTGAGCGATCAATTGTTGCCTACTCAAGCTCCTTACTAAAAGGAGACAAGTATGGTTTTTGGTCGATGGCATCGACACATCTTCAATATTCCTTGGGACAGAAGACTCTCCGACCTGGCTATCTTGGCATTGCTTTTGTTGTTGCTCGCCACCTCTATGGCGTGGCAGAATTCTAGACCTCTGGCATCGATCTCCAAAAGTCAATAACGGGACAGTAATTGACCTTTGGTCATGGCGTGGGACATGACGAGCTGACCAAGACGGTGCCCCCTACTTATTCAATTTATCCTTTGTTTTTTCCAGTTCCACAAACTATTTATCAAGCTCCTCCTATTGAACCTGTAGAGATCTCTTCTTATCTTGGAGCTCTTGCAAACGGCTTTGCTTGTCAGCATCAATGGGATGCTATGACTGCGAACGCGATTCCTTGCGAGATAGGTCGTGGTGGTGGCTACAGTGTGGGATTTTAGACATTTTAATTGTTTGGTTATAGGATTGCTTAAGGAAAATTTTCACTAAACACTGACAGACCCTCCTTCAATCGTCAATGTTAACGCTTGAATTTGTTAGGACGCTTGACCACTGTCAATGACGTTGAACCGACACAATTAAACAACCAAAAACACTTGACGGCGTGGACCGTCAGGGGATAGCTTTAGCGTGAGAGTAAGTACATATCTCAAGATTTGTTAACAATTGAGGTGCTTAGTATTTAATAGGAAAATATAGTATTAGATTCTACCTCAATTGTTAGCTCTCCTTTTTATCACTGAAGTTCTCCTCGAACCGTTGAGACGTGCAACGAATATATTGGAGAGATAACCCACGACTCTGTCACGTCCGATAACTGTCACAATGTCCAGAGTGAGTACAGAGTGGTAACCGTTATGGTAACTATTGCACTTATCCCATCTCCCGGAGTGTGCTAATGACTAATGTCAAACACAATTTAGCATGGTTTTCTCAAATATAAACTATGGGGATTCATTACAAGTACTGGACTATAAAAACATTTAAAATTGAATGTCTGGAACTTCAAAAGCATTATTACACATCAAAGCTTATGCTGAGTGAACCAACTGTTGAGGCAGAATAGAACTACCACCATACTTGTAACGACCCCGAAATTCGACCCATATTCTTACCTTAAATTTTGTATTTATGATACATTATCTTTCTTAACGTCCAAATTTCGGTTCGTTAATATATCTTCAACCTCCTTAATTGATCCATTAGCTGATTTCAAAATCATCAATTACCAAATTTTCGGTATAAATTTTTCTTTTTCTCAATTCGATTATTGTAATAGAATATTTGGATTTTTAAAATCTTTATATCTGGATCCTAGTCCCTGGATCGCAACCTTCACTTTTTCTTTCTGTAACCAGTATCATAAAGCTCGATATTCAAAACTTAATATTGTTCGTATCCATACAAATTATTTTTGATTTCATAATCCATAATTAAGCCATTTAATAATCTCTATCGTAACATCTATCTAGTACAATCACAATTCAAAATTTAACTTTACTTATCCTGTCTTGATTCAACATATATGTACATACCAAATATAAACTTAACAATAGTATTCACATTAAATTATGTTATTGAAATATAACAATAACGTTCACAACCTTCTGTGATTATCCGTCTTTATATCATCTGATATTTTTGAAATTCATTTCTTTCCTGCAAAAATGTTTATTAAGCAAGTAATGAGCACAACGGCTCAGCAAGCTCAACAGTTTATGCTTCACATATCACATACTTTAACATGCTTGGTGTGTGTCATATATCATGTGCTTGTGCTTCAACTATAGCAATATATCTCATATCGTTGCACGAAGAACACATTGTGGTCATATTAAACACGTATCACATAGCACATAAATTGTATGCATTTAAAACAAGAATTTCATATCATAATAGTTCAACATTTAACATAAAGGAACTGAAGAACTTGCCTGGCGTCCAGTTATTTAAATTGATAGCTCAAACTCTTAACTCGATCAACCTATAATCATAAAATAATCAAATAATAATTATTTATCTCTTTATGATATTAATTTACTTAATTAATATCATCTCTAGGCCAATTATTAATTTTTATGGTTAATTATATTAACCTCGTCCTTTAAAATATTAACATAACTTAATATTTAATGCCTTCACTACGGACAACCCGGCTCATCAGATAAAATTAAACATATTTGGTTGCCCGAAAATTTTATTTAAACATTTTTGAAATTATAACCTTATTAGATTAATATTTAAACATTTAAATATTAATTCCCAATATTTAATATTTTTACAAAAATATTAAATTTAATGTCCAAACATCATTTCTATATTTTTAGTATTTTTCTATAATTTTCTATAATTTTTAAATAATTTTTAAACATTTATTTCATTAAAAACTAATTCTGGGGGCAATTTGGTAATTTCCGCGGCAAAGGGACAAAATTGGCATTTTCCGGAAAGCTCAGGGGCATTTCCGTCATTTCGGCAACGTTAGGGACAAATCCGGAATTTTCCGGAAAGTCCAGGGGCATTCTCGTACTTTCCGCGCTCCTAGGGACACGCTAGGTATTTCAAGAAAAGCTGAAGGGCACGGCTGTAATTTTACAGGGCCAAGGGACACGGTCGATATTAACCGAAAAGAGCAGGGGCACGCTGGTAATTTCCAGCGTGTCGTCAGTCGTCCGCGCAACGCGCGGCGACTGTTTCTGCCGACGCCCAAAAACGACGTCGTTTCCCCCAGCTGCTTTCGTGCCCCGCGCAATGCGCGGACCCTTCTCCAACACGCCCAGAAACGGCGTCGTTTCGGGCTGCGCTTCTGACTGAAATCCATCCGCGCAATGCGCGGATTTCTTTCCTTTTTCTTTTTCCCAGCTTCGCCGTAACAGTGTATCAACTTCCCAAATAAATATCATTTTTCTACCAAAATTTCTCCACAAAACTATTCCAAAAAATTATGAAATTCATAAACATACATCCTAAAATTATTTAGAATAATTATATTAATTATTTACAATTTTCCCATAAACTTTATTTAACAACATAAATACAAAATAAATCATTTAAATAGTTTTATACCTTCTTTGAAGCTTAACACCTTTCTTTGATGGTCCGAAAATCCTTCCTTCTTAATGGTGGTTATGGAGTTTGCCGGCAAGGTGGTGGTGGTATTCACGGTGGTGCACAAAGAGAGAGAAAGAGTTTTGCTTAATTTTCTTTTTATTCCCTTTTTGCTTCTTTTCTCCCCCTTTTATAAATTGTACAATTAATTCTTTTGAAAAGCCACTCAATTCCACCGCCCATGCAAAATCCGGATAAGCCACATAAAAAAATTCGTGCATAATAAAGTATTTTATACATTACGTAGTTATTACGTGTAATAAATATTTTACATAATGTATGTAAAATAATTATTTTAATGTACCAAAATTCATAACATGATTTATAAATAATATTAACACCTTTTTCGGTATTTTACATGACAAATTTTGTACACGCATAACGCCATGCATGTAATTATATGAGGTAATTTTTACCTCCAAAATTCATAAAATAATTCATAGAACACATAAAAATTATTTTTCATAATTTTTCACTTCATTACTTGGACAACATGTCACATTAACATGTTCACATTTCCGAAATATTATCTTTCATAAAAGTCATAATAATTCCATTATTCATAAATATCATTTTTAATAACTTAAAACATTCCTTATATAAATTATATAATTTAATATTATATAATTTATATAATTACATTCTCCTTTTTAAATAATTTCTTAATTTCCTCCAACTTTATTACATTTAATCACCTTATATAAATTACATAATTATTCTATTATATAACTTATATAATTATTATTTTCTTCATACCTCATTTTAATTTCCTTATATAATTTATATAATTTATTATTATATAAATTTATATAATTACTTTTCCTTCTCAATTAATTTCTAAATTTCCACCATAATTCTTAATTAAATCTAAAATCAATAATTACAATTTTATTAACTTCCTCATTCGCCTTTTATTTAAATTTGGATTAATTTAATTATTAATCCCTTTAATTTCATATATATAATATATACATATTTAATTCATGCATTTACATTATCACATATCCTCCTTTAAAATCATAACTTTTGTACTTCCACAATAATTAAATTGTACAATTTATTGTACAATTAACCTAGAATTTCTTTTATTCTTCATAAATTGTATTTACACAATTTATTTACTTTTCAATTATTTTAAATTCACATAATTCATCACCATCTCTGTACAAATTTAATTTACCAATTAAATTCCTTCAAACACTTTAAATTACTTAAAATAATATAATTAACTTAAACAACCTTGATATTTTTATATCAATTAATTCTTATTTGATATTAATAAAGAAATCCTGAAATTCGGATCCTCACAATACTTGCAAGACTCCCATCAAGGAGTAGTCAAGGAGAACAAGATCATCTCCATCCTAAATAAATAAATTAAATTAGCCAACCCCAGGTTATTATAGTACGCTAGTATTGTTCTTGAATCAAGCCCCTCGGAGTCAAAGAAGGCGCAAGCTCTTGAAAAACCTTGAGCCTCTTGTCAATCTTTCTCTGAACTTTCCCAGCATCTCCACTGCTACTTGGAATCATCTCACCAATCTTTCCAGATTCGCTGCTGCTTGAACCCAAAACTGCAGCAAGAATAGCATCCTCAAAATCCTTGCTATCTGGTAGCAAGTCTCTCCACTTGTTCTCCCCAGTTTCCTTGGGCGAATTCGGCTGGCTTCTAGTCTCCATCATCAAAGGCCATGAATCTCCAATTTCGTTTCCTCTGTTCAAGTTAGTAGCATTCCCAGACCTTGTTCTCTTAAGCCTCTCTGTCAAATGGTTAGTACTAATTGGTTCGTTTACAAATTTTGATGAATAAAATGGGGGTGCAGCAATGTTGAGTGAATTCCCGAAAGGGATAACTGGTTTATCAATTTTCTGGCCAGGAAAACGAGTGGGGTTTGCTATGATGTTTGAATTAACATTCTCATCAGCAAAATCATCTTGGGGTCTAGCTGAAGAAATTGGAGCAGTATTAAGTTCTCTGCAAGGCTGAGGCTGCCAAATTGCCGAAGAACCCAAGAATGCATCAAACAGTTTACGCTGTTCGATTCTATCAACGCCCTTGTTCATCATTTCGGATTCAAGGTCCCGGAGCATCTGTTGTGCTCTCTCATAGGCCTTGAGATGGGAATCAACGCCTCTCGGGCCATCTGCCACTGCTGGCTTAACTCTCCTCAGTGTCTCTTTTGCCTCGGAAATTCTGCCTTGTTTCATCAAACAGATGCCCAAATTGCACATCTTGTTATTGTCTGCTGCAATCACTAGTGCCCTTCTATAAGCATCCTCAGCTTCAATGTAATTGTTCTGTTGCATAAGTGCCCATCCCAAATTCCCCTGAAAAACATGATAATTTTTTTTAAAACAAAAAATGACGTGACGTTCTAATTATTAGGTCCTTCCGTTCAACAAAAAGACTAAAATTTTCCAATTATTTTGTTCAGTGTCTGTGTTACCAATAATCGAGTCGCTTCTTGTTCCACAGAAACCTGGAATTTCTTCCCTTGAGATCGCGCCGTCTTCGTGCGCTTCCCATTGAAGGCCATCCCTTGATGAATCAGGAACAATTTGCGTCTCAACAAGCCGATTTGGTCATCCAATCTCCCACATCTCTGTACAAATCGAAGTACATCATCATCAGGATTTTAACGAAAGACTAATAAGAACTCGATAAGTAGAAAGTTTTAATCTTTCAAGTACCTTGTAAAGATCCAGCAGGATGTTATCGAGGGACTCTTGAGATTGTTCTGAACACCGGCTTCGCAATGACTTAATGGCCTCAATAGCTTCCTCTGCTCTATTCTGTTGCTTCATTACAATAGCCATATCTTTCAGAGCACTATCCACTCTATCTCCTGCATTTATGGCAGCCCAAAATAGAGGTATCGCCTTTTCCGGATCCTTTTCCACCAACTGATAAAAAAAACCAAAAAACACCCATTAAAATTATAGATCAGTCAATAACATAATAACCTTAAGTAGCGTAATTCCAAAACAAGGAAATCAACCGAATATAAAATCAAGAGTAACCATTTCAAAAAAATGAAAGAGCACAAAATCGAAAGATACCCATAAAAATTACAGATCAACAACATCATAACCAGAATAGCCCATCAATTTAAAATTAGGAAATTTATAAAAATTATCAAGAGTACCCATTTATTAATAAAGTAAAATATCACTAAAACTAAACATACACAGAAAAATTATATTTGTTACAATCCAAATCCAGACAGCTGTTCAAATATTAATTCATACAAGTACCCAGCAGTCAGAATCAAGCAAGTACAAAAACAAATCCTTTAAAAAAAGGGGAAAAAATAAAAAAGGAAGACCAAAACCAAAGATACCCATATAAATGATGATTGATTATCGCCAAAAATCAAGACAATTATTCAAATACTAAGAGAATGCTTACCTGAACATTTTTGGCTCTAACATAAGGAGTGTCACCAACTGGGACTTTGTGAGTCACATGAAAAGATTCAGATCTAGTTCGGGAAACCCCAAGAGGTTTAGCTGGTGAACACGGAGCAGATTTAGTGGGTCTAAACCCAGGAGGAGCATTCCACATTTCTTGCGACATTTTTCAATTTTGGGGCTTTTTCTTCCTTCTTTCCGTGAAAAGGCAGAGATGATGAAGAAATGTGGAAAGGGTTGATTACTCGGAGAAGAGTGAAAATTGAAGAAAAAGGAGAGAAAGATATAGTAGAACGGAGGGACTACTTTAGGTATTCAATATATATATATATTTGAATTAATCGACCGTTGCAGGTTACCGTTTTACGGATAGCCGTTGTGTATAGCCGGATAAAACTGAGGAAAAATTTACGTGATCAGTCCCTCTATTTTAGTGAAGTTTTATAGTTTCCCCACTAAATCTGTATTCTGCATTCACATCCTTTACAGACGCATTGAGCATTCACAACTTATATCTAAAACTAAATTAGATTTGATCTTAATAAGAAAATAAAATTAAAATTACCCAATAACACATTTTCTCATATAAAGAACTACAAAAAACAATCAAGCTCTTTTCATTCTGAAGTGATTAAGAAATAGATCTTACCATTTAAGTCATTTTTTCACGTAAAAGTTTTCACGAAGATCCAAAAACAGTTGTATCCAATCCAATGTTCCTGTACTCCTCTCATATCGAATCGAGAACTTAAGATTTATTTATCTTGTAAGTAGATAAATAGCTCCTTTTCGTCTTCGGCCATCTCTGTCATTGCAAATGCTTTTGATATAGACAATGTGGTGTATATATAGAGCAAATTGCAAAATTTTCCCTTTATGTTTATACTCAAATGCAACATAAAGGTTAATATTTTAATTTTTACAATCTCATAACTAAAGTTTTAATTTTTTGCAAAATTGTCCCTTCTAACTAATTTTGGTCAAAATAAATGAATTATATGTACAATATATGAGTTTTTAAAGAGCAAAATAGTCTATTTACGTACTAAAAAATATGAGTTTTTAAATGCTAAAATATTTATTATAAGGTTTAAGTATTTATTTTAAGTACATTTAAGGAGTAAAATATGAAACTAATATTGATAGTTTTGTGTATGCAATGTTTATAAAGTTCGGTCGAGGAGTTATTTTTGTTAGTAGTTTAGTTTGAATAATGTGTATTTTAGATGTATTTTGAATATTTGTGATTGACTTATTATAAATGAATATATACTTGAAATACAACATAGGTAAATTTTAGTTTTAAAAAAATTATAAGTGAATTTTGACATGAATCAAACAGAATATAGGTTGTTCATTCAATTACAGTCTAATTGCTTATCAACAAATAGATAAGGAATTGAGAGAAAAAAGATTTTAGCAGATAATGAATAGAGAGAAACACTCTTGTTATGTGAGAGAGATAGACGTGAGTTCACTATAAGAAAGAATAATAATTTATTATTGTGTTTTAGTTTTTATCCCTCTAATTTGAGTAAATATTTTTTAATGTAGAAATAGACTATTTTATCATTTAAAATCACACATATTGTGCACATGATTCATTTATTTTGACCAAACTTAGTTAGAGGAGATGATTTTGCAAAAAATTAAAACATTAATTATGATATTGTAAAAATTAAAATATTAACATCTATGTTGCATTTGAGACAATTTTGTAATTTACAACCGCCATTACATTTTTTTTAAAAATATAATGCATAAGACCTTTTATTGATTTGATATTAATACATTATTATTTTAATTTTTAAGTACATGATAAGTAAATAATACTTTATCATTTGCACCCACAAAAATATTTATATAATAAAATTAAAGGGTCAAAGGTTATAGAAGATAATTTCTACCATATGAAAAATAAACGTGCATTAAATTTATTTGCTTAGCCTATTCATAAGACAAATTTTGCCTAATGAAATTGATTCTCTTATTTCATATACACCCTCTCGCTCCTGTTTCAAAAAGTTGCATGTATGAAGGTGATAGTAGTGATAATAAACTTTTTGATGCGTGGCTCTACTATATATTTATTTCTCTTTCCCCTCTAAATTCATTTCAATAAAGTCTTTTTATCCCAAGCTAATTAGGTATGCCGAAAATGAATCTACATATACAAAGTATATTTAAGTTGGGAAATTACTTATGCTCTACAGTTTGAGATTTTCTCTAAAAAATAAAATAAAATAATGATGGTTATTTTAATAATAATAATAATAATAGGGCTATATGCATATATACAGGCATATAATGCACAAGATTTTTTTAGGCTATGACGACAGTTACTGTCGCTATAGACTAAAAATATCTTTGACGATGATTGAACTGTCGCCGTAGCCCAAAAAATCCGTCACTATAAACTACTATACACTACACAACTGTTTATATACATTTTTTTATAATAATAATAATAATAATAATAATAATAATGAATCATACGTTATTAAAATACTTTGAGATATTTAGGGAAGAAAAAAAAAAGGTTTGAAATTATATATTTAAGCTACTAAATCAATTTATTTAGATAGAATAATACTAAGACATTGCATTACGCTTCATATTTTTATTATTATTATTTTTTAAATCCAGCGACATATAAATCAATTCCAATTTAATTTTAAAATGCTTTCCACTAATAAAATGCTTCCTCAATGATGCAAAATTGATATAGTTGACATTTGCTTGGAACTCGAGAAACAAGATGGAAAGGAACGACATGATAATAGGTCCAAAATCCAAAAAAATATACACTTCACAAAAATCTAATATTATGTAGTATAGTTTTAGCCTCTCTCTCTCTCTCTCATAACAAACAAGATGAAAAATATATACACTTGCACAACCGTGATGATAATGAATATTTCTTCTTAATTGTGACTTCATTCTTCAGTTACTGCCTTTTGTATGTTCACATATCGGACCAGTTGTCTTTTCTAGGGTGATAACAGATTGAAATACATAAATAAATAAATAATCATCCAACTCCTTCCAGATAAATTTTGTATAAACGGACGAGGATAAACATTTGATTCACTCAACCTTGGTTTAACAGCAAAATATGGCATACTTAAAGAGCTGTTTATATTACACATCTCTATATCATAGATGCTGACAACTTAAGAACACCTAATCCACTAGCAACATTATATTGCATAATCTGCTGTAAAGGAAAAATATTAACAGGCTTAAAAGAGATTTCAAATTATATGAGAGGAAATAGAACCACGGGTATGTGTTGATCATCTTGCATAACAAATGTCAAGAAACCAGACCTCAAGCCAATAGTGCCCGAAAACTCTCATTTTTATCTAGTCTCATGCCCGAGCTTGATGCAGTTCCCGCTTCAGGAGAACCAGCATTCTGTGATGACTCCTTTTTCAGAGAAGTTGGCATACCAGAAATCTCCTGAGTTATGCACAAAGCAAAAAAAAAAAAAAAAAAAAAAAAAACAAAATTGTTAGATCTCTATTCACCAAAACAGATTATAGGGTTATTACACTAGATCTCTAATCCCCATAGTAAATTATAATAAGGCACCAATTCAAACCACCAGTCAAGTTGAAAGTCCCCTAGCATATAGAACTTCATTTTATTTTATTTTTGACAAGTCCCCTTGTATCTGAACTACCCAGAAGGAAAATCAATCAAATTGGCACAGTTATATGCTAGTGCTTTCCATGTCATATCCTACATCTAAGATTACGTAGTTTGTTGGTAAAAACAGCAAAAATGGCTACACACCACGGTTTTTTTTTTTTTTCAGGCCTAATTAGCTCCTTGCTACCACCTTTCATATTAATTAAGGAATATCTCTTTAGATAGATTTGTTAACAGAATAAATAGAGGTAAAAGAAAAACATATAATTGCCAGTATTGCTAACTAAAAAAACAAAAAATTATATCGAGCAAGAATATCTAGACTACCTTCATTAGATGCATCCTCAAGTCACAAGGCCGCACCTGATTTCCGATACATGTCATAACAAATGTCGAATAATTGAACAGAACATCTGCAGCAGCTTGCTTCTTTCCTTCAATCTGCAGTTTTATTTCAAGCTTTAACAATTAGTAGGATGATAAAGATCAAAGAATTTAGATGATTCTTCTAACAAAAACAAGCAACAACTGGAGGCAGACATGTTGGGTATCAGTTACCACCCAAAAGTATAGAAGTAACAAGATCCAGAAATATGAAGTCTTGGTGTAACAAACTCCTTTCTTTCAATGGCTACTACAACATTGAAAAGTTTCTTTAGCTTATCAAAGGTCCAACGCATCCAAGGATCTAATTTCTAACTTCTAAATGCGAAAGAAAAAAGTTGCTAATAATCTACGCTATGGACATGGGTTTCACCAAAACTCATATAATTTGCCAATCAATAATCAATGAACAAATGTTTCAGCTCCCTGTGAAATCTATATAGCACCATTGAAAACCCAATCCATGCTCAACCCTGCCTAAATATAGGTAAGTAAAAACAAAGCTTATACAACAAACTAACAATACATATTATATGGTATCTATGGTCCAATAGATTGTATCTAAAGTTTTAGAAAAGCCAATTGATCGCCCTCGACAGATTTTTAATAGCACCCGAGTAGAAATCAGCCAAGGAGTCAACAGGTAAGGAGAAGTGGAATTGTGGTGATTCATAAAAGAACACAGAAAAAATTCAATAGAAGCAACTCTTCATAACATAAGCATTTGGTCCAGATAATTAATGTAAGAAGAATCAAACCAAAAAGCATTTGGTCCATGCAAGAAGAATCAGACAAAAAATTCTGACAAAAACAGTCTCTTTGCATGATTTTCTAACTAAAAGCACATTTTTTTAAGAGACTCCATACACACGCAAGTAAATAAATTGTTTTTGATATTTTAAAGATAAAACTTTAAGGGCATTGATAGTTATCTTCCAAAAGCATTTCAAATCAGCGAACAACTAAATAGAATAGCTTTCAATCATTTTTTTTTTTGCTACTTAGCTTTCAATCAAATTTGCGTCTATCAAGAACAGAATTTGATAAAAAAAAAAAAAAAAAAGCTTAGATAAGTGATTGTATTGAACCCAAGAGCAGCAGGATTTATCAGGATGCAATATACGTTTTTTATATAAAATAAACAAACAATATTGTGCAAATCTGTTAACAACAACTGATCCAAAGAGACTTTTAAATCTTTAAACATCGCTCAATCACCAAATTAATTTGTCACAAGTATGCATAATGAACAATCAAACAGAGAAGAACACTCTAGGGTTTGATTATATATTATGTAGTCAGGAAATTTGAAGATACCTCGTAGCCGTCTCGCTTTGCTCCGTTTCTGCGCTCTTCCATATTCATCTTCGATCAATATCTCACTTTCTCTCTCCTCTCGTCTATATTAATTTTGATCAAGGTTTTGTTTAGGGTTGAATAAAACAGTACCTTGTAACGAGCTCATCACATGGCCTATTAGCTCAGCTGGTTAGAGCGTCGTGCTAATAACGCGAAGGTCGCAGGTTCGAGACCTGCATGGGCCAATTATTTTATTATTTTTAACCCTCCACTTCCCAAGTATTTAATTTTTATCCACTCCTTCACTTCTATCATTCCCAAGTATTTAATTTTTATCCACTCCTTCACTTCTATCATTTAGAGCCTCCACTTTCCAGCCATTTCAAATTTTACCTTTTATATATTTTTTTTTAAATTTGTATCTACTTCTCATTTATCTATCCACCATTTCTTAGTTCTTTGATTTTTTTAAGCTTCAATATCAAAATAAATTTTTGACTTTTAATCATTTTTATCTTTTGGCAGTTATTTTCTAATTCTTTTTTTTTTTTTCAATTAAATGACTGAATTCTCATTTTATAGTTATGTTCAATTGGACTCGCCACATATATACATTAACAAATTATTACACATATAAAAAACATATATATTTTAAATCAAAATTTAGCTTTTTAATTAGATAAGGGGAAAAGGGAAGGGGGATTCAAGAGAACAAATATTTAACTAAGTAAACTGTTAACACTCGAATTTGTCCTCCAGTTCAACCATCGGCTTGGATGCGAACCTACACAAAAAGAACCACAAGAAAGTACTTCATGGGTTGGGCCACCGAGGGATGCCTTTGGTGTGAAAGTAAATACAAATTATAAGATGTGTTAACAATGGAGGTGAGAAGTATTATATTATATGTGTACCTCTATTGTTCATCTTGTATTTATAGTATTCCCTTTGCTCAACAAGATCATTGGAGAAGGTAACTATTGTGTCACTTTTTATTATATTGGATAACTCCCATATCAACTAGTGTTAGATATAATAACTAGTTAATATCCAAAGTGATAAGGCAATGAACCTAAGCCTATCAGACTTAGGAGTCCTCTTATGGGAGTACTAGGCTTAATGGGTTGTGGGGATAATGCTCAATTGGGCAGTCTATTTGCGCTAGTAAATATGGAGCCCAACATTACCCCTCCACTTCTTTAGAATATGAAATGAGGTGGAGGAGTAGAGAATAAATGTTTTGGATAGAAGATGTAAAGCTTTCAAAAAATGTAAAGGCTTTAGACCGCAGAGATGAAGCTTTTGGCAGCCGAAAAGGCTTTTGATCGAAGAGATAAAGCTTTTGGGAGCCAAAAAGGCTTTTGACCAAAGAGATAAAGTTTTTGAGAGCCTAAAAACCTTCTTACTGAAGAGATAAAGCTTTTAGGAGTCGAGAAGGCTTTAAACCAAAGAGATAAAGCTTTCAGGAGCTGAGAAGCCTTCAGACCAAAGAGATACTTAGAATTAAATTGATATGTTTTAGATTGGGCCGACTAGGTATCCACTAGATCCATTGACTTCTAAAAGGTGGGCTTTAACCCAAGTAACAAATCAGACCCACTTTATAAATTTTAAAAGGCGCTCTACAATCCAATTTTGTTGGCGTGTAAAAAGAATTTCAATTAGTTTCATGGGAGAAAACCTTCAGTACACGCGCGTGAATATAGATAATGTGTGCCATTACTTCTCATTACCGCTGGATCATGATCATAACCGTTGGATCGTGGTTAATTGAACTGCTGGTTCATATGATTTAAATTATAGAAAAAGAACTAAAGTCTGTTCATAAACTCAAAACCTTTACAAATAGAAAAAATAAAGCTCTAGCTTCCATTGATTTACAGAATCATCGTCGATCATCTTTTCTACGTCTAAGTTTCCTCCATTTTCTCAGTAAGATTCATTGCTTTTCTTTATATTACTTCTAAATGGCTAAGTCTTCCCAAAATCTTGGTCCGCCTTCATCTTTCCTTACTGAAGGTGAAGTTATGGTGGCGGTATTGGGAATTACAAAGGGAGAAACTTATAAACTCCCTGTTGTAGAGCGATTTAAGATTCATGAGGATGTAGAAATGCACAATAGGAGTAAATACTTTAGGTTCTGATAAGGATATCCAGTTGTTTTTAATAGAGTTTTACATCCCAAAGTTCTATGAGGTTAGGAAGCCTTGTGGCGCCCCCAAATTTAGGTACCTGTACCTTAAATCTGGTGCTTCACGATTCAACTCATACATCATACTAATAACAACTCATTGCGGAATAATAAAAATATTTACATTGATATAATATAAATATTCTTGTCTCAAGTCTCACAACCATGACTAATACACAACATAACTAAATCATAAGTCTTAATACAAATATCTAATATCATTGTCTTAAAACATAACAAAACAAAGCTACTCCACAGCCTTGTCTTTTCCCTTATCTTTTTCTGAAGCACTGCCTTGCTCGACCTTAACTATATCATTTAAGGTAAAGCAAGAATGAGCAACAAGTTTGCTCAACAAGTAATAAACCAACAAAAATAAATAATCATATTCAAGGTTTAATACTAACAGATTTATAACAATTGAAAGCAATTTATAAAGGGAATTAAATGAACCCAGGACAAATAACTTTAAATGTTTCAAGATCAAAACAATAGTATTTGTTGTCCGATTTATATAATGACAAATACGTGCAAGTATACACGGTCAATCAAGTAATAAAGTAGTAAGAAGGAAGTCGAACTCACAGGGAATAGATAACAATTATTCTAATTATCACGCAAATATCAATTTTAATCTAATTTAAACGAATATCAATTTTAATTATGAAAATATTAAGTTAAAAACTAATTAACAAGAATTGATTATTAGATACTTAAAAGCTTAGAATTATAACTTTCCCAATTGATCACAATAATCTTTCCATACTATTTCCAATTGATTAATTCTCACGAGTTGTTAACGGAGATTGCCTATCTATTTATTAACTTTGTTCAATAATTAATAAAAAGATCTAATCCAATTACCTTGCTACCATTCGTGCAATATAAACTTGAACTAGACTAATTAAGAACAAACTCTCAACCAAGTTACATATGGCACATAGATATTTTCATTCTATGCACTATTATGCTATTCTCTTAAAAAGAATCAACAATTTCATATGTTATTATACCCAGATCTATTCTTAAACTTCCTTTTTCAATTTCATCTAAGAAATCAGATAATTGTTGATTAGACAATTATAAATTAATGCAAGATATAATAAACAATCAAAACAGATTAATTAAATGAAAATAAGATTAATCAATTAAAGCTCCGCAATTGGTTCCATTGAAATCCTAAATAAAAGTTTAGTCCATCACTGAAGAAGAAATAAATTCTATAAAATAATAATTAATTCACATTGTAAAGTTACAAAAATTAAATAAGAGAAGAGATAAAAATTCTTATTCTTGTAGCGCGTTCTTTAATCTCTGCCTTCAATTCTTGTTCCTTCACGTGGAATCCTTCTTCATATCTTCAATTAATCCTTCTTCTAATTATATTCCTAACTATGATAGATCTATGTTAGTTCTCCTAATTCTATGTTAGACTCCTTTAAAATATGTATTTTAACATCTATTTATAGGTTACATATCAAATTCCTAGCATTAGAAGGAAACCCAATCCAATTCGGAGTCAAAAACCATCAAAAACGCGTCAAAACCAAGTCTGGCCTGTCACCCAGCGCTGTCTGGAGCGTTGCCGGTGCTCAACACACTATAACCAACGCTGCCAGCTCTGGAATAGTACTAGTATCAGCGCTGGAGGCGCTGACCCATTTTCTGCATTGACGTCCTCTGGTCAAAAAGCCATAACTTTCTCATACGAACTCCGATTAAGATGATCTAATATGTTATGGAAAGATGAGAAGTAGATCTACAACTTTCATGTTTTAGGATTTGACAAATTCCAATTATATCATGGTTGAAATTAGGCTTGAAATGACTATTGTATAATTGGCAAGGTGAAAATGCAACCATAACAACTTCAAACTTCCGATCCACCAAATCTTTATTCCAATTCCTACAAAACAAAGTCAAAACACATTAAACTAACATAACACCCTAAAAAATAATATAAAACACTTAAGAACTCATAAATTATTAAGCTAAAAGATAGTCAATACATAGGTATAACACCCACTTATCAAATACCCCCAAACTTAACCATTTGCTTGCCATCAAGCAAAACACTAAAAAAAAAAAAATTAATACTACAAACTAAATACTCAAGCAATATACCAACATGAATTAGATTAATGCCCTCAAAGATTTCGTAAATAATAACTCAAAGAAAATTTTCAAAATTATGCCAAGTCCAAAATTTTAACATATTTATTAATTGTATTTTACTCAAGA
Source organism: Hedera helix (assembly GCA_947179155.2). Taxonomy (NCBI): domain Eukaryota; kingdom Viridiplantae; phylum Streptophyta; class Magnoliopsida; order Apiales; family Araliaceae; genus Hedera; species Hedera helix. The sequence goes on from OX359283.1 coordinate 3,565,327, forward strand.
CCCTTCGTGTGTGTGTGAATCAAACTAATTAAAACTCAAATAAATTCATGCAATTAAATGCCTCATAAAAGATATTACACAATAAAAGAATTAAAAAGCAAAACTCTATGAACTTATTTTTTCACATCTTTTAGCTAATAAAAAGGCAATATATAAGAAGAATATCAAAAGGTTTCAACGCCTTAAACACACTAGGATCATTATTTGCATTAACTACATAAATTCCCAAATATTTAACTAAAATAGGTGGCCATCCTTTTCTATTTTTTTTCCATTCTCTTTCTTTTCTTTTCTTTTCTATTCGTAGGTGAGTGCACTTTATGCTCCATCTCCCCTATTTTTTTTAATACAAGTGAATTTTACACTCCATCTCATTTTTATATGTGTTTTATGAGTGAGTGTGTTTTACGCTCCATCTCAACTCACCACATTTTTCCTCTTCAATTTAACTTGGAAAACTCAATATTAAATAATCCTAAAAAAATCACATAAATCATCTCTCTTAAATTATAATCCGCCTAATATTTCGCTTTAATTATGATCAAATAAGATATAGAGTTCATAAATATCTATCATAAGCATTCAATTAGATAAACTTTCTCTAAGCTAAAATTAACTCAACACAAATGGATATTAGTGCCTAAAAATAAAAGATCTTAAATAAAATAATAATTAATAAAAAGCCAAAATTTAGACTAACAAAAATTTATCCCTTTTCCAAAAATTATTAAATAAAAATTAAATTTTTATCATCTACCATAAATTTAATTCAATTAATTCATTGTCCAAGAGACTCTACCTAAAAACTAAGTTATCACATTTTCGTAGGAAACACGATTGCACTTAGCATGTGCAATAAGCCTTTAAATCCCAATGTTACCCCAAGTGGACGAGTTGTGTCTCGTGAGGGTTTGCAGTGAATTTACTCACAAAATTCTAAAATTAAAACTAAAAAATAAAACATAGAATTTTTTTTTAAAATTTTCAAAATTTACCCACACCCCCAAACTTAAAACAGACATTGTCCTCAATGTATAAAATAAAGAATTTAAGCACAGAAAACTCTCCTGAATATGTAGTTTTTCTCTTTATTTGCTAAATCTATATTGCATAGAATAAACCTGAAACAAAACAAAAATAAAATATTAAAACAAATAAATAAAACTAAATTTTACTACTAAAATTTTTAATAAAAATAAAAATAAACTAAAACTTGGGTTGCTTCCCAATAAGCGCTTGTTTTGAGTCTTTCAGCCTGACTATGTCATCTGTTTTTTCAATCCGGTTCATATGCAAAAATGGTCATTGCATGTCGTCTTGTAGTCTTTTCTTTAAATTCTTTGGCAACAATGCAAAAACATGGACCACCCCCAAACTCATCTTCAACCAAAAGCAGAAAATAACTTCCATTATCCAATACATCCTTGTCCTCATCCCTTACCATATAAACCTGATAGCATTCCTCATGAGCATTAAGGATCGTAATTTCTTTGAACATATATTCTTCTTGTAAACAACTCTTGATCCTTTTCTTTCCAACATAACTGTAATATCCCGGATATTTAAATGAATTAGAAATAAAATATTTAATATTTAATAAAGGTTGGAGTTTAATAACCTAGTAGTGGTAGATAAATATATGTCCAAATTAAATTTAATGGACTAACTTAGATATGGTGATATGAAATTTTTTTATAAGTTAGCAAGTAAAGTGATAATTCAATAAACTTGACTAATAGCAAGTCTAATTAAATTAAGAGAATTAATTAGTGGAGTTATGTAATTATGCGACGTGGTTGCGTGTAAATTAAATATGTATGTATATGAATATATATACGTGCATATTTAGTAACATAATTTAATGATTAATTAAATTGTGGTAAATAAATAGATTAATATTAAATTAATCTGTATTGAATTAAAAGGTTTATTGTGGAATTAATTTAGTTATTATATTGATTATACTCATTAATCAATATTTATGTAAATTATTGATAAATTATTTGTGAGGAATAATTAGGTAATTTATATAATTATTAATTATATAAAATAGTTGAATTAATTAAGGGAGAGTAGTAATTATATATATTGTACAATATTTAATTTCATATATATGTACATATATATAAAGGGATTAAATTAATTGAGTAATTTTAAATAGTAATTGAATATATTAAATGAATATATTCTATAATCAAATAAATCATTGTAAATGATTTATGGGAGTGAGGAATTTAATAATACAATTATTTGTGTAATATTAATTAAATAATTTAATAAATAATTTAAATAAGAAATTAGGTAAATATATTATTACTTTAATGTATTTTCGGGTAAATGGATTTATTTCCATAATTGATGAGAAATAAATTATTTAATGTAAATGTATTAAATAATTTAATTTATGGCCTAAATAATATATATTAAATTATTTATTGTATTTATTTAATTTCATAATTTATTGTGAAATTATTTTTGATGTAAGGTAATGTGTATAAATGATATATATATATATATATATATATATATATATATATATATATATATATATATATATATATATATATAAATTATATATATTGTTATTAGCGAACAAACTCTAAAGTTTTAATATCAAAATAATTGATAAGTTTCTTATTAATTAAATATTTAATTGAATATAATGAGTTAATTAAATATAATAAATTAATTAATATGATCATTAATTAATGTAAATAATGTGAAATATTAATAATAATATTTATTAGTCCATTTAGTAATTTAATACTAATGGGTTAATATATTTAATTATTTATTCAATCTAATTATTTATTTAATCATGGATTGAATAATTAATGTGTAAATTATTAAATTAGCCCAACATGGATCAATTAGTAGCCCAAGTGAAGAATAATAAAATTTGACAAACTAGTAGCCCAAACAATTTAATAGGAGCCCAATTGGTATTTTAAATAAAGTCCAAAGCTTGAGTCCATTTGGGAATTTAATTATGTAATCTATTATTTATTAAAAAGGTGACTTGTGACATTCATTTTGGGACATAAAGCTCACATGATTGCCAGCAAGTTGGAGAGAAAGAGAGTGAAATGTTTGATTGTTTATTTTATTATTTATTTATTTAATAATTAGGTTACTTGCTTTGATTTTTTTTGTGTGAGTCTTTTCCCACAAAATCCTCGCCAACTAAGTCATGGGCTAACTTTCTTGTGCAAGTATCCAAGTAAGAGCATCATGAATTATAGATATAATTTTTGTATCTAAGAATTTTGCAAGTATACTTGAAATTGTAGACATTGCACTTCATTTATTTTTCCAAGTTCCAAAAGAGAGAGTTTGAGAGAAATAGCTTGGGGGAGTAAGTATTTTGAGAGAGAGCAAGGAGAAGGTAGAGAAGGAGTTATTGGTTCATATCTTTAAGTTTCACAACCTATTTTGGAAGAAAAATGAAGATAGTCATTAAAACAAGGTAATGATTATTTTAAATCTACTTTTATTTTAAATTAATTAAACCATCATGTTGGTATAAAAATGCTAATATAGTTAGTAATGTATATTGATAATATTTATGACATGTTTGAGTTTAATATGCTTGGTTTGTATTTTGATACATTTTGTATGCTAAAAATATGTGTTTGGTGATGTTAAATCAAGTCTCAAAATAATGACCAAAAATAATTTTTATAATACCTAAATTTAATGTTCTAATATTATAGAACATTAAATCATGAGAAAAATAAAGTTTGGATCACTCAAAATGGAGTTATACACAAAAAGTTATGATTTGTGGTAGTTTATGTGATATAATAATTTTTATGAAAAAATGGTATTAAATCATGAAAAATTAAATTTTCATGTTATAAATTGATATTAAGTGATTGGTAATTTTTTTGAATTTTTATTGAGGACTTAAAGATTTCTTGAAGGTATAATTTTATTTAAAGTAGGCATTGTTCACACTCTGCGGAAGAAAAAAAAAAAGGGGGGCTGGCCGCGCAATGCGCGCCAGCTGTTTTCTGAAAAGACGCGGAGCCAAAACGACGTCGTTTGGCAGAAAGAAATTTTACTCCGCGCGTTACGCGCGTAAGCCGTTGCCGGTTATTCAAAACGGCACCGTTTTGGGCCGTTTATTTTGGTAAGCGCGCAATGCGCGGTAGAAAAATTTTGGCGAAATTACCAGTTTGCCCCTCCGGTCATTTTTTGGCGAAATTACTAATTTACCCTCGGATCAGTTTTCGGTTTAATTACAGAATTACCATTCTGGGAAATTTTAATTAATTTAAATATTTAAAAATTAATTTAAAATAATAATAATACAAAAATGATATTTAGGTAATTAATATTATATTTTCCAAATATAATAAGTATTTAGGATTAATATTTAAATGTTTTAAATATTAATCTAGTTAGTTTAATATTATATTTTTCAAATATAATAAATATTTAGGATTAATATTTAAATGTTTTAAATATTAATCTAGTTAGTTTAATATTATATCTTCTGAATTTATGATTAAATTAATTATTTATTATTTAGTTAATATTAAATAATAAACAAGGATGATAAATTAATTAATTATTATTTAATTACTATTAAATAATAATTAAAGACAACTAAGATTGATTATTTAATTATTTATTATTTGATTAACTTTAAATAATAAATAAATTCAGTTAGTTATTATTTATTATTAAATAATAACTAATGATATTTGAGTATTTACTATATAATTTTATTATTTATTATTTAATTAACTTTAAATAATAAATGAATCTAGTTAGTTAGTTATTATTTATTATTAAATAATAACTAAATATATTTGATTATTTATAATATAATATAATTATTTGTTATTTGATTAACTTTAAATAATAAATAAATCTAGTAAGTTATTATTTATTATTAAATAATAACTAAAGGTAGTTAATTACTTACTATTTAATTAATGATAAATAGTAATTAAATAAAATTAGATTTAATAAAATAAAGAAAATGTCTTTTAACTCTTTTGTTTAAACAATTATAATAAATTGTTTAATAGTTTAATAAGTGTTTAACACTTAAGAAAATATTTTCTAAATTATTAAATTACTAACCTAATTTGATTGAGGGTCTATAAGGTTAATAATATTGTTTTGACTGATGTAAATTATGTGTTTATACTTATGTGTGGTAAATAAGTTTCTTAGTGAGCGTATAGTTGTGCAAATACGCCGTACTAATTATTAAACCAACTTTATTAATGTTAGGTCTTTCAAAGCCAGTTAGTTAAAGCTAGACATTAATTGTAGCTGAGCAGACAGGCAAGTTTCCTAAACCCTACTCAATTTATATTCGAGCAGGATATATTATTTTATTGTTCAAGTTCCTAACTCAAACTCAAGTTATTATATTTCAACCATGCTATGGTTTAATTTTGTATAATTATTCCACCTCTTTAAATTGTTGATTCGCACATAGTGCTTGTTGCATGTGTTCATTAGGTATGAAAGACTGATCACATTCATTACCATAAGGTTCAGTTAAATTTGTTCATGGTCATTATTGACACTCAAATTGATTCAGTCATTCAATTATTGAAATTATGATTCGTACTCCTTCACAATTATTATATTGTTGAAAATCCAAAAGATTATTCTTTCTTTAAATCATGATATATCGTTATTGTATTTAAACTTGCTGAGCAAAGTCGTTGCTCACTCTTGCTATATCATGATAACAAATTTCAGAATAATACGAATGTCCGAGGAGAGACGGAGACAGAAGCAAAAGACAAGATTATAGTGTTATGCATGATAACTAACTTGTTATATGATGTAAGTAATTTTGTAAACCTTTTTATGAATCTAAAGGTATATATGTAAGTTAAGGTTAGAAACCTTGGGAAATATTGTAGAATAAACAATTTATGTTTATATATTCCGCATTAGTTATAGAACATGTATGTAGATGATGTATCGTGACGTACCAAGTCTAGGGTTTAAGGAACCCGGATTTGGGGATGTTACAATAACCATCATCTTCCTTATCCGACTGTGATCTTTTCAAGCTTCCACCCATAGCCTCCTTTGATTCCTCACCTTTTCGAAGTGTTAGAGCATTACCCAATTCTTAGCCTTCCCTTTTTAGATTCTTTTCAATGTCGCTTGGCAAAGTATTGATATGATGATCTTTAAGTGCACTAGCTTCTTGCTCCGCTTGATACTCGAGATCTTGACCATTAACCTCATAGAACTCTTTGCCAACGCTTAGTGTATCTGCATTGCACTGCTCCTTCCCTTCTTCCTTAAGATTAATCTCTGTATTGCTAGGTAAAAGTTTATGAAGGCAACTGTTAACTAGATTGGCAAGTTGTTCCCTTCAAATTTCATCCTCTTCCCTTTGAATTTTCCAATCTCGCATTGATTCTTCATTACGTTTACTACTCATCTCGATATTCTCCGTAAAGCTTGCAAGAATTTCCTCCAAATGTGATTTTTTTTCTTGTTGCGGTGTAGCTTGATATGTGATTTCGCACGACCGAGGTTGATGTAAAAATTCTAACGGGTATGATGGACTTGGAACAAACCCTTCTTAATTGTTTGTCCATGTCTCGATTTGATTAGCGTAATCAATAAGACCATTTTTTGAATTCTTCATCTCCAACTGATTCGTGTATTGGGTAATAAATTCTAAATTGGAAGTGTCCTCTCATTGCAGTGGATCTTGATATGAGAAATCTAGAGTGTATGATGGTTCTGGAGAAAATACTGGGCTTGATTATTCATTCTCATCTCAGTTTGCTCCATAAACCTGTCAAAAATTTCTTCTAAATTTGATTTTTGTGCTGGTGGCTGTGGAGATGGGTATTCCGTAATGTATGATGATTCTGGAGCATAAAATTGGCATTGATCATCATAACTCCATGAATAATCTTGATGATTTTGCCACTTCGGATGATAGTAGCTTGGGGTGGTACTCGGTTGCTGTTGATAGTAGTGGGTATTCTGAATGCATTGATTCCCAAACATGTCAATCTTCCTTTCAAGCTCTGCCAACTGAGCTTGCATTTGCTCTATTGCTCCCACCATACTTGGTTGATCCATCCACTCTGAAGTCTGTTGATAGTTGAATGCAGCCATAATCTTTAGATCGCGTGCACATACACCGATTAGAGGTACCTAAGACCTAGTGGACACGTGAGACTAAGATTACTCCTTGCAAAAGCAATCTCAAGCAGATGAAAGCCTACAAAAATAAAGCAAAAACAAAGAAATTAAAAAATTTTAAATTAAAACTAAATTGACAAAAAGTAATAACAAAATAATTATTATAACCGTTCCCCGGCAACGGCGCCAAAAACTTGTTGTCCGATTTATATAATGACAAATACGCGTAAGTATACACGGTCAATCAAGTAATAAAGTAGTAAGAAGGATGTCGAACCCACAGGGAACAGATAACAATTATTCTAATTATCACGCAAATATCAATTTTAATCTAATTTAAACGAATATCAATTTTAATTATGAAAATATTAAGTTAAAAACTAATTAACAAGAATTGATTATTAGATACTTAAAAGCTTAGGATTACAACTTTCCCAATTGATCACAATAATCTTTCCATACTATTTCCAATTGATTAATTCTCATGAGTTGTTAACGGAGATTGCCTATACATTTATTAACTTTGTTCAATAATTAATAAAAAGATCTAATCCAATTACCTTGCTACCATTCGTGCAATATAAACTTGAACTAGACTCGTTAAAAACAAACTCTCAACCAAGTTACATATGACACATAGATATTTTCCTTCTATGCACTATTATGCTATTCTCTTAAAAAGAATCAACAATTTCATATGTTATTATACCTAGATCTATTCTTAAACTTCCTTTTTCAATTTCATCTAAGAAATCAGATAATTGTTGATTAGACAATTATAAATTAATGCAAGATATAATAAACAATCCAAACAGATTAATTAAATGAAAATAAGATGAATCAATTAAAGCTCCGCAATTGGTTCCATTGAAATCTTAAATAAAAGTTTAGTCCATCACTGAAGAAGAAATAAATTCCATAAAATAATAATTAATTCACATCGTAAAGTTACAAAAATTAAAGAAGAGAAGAGATAAAAATTCTTATTCTTATAGCGCGTTCTGTAATCTCTGCCTTCAATTCTTGCTCCTTCACGTTGAATCCTTCTTCAGATCTTCAATTAATCCTTCTTCTAATTATATTCCTAACTATGATAGATCTATGTTAGTTCTCCTAATTCTATGTTAGACTCCCTTAAAATATGTATTTTAACATCTGTTTATAGGTTACATATCAAATCCATAGCATTAGAAGGAAACCCAATCCAATTCAGAGTCAAAAACCACCAAAAACGCGTCAAAACCAAGTCTGACCCGTCACCCAGCGCTGTCTGGAGTCCTGCCAGCGCTCAACACACTGTAACCAGTGCTGCCAGCTCTAGAATAGTACTAGTATCAGCGCCTCCAGCGCTGACCCATTTTTTGCATTGACGTCCTCTGGTCAAACAGCCATAACTTTCTCATACTAACTCTGATTGAGATGATCTAATATGTTATGGAAAGTTGTGAAGTAGATCTACATCTTTCAAGTTTTAGGATTTGGCAAATTCCAATTATATCATTGTTGAAATTATGCTTGAAGTGACTATTATATAATTGGCAAGCTGAAAATACAACCATAACAACTCCAAACTACCGATCCACCAAACCTTTATTCCAATTCCTATAAAACAAAGTCAAAACACATTAAACTAACATAACACCCTAAAAAATAATATAAAACACTTAAGAACTCATAAATTATTAAGCTAAAAAATAGTCAATACATATGTATAACACCCACTTATCAGTATTATTGAGTGATCAATATGGACCATGATCTCTTACCAGGATTTACAGTATTTCACTAAAAAATCCTCAATAGAAAAAAGTACAGTAGGTGATCAGCCTAAAGTACTCTATGTTATGCATAACACTCACGTTCAACAATTGCGAGCAGTTGGTTTCCTGACATAAAGTAATTTCCCCTACTATGAGGGTTGTTCATCTTAGCATAAAAGAGTCTGCACCAAGGCAATTGATTTGGATCGCTCTCTAGAAAAACATGATTGACTTATGCCATTGTTTGTCTAGCCGAATCAAATGACATAAACATTATTCTCAAGCATTTATGAGTAATTAAAACTTTTAATGTCCACATGATAGGGTTCAATTGATCTGATAAAGGTATTTGAGTATGAATAACTCGAACTTTCAAGTTTAACAATTCAATATGAGATTAATCTTGCATAGATGTAAACATGAACAACTACATTTAAATATGAATTATCTTTCAATAAATATAGCATTCAAATAACTTGTTCGAAATGATAAAGTGTACAAGTTTAGGTACTTGGATCGTCGACACTATTCGACTCTAACTCCTTTTTCTTCAAACAACCTATGTTCACCATTATTGTCTAACAATTAATCTCTATTAACTGTCATATAATGATCTAGTCGATCTAACTTACTAGTTTCGCACAACTAGGACTCATAAATAATCTTTACCGTTTAGTTCTCATACATTTTCACAAATAAAATTATTTGTTTAAGTATTCTTATTATTCATTTTCTTTATTTAGTTCATTAATTAACCTTTACAAATAAAATAATACTTAATATTATTTTATTTTATTTGTTTAATTATCCTTGATTATTTCTTAATTATTCACACTTTAGTTATTTATATTCCATTGTCTTATAAATAAAGTATCCTTACTTTATTTATTTATAATTAATCACTATTCAATAATTTTCTCAATCATTATTCTATTTGTTCTCACTTTATTAGTCCACAAATAAAATAATTTTATTATATATATATATATATATATATTTTGGATCGGGTCGGATCGGACCAAGTCAACCTAACTAGTTGGACCCAGGTTTGGCCAACCCGGTTAACTAAGAAAACGGACCAAGGCCCTAGCGATCGTTTTTACACTAGGGACAGTGCCCCGACGCTATCTCCGGAATTTAAAAAAAATAAATTGGACCAACGCCCCAGTGTTGTTTTTACCTTTTGTGATTCAATCTTCCATAACTTTCTCATTTTACATCTAAATAAGCTCAAACTTGATTCATTGGTTATTAAACTCATATGTCTACATTATTAAAAATTTTAAATAATTTTTCAAAAATATGATTTAGCAAAAATATTAATTTATCAAGCTAGGGTTTCTATTTGACATATTTTACAAGAAAATTCATTATAAATTCATTTTAACTCTGTTTTCATTTGTTCGACTTGGATTACTTTTTTATTTCATAGATATCCAACATAAAATTTTTAGATCATATAAATAGTTTACATGATTTATTCCATTTAGTTCTAAATATTATGTTTTCACTAGGTATTTTTAGGTTTTATGTTCATATTCATTCTTTTGTTCATTTAAAGATAAGACACCTATAAACACATACAAAACACGTAATCTCCTTCACAAATCCATCATTATACCTTCAAAATCTACTATGATTTCCACACACAAAATTGTCCCACAACCAAGCACGCATAAGTATACTACACTACATAACTTACTAAACTACTATATGAAGATTTTAAATCTTAAGTTAAATTTTTTATTCCTCTTAAATGCTCTCTGTCTCTTGGAAATGAACTTCAAGTAGTTCTCCACTTCTCTTTCTTCTTGTTAGTCTCACTTGAACCACCAAATGACAAGAGTTTCTCTAAGTTTTTCTTTTTCTCTCACAAGCACTCTATTTTTTCTTCTAACTCTCTTTATATTTAGAAATTTCCAAGCAAACTTTGTGAAATGCATTATGAGCCCCTATTTATAGACAAGGCTCATGTACATATACATGTACAAATACATTAACAAATACATGTACAAAACAGCACTAACAAGGGTAAAGGTAATTTTGTAAAAAGAATTACCAAATCCCCTACTTTAATGCCAATAACCACCCTTCCACTCACGATTACCCACATGGCTACAAAATTTTCAGCATTTTTAGGGTATAGGGGGGGGGGGGGTTTCAGTCAAAGAGGTATATATATATATATATATATATATATCCACCAATCACTTATTGGACTTGTCCAATTAAGTTTTATTGGGTCACTAATTTCAATTTCCCTTGGGCCATGTACCAATTTATCCATTGGGCTAATTAACAATTCTAGTAACCTCACTTACTTGGACTTTAATTTCCTAACATATTGGACATATCACATTAAATTATGTGTCATTTCTAATATTCATATTAGACATAATTATTTATTCTTATTAGTTCATTTAATTATTTCTTTCTTCTCACAATTAATTTAATTTAATGCATAATTTATTTACCATTACTCATTATGCCACACAAGACATATCACATAAGCTAAGTTAATTTTAACTTAAGCTCATTCACCATCATCACTTGCTTTCTTACATACTTAATTCAATTTAATTGAATTATTAACTCTCTCATCATGACACATGTACATATACACATAATTATTTTTAAATAATTTCTTATTTTCATTAATAATATTATTTATAAGTTTTTGGCTATTACATTCTCCCCCCCCCCCCTATAAAGATTTCGTCCTCAAAATCAATACAAGGTTACACAAAAAGATGGGAATCATATCTCTTCATCCTATCTTCTATTAATAATATGTACAGGGATTTCCTCATACGTCAGATCATTTTCGATTTGAATTGGCTCATAGGATATCACATGCTTATAACCAGACTTATATGGCCGTAACACTAGACAATGGAACACGTTATGGATATGCTCCAATTCAGGAGGTAGAGTTACCTTGTACGCCACTTCACCTACTTTCTTTAATGCTTCAAACGGTCCTATGAACATTGAGTTTAATTTTTCTTTCTTACTGAATCTTTTTTTCCCTTTCTAGGGAGATACTTTCAAAAATACAAAACTACCGACTTCAAAATCTCGGCTTTGACGGTACAAATCTGTATATTTCTTTTGTCGGTCTTGAGTTACTACCAGTCGGCCTCTTATTGACTTTACAATCTCAATTGTCCATTGAACCAATTCTAGCCCCACAAGTCGACTTTCCCCTATCTCATCCCAATACAAGGGCATTCTATATTTTCTTCTATAGAGGGCTTCGTATGATAACATGCCAATGCTCGCTTGATAGCTGTTATTAGAAGCAAATTCGACAGGAGGTAGGTGGTCGTCCCAACTTTCTTTGAAATCCATCACATAGGCTCTACGCATGTCTTTTAACGTCTGAATTTTTCGGTCGTTCTATCCATCAATTTGGGGATGATAAGTAATACTCAACCTCAGCTGCGTTCCCATTCGCTCTTGTAGACTCCTCCAAAAATTTGAACTGAAGCACGGATCTCAGTCTGAAACAATCGATACCAACACCTTATATCTTGAAATAATTTCTTTTATGTATAACTTTGCTAATTGACCCAAAATTAAATTTGACCTTGATTGGCAAGAAGTGTGTAGATTTTGTCAGTCTATATCCATAATGACCCATATCGCATCATAACATTTCTAAGTAATTAGAAGTCTCACCATGAAATCCATCATAATTTACTTCCATTTCCATTTTGATATCTCCAACGGTTAAAGTAGACCACTCGGCCTCTGATGCTCTGCTTTCACCTTTTGACAAGTAAGACATTTGCTGACGTATTCCGCAGCTTCTCTTTTCAAATTAGGCCACTAAAAATATTGACGAAGATCTCAGTACATTTTCGTGCTGCCTGGGTGAATAGAATATGCTGAATTATGTGCTTCTTGTAAAATTTCCTCTCTTAATTCGAACATTGAGGGCATCCATACTCCCCCTTCAAATATTAGAATCCCATCTTTATCCATTTTCTTCTTCATTCTCTATTATTCTTTGCTTTATCTTCTCATATTTTTCATCTTTCTCTTGTGCCTCCTTTACTTTATCCAATAACGTTAGGCGAGTCTCCATCACAAATAACTTCTCTTTGGATTCTCTTAGTCCCTTCACTTCTATTTCCAGTTTCTTAAATTCTCTTATTAGTTCTTCATGAGTTGTTAGCATTAACAATTTCTCCTTTCCTTTTTCACTCAATGCATCAGCTACTACATTTGTCTTTCTCGGATGATAAATAATTTCACAATCATAATTCTTAATCAACTCCAACCATCTCCTTTGACATATGTTCAGCTCCTTCTGTGTGAAGATATATTTCAAACTCTTATGATCCGTATATATCTCACATTTTCCCCCATAAAGGCAATGCCTATAAATTTTTAGTGCAAAAACTATAGTTGTTAACTCTAAGTCATGGGTAGGGTATCACTTCTCATAATCCTTAATTCAACTAACGTGACGGGTGCACAATAACCTTGTCATTCTGCATCAACTCATAGCCTAGTCCCTTGTGTGATGCATCACTGAACAGCATAAAACCCCTGTGTTATTCGATAAAGACAACACAGGCGCCTCGCTCAACCTCTTCTTTAACTCCCTAAAAATTTCTTCGCATTTCTTCGCCAACATAAATTTCACTATCTTCCTGGTTAGATTGGTCAATGGGGTCGCTATCTTAGAAAAATCTTAGATGAATCTTTGATAGTACCCAGCTAACCCTAAGAAACTTCACACTTCCGTTGGTGTGTTTGACTGTTCCCAGTTAATCATCGCTTCCACCTTCGCAGGGTCCACCGATATTCCATCCTCATCAATCATGTGTCCTAAGAATTGCACCTTCTCCAGCCAAAACTCACACTTAACAAACTTTGCATATATTTTTTCCCACCTTAGTGTCTTCAACACTATCCTCAAATGCTTTGCGTGTTCCTCTTGGGTCTTTGAATATATTAGAATATCTTCAATGAAAACTACTACAAATTTATCCTAATATAGCTTGAAAACTCGGTTCATCAAGTTCATAAATATTGTCGGTGCATTAATCAAACCGAATGACATTACCAAAAACTTGTAATGCCCACATCGGGTTCTAAACGCTGTCTTTGGTACATCTTCCTTTCACACTTTCAGTAGATGGTATCCCATTCTCAAATCTATCTTCGAAAAATATCTCGCTCCCTTCAATTGATCGAAAAGATCATCAATTCTCGGTAATATGTATTTATTATTGATCATCACTTTATTCAACTGTCGGTAGTCGATACAAAGTCGTAACAATCCGTCTTTCTTCTTGATAAACAACACTGGTGCTCCCAATAGAGACACAATTGGCTTAATATAACCATTGTTTAAAAATTCTAGTATTTTTATCATCAATTCTTTCATCTCTACCGGCGTCATACGATATAGAGCCTTTGAAATCGGTGTCGTTCTTAGCACTAAATTTATTACAAACTCGATTTCTCTGTCTGGAAGAAGACCGGACAAATCATTTGGAAACACGTCTGAAAACTCTTTTACTACTGGTATACTACATATTTCCACTCCCACTCTTTAATTATATACAACATGGGCTAGATATCCAACACATCAATTTCTCAACAATTTTTTAGCCTACATCATCGTCAAATAACACAATTTCCTATGTGATGTGCTACCATAAAATACTACCTTAGACTGACTCAGGGTCTGAAGGTTCACACTTTTCTTTTGACAGTCAATCATTGCCTCATGGTTATATAATCAGTCCATTCCTAATATCATATCAAACTCTCCCAATCTTATCAAAATTAAATATGTTGGCAACTTATATCCCCTAATCTCTGCGCGATAATTTTGGTGTTTAAATTCTACAAGAATCACTTCCTTATATGCAACTTCTATGTTTTAAGGATTTTTTTAATTATTCTTGAGGTAAATTTAAATGTCGAGCAAATTCATCTGAAAGAAATGAACAGGTAAAACCTGAATCAAACAATACATAAGTATTTATATTATTGATTGGGATAATACTTGACACCATGTCCTTTGAGGCTACTGCATCTTGGACCGTCATGTTAAATGTTCTGGCAGTTGGTCGGCTTGGTTTAGCGGGTCCACCAATCATTGGTTCATTACTTCCTCCTTTATTGTCGCTTCCTCCACTATTTTCTTTCTTCGGGCAGTCTTTGATCTGGTGCTCGGTCGACCCACAAGAGAAACATCCTCGGATTTTATTCGGATTTGGGCAATTTGGTGAAATATGTCCCTCTTGGCCGCAATTATAACAGACACTTCGTCCCTTCCAACATTCTCCTAAATGATTCTTTTCACATTTTGAACACGCCTCAACTTTTTTCTTAAATCCTCATTGCTTACTCCTTATCGGATTATTGTTGTTGTTGTTGTTGCTATCCCATTTCTTTTTCCCCAAATTACTTCCATCACTACTGTTTTCTCTTCGATTATCTCCCTAACTCTTCTTATTCTTCTTTTCTTTATTTTACTGACTTAAGGCCTCACTTTCTCCTTTAGCTATGATGGCATTCTCCAACAAACTTCCAAAAGAATCAATCTGAAAAATGGATACCTTGTTGTATAATCGTGGCTTTAACCCTTGCTCGAAACATCACGCTTTTCGCTCTTCTGTATCTACTTGGTATGATGCAAAACGTGCAAGTTCATTGAATTTGGCTGCATATTCTGCCACTGACATCTCCCCTTGCTTCAACTCTAGAAATTTCACCTCGATTCGATTTTGCATACTTTTTGGAAAGTAATTTTTGAAAAATAGCTCTTTGAATTTGTCCTACGGTATGATCCTTTTTCCAACTCTTTGTTGATTTGCCTCCCACCAGAAATTTGCTTCTCCCCTCATCATATACATGGCAAATGCTATCTTCTAATCTTCCTCCACATGTGCAATAACGAATGCTTTATCTATTTCTTTTACCCAAAACTGGGCTTCAATTAGATCGGTCGTGCTCCTAAACTTCGGGGGTCTTACATTCTTAAATTTTTTAAAGTTAGTTACAAGAGCTATTGGGGGATTTGGGTTTAGATTAACAAGCTCCTGATTCCTTTCCTGAAAGGCACCCTTTAACAATTCTACTAATCTCTACATCGGGTCTTTCTAACCTCATTCGTTGTCCACAAATTCTTCTTGTGTAGGTTATGTTGATTGTCTACGTCTCGGTGTCATTTTCTGTTTAATAAAAACTTAATATTATTACCTTATTATATTTTTTAAATATTTATCTTTAATGCAACAACGTAAATAACACATTTTAATAAAAATATTTATATTCATATGCCAATAGTCAGTACATCATACATGATCATCTTATAGCATAATGCTATAAAAGTCACCATTTACCCCCTAATATCACAAAAGGTGGGGATCTATTGACATATTATCCCTCTATAAAGTACAAAAGTTAGGGTTCACCAATTGGGATGTCACCGTATCGATTGGTTTTTGGTAAAGTGTGTCACTTACCAGTTGAGCTCGAACATCAAGCTTATTGGGCCATCAAAAAACTCAATTTTGATTTACATGCAGCCGATGAGAAATGGATGTTCAACTAACTGAAATGGATGAATTCCGTCTTCAGTCGTATGAGAACGCCAAAATTTATAAGGAAAATACCAAGAAGTGGTATGATCAGAAGATTGTGGAGCAGAGGTTTGAGGATGGCCAAAAAGTGCCTCTTTACAATTCCTGGTTGAGACTTTTTTCGAGAAAGTTGAAATCAAGACGGTCTAGGCCATTTACTATCAAAAGGGTATTCCCGCATGGAGTGGTTGAATTAGAAGATGCCACTACCATGAACACATTTAAAGTCAATGGCCAACAACTAAAGCATTACATGGGGGTGAGGTGGATTGACAAAAGATGTCCGTCATTCTCTCCGACCCGAAGTAAAACAGGAAGTAGTCAAGCCCAAGACTTTAAATGAAGCGCTAAATGGGAGGCAAACCATTTTTATTACTAATTTAGTATTACTGGCATTGCATTTCATTTTTAGTTAATTTGCTTTATTTTGATTATTTAAATGCCAATTATATAGTATATTATTATAATTATAATTAAAAAATAGCTTTATAACTAGTTACAATTTCTATGATTTGGAGTTTAAATTGTGATTAGTTATTTAGTTTTTGATAAAGTCTATTTGAAACTTTCAGGTACTATCAAAACAATGCAACATTTTGGAATTTATTGCAGCAAGAAACAGAAGTCCAGCAGCAGGTTCAACCGTCGCGACGCTCCCCTGCTACCGCTGTGGCGGTGGTATTGAACATGAATTTTTTTTCAGCAGTGCAGTTGATCGCCGTAGCGGTGCCTCGCTACTGCCACAACAGTGGTCTCTAGATGTTAAATTTTTTTTCAGACAGAACTTTGACCGCTGCAGGGGTCAAATATACCACCGCAGCGGTAGTTCAAAGATCCAAAAATAAATAAAATATAAGCTATAGTTGGGGTTTCTTCCTTGCACAGCCTGCTCACAGTTATATCTCTCTCAAAACCCATACTCCCTAAACTCTCCCAATCATCCCCAACATCTTATTCCTACAACATTTCACATTTCTTTCAATCACCCAAGCCACACCGAAGATTCACACAAGAAATTACACTACATTCTCTCTCCTAACCAAAGCGTTGCTTCATGGAGTGGAATTCTCTCAGTTTAAATTGGTAAGTAAAATCTTCCCAGCTGAAGGTCTCATAATAATTGTTAGATTGAGGGTTAGGAATTGTGTGTTGTTAGAGAAATACCCTCAAAGGGCGGCTTGAATTTAGTTTGGGGGAGGCTTTATTCATAGTTCAAATTGATTGTGCACGCCAACTATTTGTAAAATTGCCACAAAGAAGATTCGTTAAATTTCAGTTGGTTGGTATTGAGTTTTGGGTTGTGGTTTCTTCTTGGCATTGCACTGAACAATCATGGGTTCTAAACGTTGACGTGGGCAGAGCTCTCGAGCAACATATGACACATAACATTTTATAAGCGAAGAAGCATAGAAGCGTTACTATGAAGTGCTAGAAGGAAAGACCATCATCCCAGAGCGAGGCCTTACTCCTCTTATGACTGATGGCCACTTGTATGGCATAATCGCTGCCAAGAATTGGGTACTTTCACTGCACAGCCCGAGCTTGTTGCAATTTCCATTGTCAAAGAGTTTTATGCAAATACTAATGAGAATCACAATGCTGTTCAAATTCGTGGAGTGGATGTCCACTTTGGAGCTGAATAAATTAATGTTTATTATAATATTGCCCACTTGGAAGAAGATGACCAATACACTACCTACAAAATAAAGCGCCTTAATCTGAATGATATACTTAGAGGCTTGAGTCAGCCAGATGAGGAATGGACTCTTAAAGATGGGGTGCCATGGCTCTTTTTGCATCCGTTTCTGAGCAAGTACGGCAAATCGTGGTACTACTTCATTTGTGCCAAGTTGTTACCAACCACACATGTCAGTGATGTTATTAGATCAAGGGCTGTGTTGCTGTATTGTTTGGTCAACGAATGAGCACTAATGAGGGGAGAGTAATTCTAAGTTCCATCAAGCACACTCTCCATGGGGGTTCACTAGGTGGTTTGCCGCATCCTTCACTAATTTGTAGACTATGCAAAAATGTTGGGATGGTTTTGTCTGATGATGAGCCTCTCCAACAACCAAAGATCCCGATTGACTCTTGGTTGATAAGTCATTATAATCAGTGGGATGGTGCTTCAGCCAATTTGAGAGGAGCTAGATTTATATTGGAAGCTCAGTCTCTAGATACATAGGAGCTCTTTGTGGATAAGCAAGAGGATAACGTAGCAAACCAACCATCATTAGAGTTCATAGCTAACTTGAGAAGGGAATCTCGTCACCATTCTTGTCAAATCAGTTATATAGCTTAATAAGTCAACTCAATGATGCAGTTCAATGCCAGTTTCACATCGACCTTAGCTGAGATGTTCGAGCTAATGGGGTTGCATGCTGGTCTGAACCCATTACGGTTCCCAAACCCACCATTGATTCCTGATTACCCTTAGGATTCTCCTGACGAAGACGCAGATGCATAATCAAATTCAGGGGAGTCCTCAACTTTAAATTCTATATCTTTCCAATGAGGGCATTGTCATATTCAAGTTTGGGGGATGTTTTAACTTCTATCTGTTCATGTTTTTTATTTAGTACCTGAGTAGTTTTGACGTTATCATGCTTATATTAGTATTATTAGTAGTTTATCCAGGCTTCAGTTGTGAGTCTTAGCCAATGATATGAATTATTTTTCCATGCTGGTGGTTTAAGTAAAATCAATTAGCATGTTTGGTTTTTATTTTAACAATTGATCTGAGTTAACGATATTAATGATCCTGCTTTTTCTTCAGGTACTATTGCGATCCTATCTGTTGGTTAGTTTTTCTTTAGAGTACTAGCATGGTTAATTGCTTGTGGAGTAAGCTTGGAAATTTCTAAAAGACCTTTTTGAACGCTAAATCAAGGCTTGTATATAAGTTTGGGGGGGGGGGGGGGGGGAGATCTTGGATATATGTACATAAAAAAAGAAAAAGAAAAAGAAATAAATCTTTAGCTTTATGTTCTTAGTATAATAAAAGTTTGACTAGTCTAGTTTTGTGGCCTTTGCAACTTGAGTGATTAGATCTGTAGGGGTGTCTTTTCACCTATTGCCCTAAAGTCGACTGGTTTGAGAGTCACTGATCAAAAGCTCGGTACACAGGTAGCTCTGAATAGCCTAATAGAATTAGACATTACACAGTCAAGCTTGTAAGTTAAGGTGAGACGGAGCGTAAAACGCACTCATTTGTATATAAAAAAATAAGTTTAATTTTTCTTGTTTAAATTCGAGAGACCTTGTCCTTATATATTTCCTTTATTTGTTTGTGTTTAAGTGAAATCACTCATGACAGTTATTCGTATAAGTTCGTCTAAATTCTGACTAAATTTAACAATGGGTTTTGCACACACACGCGTAAAATGGATCATGGGCAGTCGTGAGCTTGGAAATTTTGTTAAAATATTAGACTTTGTTATACTTTAAGATTTATCTTAACTGTTGTATTTTATCTTTAAGGCTATGATTCCAATTCATGTCTGGATTAGTATGTTGTTATAGGGTTATTATTATTAGTTATTTAGTCTATGATTTACTATTTTGCTCGAGAACAAGCAAATATTTAAGTTTGGGGGTATTTGATGAATGGATTTTATCCCAGCGAATTAGTACTTCTGGCTTAATGATTTGTGAGTTTTTGAGAGTTATTTATGCTTACATATATGTTTTTTATGGTTCCTGATGTCTCGTCTGTGATTTAAAGGATTTTTAAGCTAAAAGGGTATTTCAGTAATTTCCAGCCAAGACCACTACCACAACCGTTGAGACCACCGCCGCAATGGCCAACCATACTGTCTACAAGCAAGATTTTTGGCTATTTAACTCTAAATGTTGCTTGACCTATGGGATCAGATTTTTATTCTTCAGAGCAACTTTTCTTCAGTTTTTCAAGTTTACAAAGCATTTTTAATTGGTTTTAAGCTTAAGAGCAAGGAGATTTGTCTAGCTTGGATTGCTTCATAGTGAAGGGAGTTTATTTTCTTGAAACTTGTTTCATAAGAAGTTTTATTCATCTATTTTGTCTTCATTTTGTGTAATTTAATAATGATGAGCAACTTGTTAATGGTTTTTTTTCATTTAGTTATGAACTAACTTCCTCTCTAAGCTCACAGTGGAGCTCATTGCTTAATTTTAATTGAATATCTCCTTTTAATGTGTGTGGATTAAAAATAAATGATTATCATATTTTGTGCTTTATATATAGATTATTTATTGTGTAAGTATTATGGTATTGTTTATGATATTGAAAAATA
Source organism: Hedera helix (assembly GCA_947179155.2). Classification (NCBI taxonomy): domain Eukaryota; kingdom Viridiplantae; phylum Streptophyta; class Magnoliopsida; order Apiales; family Araliaceae; genus Hedera; species Hedera helix. The sequence goes on from OX359283.1 coordinate 3,586,117, forward strand.
GATTAAATAGCTTACCTAAAACATGATAACACTTGTAGGATTTTTTATCTTCAGATGGAATACCTAATGTGTATCTCGGATAGGAATATACCGTGATATCTTGTGTAGCCTTGTTGAGAATCTGTTTGTATTGCTCTCTTGCTTAATTAATATCACGTAGGAATATAGTAATCTAGTTAGTATGGTGTAACTCATTTAACTATTGAAGGAGGTTTATGGGTGATTTTATTCTTGAGCTATCATTTGTTTGATCTGTTAATTAAAAGGAGGGGTATGAGGTTTTAACGAAGTATTGGGTGAAGTTGTGATCTTAGCTTGTCTAAAACTAATATTAGTTGTCATTTTTATTTATTTTAAAAATCTATGTTAATCAAAATCACCAACTTTAGTCATTGTTTAAATAAGATTAGATTGTTATAAGTTTAATATTTAGAAAATATTTGTGTAAACTCTTTGTGAGATCGACATAGAAATACTTTATACTACTTGAAGGCCGTGTATACTTACATGCTAATATTAATAATGAAAATGACCGTCACCTTTACCAAATTGCAGGGCTATCTCTTCTGTCAGCTTTAGAGAAGCTTTGTACTCGGTGATGATCTGCATTTGGGTAAAGATGATTTCGTTGGTTTTGTCTTGGAGGTTGGTGTATGTATTTTTGAGAACATTAGTGAACTTTTAGAGTTCGACGTGTTCAACAAATCCTTTTCGGTTGACCTCGGTGACTTGGGTGAACAGGTCATTCTTCTGTTGCAGTTCTTATTGAATTTGTTCATTTTGTCGATAGAGATTGATGAGTTCTCTTAGGTGTTGTTCTTCTATTTTGGTGTGCTCTACCTGGTCAGTACAAAGGGTTTATTTAAGGGTTTCAATCTAGCGTTGAGCGTCCAGGAGTTGTTGGCAGAGGTCTTCGTTCTATTTGGGGAGTCCTACTTGTTGTTAGGGTTAGGCGTGGAGGGCTCAGTTGGCTTCAGTAAACTATTAAAGGGAGGATTGGATGACGGCATGGGCTTCGTGGAGTTTTTAGAGGTCGGTGGAGTATTCCTCATTCTTTTCTTTAAGGGTTTTGTTTTGGAGTTGAAGTTGTTAGAGCTCTTCAGAGAGTTTGATGTTTGAGGTTGTGACATCGGTTAGTTGTTGTTTGAGTTGGAAGAGTTCGAGATTGTTTTGGTTGACGGAGGAGAAGTTTTGATTCTAGGTCTTGAGGTCGTTGACCTCTTTGTGGAGTTGGACACAGTCTTTGATGGTATCCATAAGCTTGGTTCGGTGCTCGTTGTTATGCTTCTGGAGAAGGGCTCACTCTTTCTAAGAGTTCTAAAGTCCGGCCTTCAACTTGGCGATAGTCTTATCCGAGTTAATTCCTGTCCCTTTTCTTACGAGAAGTCAGCTGTACACGGCCAGGAACTGTAAAAGAAGAAAGGATAAAAGTAAGATGGGAGTGGGATTACAATTAATGAAGAAGTAGTGTGAGATAAATTTTGGGGCTTACTCGGCCTTGGTGGATCATGGAACCGAGGATTAGTTCTTCGTTGGTGAGTTTGTTGAGGGCGTCGTCGTTAAGGAGAAAGTTAAAGGCTTCGAAGAATTGGGCTGGGATGGTGAATTCTTCATTGAAAGGTCAAAAGCTAGACATTGGAAATTGTTGTTCTAATTTTGGGTTGAAAAAAGGGTTGTATCGGGAGCTGAAAGGTTGGGGGTCAGTGTTGGTAGTTGTTTCGGGTGTGGGAGCTATTAAGGGGGGATTGGTGGTTATAGCTCTAGGGGGTGTGGTCGATTGAGGCTTGACTGTATTAACTAAAGTTTAAGTGGTGTGAGCTGTAAGGGGTGGGGTAAGAGCAGTTGTTGGCTGAAAAGTCAAGGTGGTTCTGTGGTCATTTTGTTGGGAGATTTTTCATGGGCTTTTACAAGGCGATAATGTTTTTTGGTAATATTTAGTTTGTCAACCTCGGTTAGTTAGGAGATGTCTCTTTTTTGGGTTTGGGTGACCTCGGGGGGTGGTTGTTGTTGTGCTTCTGATGAGCTGGTGGTAGATTGGGTGGCTGTTTCGGTGTGTTAGGCTTGGGATACTTGGGTAGTTTCGGCTTCTTTTGTTCATTTACGGGCTTTCTTCTTTGTACAAATAGTTGTTTTACGAGGGGTGGATATTTTTGTAGAGGGGTCAGAAGTAGCATTGTGGGGAGTTTTTTCAAAAATGGGTTGGACTAAGATTGGTGGCTCGGTGTTCAGATTGGGGGGCACTTCAACGTTGAATTCTTTAGTAAATAAGGAAGGGCTGGATACTAGTGGAGTAGGGGCTCGACCTTCTATTTTAGTCAGCACTACTGAATAAAAGAGAAAGGAAAAAGTTACAAAAGGAGATATCGAATATTTGTATATATGAAAATTTGACTAAGGAAAGGGTCGGAGACTTACATATGTGCCTGAATAGCTAATCTTCGTCTGATAAGAGGGATATACTCCACTACTCGGTCAGTATCTTCTTGTAGAAGTCATGGAATTCCTTCTTGCACTCGATAAACAGATGCTCATAGCCGAGGGTCAGTTTTTGGGCCTCACCCCAGCTTTGTAGTTGGTTTACCTCTGAGCTGTAGATATAGAACCAACCAGAGTGCCACCCTTTATTGGTTGTGGGGGTCTACATCTAGGCTTTGCGTCCTAAACTTTTGCTCAGGTATCAAAACTGTAATGCCCCGGGAATCCCCGCACTGGCTACGGGCGACCCCCAGTCGCTAAGACCTTCATTCTCATTAATACTCACAACATTGTATAATAAAATGCTGCTAAAACTCAATAAATTTTAAACTTTTTATAACATTCTTTATTCCCCGAATCAAAATCTTTACATCAACTATCTTGATTTTAAGATCATACATATCATGATCTAATTTATTACAATAATTATGAGTACACAAAAACTTACACTCCAACAATAAGTCATTATAACTACACATTGACTTTTTCTTATCTGATCGAGTCCAATAATATTAGCACTCGTCTAACGTAGGTTCGTCTTTTATTACTATTACATGGTCTCTAACCAAGAATACTACAACAACATAAATATCCCGAAAAATTTATATCTAAGGGATATTATTATTTCACACCATAGTTACACTACTAAGGCTACCTTGATATTCATTATCATTCCTGATGACAAAGTTATTACTAAATTAAAACTTCAATCATGTTAGGCCATTAAGTATTTCTTGTTCCTTAGTCTTTACTGTAAACCTCATATGCCAAAATTTATCTCAAAAATACAACTTAAAGACATTAAGTAATTAAAATTATTGCAAAATATCCTTACATAAATCAAGTGTATTAACCTTATAAAAATTCAACAACTCTATCTCAAAGATTAACAATCATTGCTAACTACATAGCTTATTAACTTGCAACATCAATTTGTTTCATAATTTCAATCTCTACATAGTTTCTTAACTCACAAAATCATATATATTATGATTTGTTCAATTACAAAGTTATGAGTAACGAATACCTCATTAATTGACTTTAGGTCTTTCTGTTATACAAAATCTTCTCTTGTCTTTTGAGTTCGTTATTAAAGACGCTTGTCTAGCTTAGTCAAAATTTATACGAACTATTACTAATTTTCTAACTTTTACCATTATAAGCAATATAACTACCTCAACAGGCTTACAACAATATATAAGACATTTCTGACGACAAAGTTTAATACCAATATATAAGTGCCGAATAATTTTATACCTTATTGGGCTTACATTAATCTAACATTTTTGTCATATTGCCCAATTTAGTATAACAACGAATTATTCTTCATTTGCATCTAAGCAATAACTCATCCTTACTCTTTAGCTTCATCAAAAACATCCGGCCTTCCCGCACTTTACTGAAAATATTAGTTTTATACAAGGGTGAGCACGACGGCTCAGCAAGTCCAATAGATATCACATAGCACATAACAACATTTTATCATGCTTCATGCATCTTATGCTTTGCAATTTATACATATCTTATGCATATTATGCTTTGCATTTAAATTTATGCTTCATACTTTTCATGCACAACATTTATCATATCATACAGTTCAATATAGAATATGTATCTATTATTATTAAATGCACATCAACCATTTATAACACATTAGGCACATTAACCCATGTTTACACATAAAAGCATATAACACATAGAAGTAAGTATTGAAAGACTTGCTTGGCTTGCTTATCCTACTTATGCTAACGCCTTGTGTTTCTTGCACGACCTACATTTAGTAATGTCGGTTTACACATTAGTTATTAACATGATATGTTTAACTATTTCTTTTCAATTATTTTCTCACTATGACTTCTCACTAGTTTATTTTACTAGTCTTTAAATCCTTTATAAGTTCGATTTATTACTCTAAACGTTAGTTTAGTTAATCTCAACCAGGTTCTGCTTAATTTAACTGCATAACGAGCAAAAATTGCTCTATGGCCCAAAACAAGACCTAACTTTTCTGTTTCTTAATAACAGATTACACCAAACACCCAAAGCAGACAACCTTACTTATCTGTTTCTTCGTAAAACTAAAGCAAACACCCCAAAGTAGACAATGTTAGCTGTCTGTTTATTCACAAACTAAAACAGACACTCCAAAGCAGACAGCCTTACCTGTCTATTTACTAACAAAACTAAAATAGACATCTTAAAGTAGACAGTCTTACCTGGCTATTTACTCACAAAACTAAAACAAACACCTCAAAGCAGACAGCATTACCTGTCTGTTTATTAACAATTTTTTTTTTACGAAACACTATTTTTATTTTAATCATAACTTTTTCGTTACATATCCGTTTTTGTTAATCCTTATATCAAATTAAAGCTTATTAAGTCTACTTTAATCTTATATAGGCCTTGACTTTAGCCCATTCTGGAAAAAAAAATATATCTTAAATATTTTTATAACCTGTCCAAAAATTTCATTTTTTGGATAGTCTTACAAAATTATTTTTTTCCAAAAATGTTTCGCTCCATAAAATGGCTCAATCTCGCTAGTACTTCTATAAAACTTCCATTTATACAACTTTGTAATTTACACCAACATCAAATTCCAAACATATGATTTTATATAATTTTTACAAGGTCCAAAATCACTGCAGACTTTAAAATTTTCTAGGCAGACTATTTTCTGTCCGACCCAGACTGTTTCAATCGGTCATTACAAACAAAATATTAAGAATTTTTGTGTTTTTAAATTTTTTGTGTGTATCTTACTTTCATACATTTAATTTGATATATAGCCCACTTTCTAACTCTAAAAATTGATTTTATACGATTTTTCACGATAACAGCAACACAACACAATTTTCTGTGAATTTTGTTCTTCAACATTTTTTTTTATTTTACTTCATTTTCTTGAATCCTCTACTGGATTCATGTCAATCTATAGTTATGCCATTACATACAAGTTAATTATGATCTACTACTATAAATTTTAAGAAAAGCTAACATTTACCCAAGAAAATCATAGATTATACAAAGGTTTAAATTTTTTACCTTCATGTCTTAAGCTTCTCTCTTTCTCTTCTCCTTTTTCTCCTTCTCCCATGAGTTCTCTCTCTCTCTCTCTCCCTCTCTCTCTCTCTATCAAATGCTAATTTCTTTGCTAGCATGAAGTGGGTTTAATCAATTAAATGATATATCAAAGATAAAATATAAAAGTTGAGTTTTGATTGGTTGAAATATGATTACATTAGGATAAAATAAGGAATGAGTAGCTCTAATTAAACTCCACCCCTTTAAAAATTTAAGAATCAGCTGGCCACACTAAAATTTGTAGAGTTAATTTTAATTATGTGACCCACTCTTTGACTTTTTGACCCGAAAATTAAATTTTCAATTTACTGTCATTTTCTACTAATTTCGATGTTCCCGTTATCATGGCGACATCCATTTCTTCAAATTCACTTTTCAACTTCAAGTTTGACCTTTTACAATAAAAAACCAAACAGTCAACTTTGACCAAAAAGTCAACTAAAACACCTATCGTATTTACAGTTCATACTTACTAAATTCGACGTTCTCGTCACAACGTTGAAGTTCATTTCTCAAAATTCTTCTTCAAACTCAAACTTTGACTTTCACCCTTACAAGTCAAACGGTTGACTTTGATCAAAAGTCAACCCCGACACCAAATTGTGTTTACTATCTCTTCTTGTTAAATTTGACGTTCTGAACTTAATGGTGCAGTCCGTTTCTCCAAATTCTCTTCCGAACTCCAAATTGAGTTTCCTTGACTTTCTTCTCTTTCTTTTAGTCATACCTTGACTATTTAACCATTTTGGTCATTTCTTGACATTTCGATTTGTTGACTTGCCTTCATACATATAAGTATACTCGTGTTATCAGGTATACTTTTACCTCATTCTCCTCACACCATTATTTCATGTAATCACAACCACACAGGATTCATTCTTAATTTTAGACTACCACATTATTAATTTGGTCATACATGTCTTACAATTATTAAATGTTTAGGCTTGTTCACTATATTCATATGGCTTGTCATATATATTAATTTGACTTGCCACAAATCTTAATCTATTTTGAACTGTTATTTAATTTCTAACACTTGGCTACTAGGTTGGGTTTAATTTTAATTACCACCACAATACCTAGCTTATCTCTTTCCAATTTACTATTTTAGGCTATCTTAATTTACCATTCAAGATTTAACTTTCATAAGCTTGTTTAATTAATAGATTAAGCTTTACAGTGTTTTTCATGATTAATTCAGTTAATCATTTATCACGATCGGCTAAAATATAATTAACACATCTCTAAGTATATACGTATCTATATATATACACCTTCACGTTAACTTATAAAATAAATCTCCAATTGAAATTTATTTAATAAATTTCCACATACATTATATTAAAAATTTCTTATAGTATCTCTTTTAGTCAAATACATTTATCAAACCTTAAAAATATTATATTACCTTATTATTAATATACCTCCAAGTATACATAAAATAATCAAATTATAGATTTTAAAATTTAAAAACCTACATTTACTCATATTTAAATCCTAACACAAAGATTAGGGTAAAATATTTACTAATTTTCTACACATTTTACTTCTCCAAATTTAGATTTTAAACTTCAACCTTTATTTCATCATCAAAAATTTAATTTAAAAGTCTTGTGAAATATCTGGGATATTACAGGAACCCTGGAGCATTGGCCTTATTTGTAACGCACCGAAATCCCAACATTCCTTAATTCTATCCAATCATTTCTGGCTAACATAATCATTAAGCTTAAACCATATTATATATTCATAAAGCATCATAACGGCGATTTCGTGCATTAATACATAACCTTTAACCTTTAAAATTAATATTTGACCATAATGTGGTCCATAAATCTGTTTATTCATTTTACATTCCTTAACTGTCTTAGGATCGTAACGTTCACTTTCTATACTTTAGGACTTAGGTCAAACATTTATAAATTGTGATTTAGTCTATTACATTATCAGAATCATATAATTTATGTTTTAACTTGACACAACCTGTGAATAATTTCAACATTTATCTATTCATACATGGCCTTATATACTTATACATGTTCCATCCTTGTTCCTGTTTACATACATCTGTACCATACATGCGAGTTTCATTATATAGCACACTCGACTTACACAATACAATCATCTTGCCTCATTACATCCTCTACTTTGAATAATATATACATACAATTTATTTTTATAGATTTACGAACCACTCATTCATTCCTATCACCTTCAAGGTTTAACATTTATCTGCCTTACAGGAACATTACACATATGCACTTAACAAATTTCCTTCATGCTTATCTATGCATTTAGCACTCTTTACTTTTAGTTTAACCGGAACCTCCGGCCTTCTCGTAATTTACCTAAAAATGTTAGTTCACAGCAAAAGTGAGCACACAGGCTGAGCAAGTGAATCAGATAACACATTTCATGCTTACAATTTATATTTAAGCGTCATGCATTCCTTACTTTACCATGTTATGCTTAAATGTTACATATTTCATTTAGCAGTTAATTCACAAAGTTGCACGTAGGGCATATTCCACATCTTTTACTATCATATCATTCACATAGAACAATCATTACATTTAAGTCTGAAAAACTTGCTTGGTACGCTTTATATACTTAACCTTTACGCTTCTCAATCATCCTTTCATATTCGTCTTGTTGGTTTGCTACTTCGAGCGCTATCTGTCAACATACAACCTATATACATCATTATAGGATCATAAAATTCACATAACTTGTCAAACTTAATGTATAATCACTTAACCATTAGTCTCTATTCATTACACTCTTGATGTATTACACCTTACATAGGTTAATTATACATCATAACTTGTTCCCGACCTTTTACATTAACCCCCTAACATGGTTTGGATTAGCTTTAGGCATGTTATATCATGCCAATCATTATTACATTAAACCTTAACACCCTTTACATTGACCATTATTATTAATTATAGGATTTATATAACTTATTTCTATCATCCCATGTCAAAATATAGTTTTTTGGAAGTTTAAAAAAATTTCAAATGCACAACAATCTCACCCTGGCGCCATCAGACTTCACTGGCCGCGAAATCTTCTCGGCCATGAACAGTACATTTGGCCCTGGCGCAATGTTTAGTACAAAATATTGCGCCTAGGTGCAATGTTTAAAAATAGAATTTTTGATTTTTGCACTACCTTTGTTGATTTTTAACTCCTTCATCTTAAATTCAATTAAGCTCAAATTTGGACCATAGCTAGGTCTTACTACCTAGTATTTTATAAAAATATTACTTGGCTCATTTGGCTTCTTAAAATTGTTGAAGCAATATCCCGTAGGAGGGCGTTTCAACTCGTTTCCATACTTAGAAAAAAAATTTAACTTCAAAACTCAATTTTATCAACTTTGTGATTTTTGGCCATTTGCTTCCAAACTTCATTCCAACACTTGACATAGTTCATATATGTCATATAAGACATTTCTAGGCCTTTAAAACAATTAAACTTTGCACGAGGCGGGTTTTGTCTGTAAAAATCCATTTAGGGTCGAAACGATCGATTTCGATCGTTCGAAATGAATTTTCATTCTAATTTCCATCCGTTGATTACCAAATCAATGTAAACATATGTAATAACATAAAACTAAGTCATCTGACTTTATTTTACCTTTAATTTCTTAAAATGGCCAAAAATCACATTTTGGTTGCTTTTTCATCAACTTTACCAAACTTTTCATTTTCATAACTTATGCTATTCTTGGCCCCCTTTTTAGAAAACTTGATTGTAACACATCCTTTAGCACACATAACACATATTTAACTTGCATGGGCCTTCAGAATATTTAAAACTTTTCAAATGGACTTATTCTGCCAAAAGGTTCGTTTTAGGCGCCGACGAACGTTTTAAAACGCTTAAAATTTTCAATTGTCGCCATAAGCACCTAATGACTTCCAATTCAATTCTAACACGTATATTAATATCAGACTTAGTTATTTGGTCTCAGTTGACCTTCAACTTTCCAAAATAGCCAAAAATCACATATTGGCGACATTTTTACCAACTTAGCAAATTTCAACCTTAAACTCAATTTAAACTTTCGAACTCCATGCACCACATAGGCTATCACATACACATTTAACAACTTTGTGTATTCACATAACTTCTACATGCACCTTCCAATGCACTTTACAAATTATAATTTGGTTTACATAAGAAATATAGCCTAATATTGTATATTTCTATAACAAGTCATGCTTCTCTGCCATTTACGAATTTTTAAAGTCATTAATCATGAAATTTCTCATGCTTTAAACATGATCATCCTTTCTAACTAGGTTTTCATTAAAACCACCAATATATAACATATGATTCTCCATAAACAATGATCCTTAGCTTTGAATTTGTGCATAAATAGTGCACCACCTTTGTAACACAACATATAAGCTTAAGGTTTCATAAATAACTATAAATATAACACATATCTCACATAAATCTTACAACTAGCTATTCATTCTTCATTATCTTCCAAGTTGCCGGCAAAGTGAGAGATAAAGAGAGAAATAAGAAGATAAGCTAGGGTTCAAAGAATCATGAAGGAGTCAAGTGCAAAAGTGATCAAGAAGAGCATAACAAGCCATCAAAGTGAAGATTCAAGCTCTAACAAGCTTTATATCAAGAAGGAAGAGGGCTCAAGGAAGGTATAAATGAGTTCTAACTTTAAAACTCATATTTTATGTGCTTAAGTTTAAGAATAAGGGTAGTTGTGACATTCTAAATTTTTTTTTTATGAATTCTAAATAAGAATCTTAGTTAATTACGTAAAGGTTAAAAGTAAAAACCTAATTATGAATGACGAAAAGTGTAAGAATAATTACATACAAGTTATTATTTAATCAATGTGCTATAAATGACTTATGTGGTAGGTTGAATATGTGTATATGTATGTATATTTGATCTGATAAGAGGAAGAAGGAATTAAAGTCAGAAATAAAAGAAATAAGGATATTTATGTGAATTAAGCTTAAGTGATAAAAATTGATAACGAGCTTAGTGAATAGGCCTAGAGATGAGAGGAGGTGAGAATGGCAAGGTAAGGTAAGTATGTATGTGCAGTGAAGAAGGAACCGTATGACCTGATCGATTTATTGGAATTAAAGGAATAATAAGGATATTGATTGTTGGAATAGTTGGAAGTTATTAAGAAATTAATTTGTATTGAATGAAATGAGATTAGCATTAATACGATGTGTAAGTACATGATGTAATACCCTCGAGAATGAGTAAAAAGAATGTTGGATGCAAGAATGGTTCAAATTGGCATTTATGTGCTTAGTAAACAACGTAAAAGATCGTAAAATGACTATACAAGCATAAAAAGGATAAATGATAATGGATTTTGATAATTCGGTCGAGGTTCGCTTATTGAGGAAGCGGTTTATGAAAAAGAATGAGCAAATGACTATTAAGATATTAAAAAGTGAAATTGATTGATTGAGGAACCGAAAAGGTTCATAGAAAATTTAGAATAAAATGATATACAAATTAGCATAATTGTAAATTATTATAGATAATTAATGAAATTCAATTTTCAAAAAGTGATAAGTGTTTTGGGACAAGCTAATTGTAGACTATTTGATGGTGGAATAAAATTTAAGCCTAAAGAAATAAATTAGGTTCAAAAAGGCAGTGAATTGGAGCAAAAATGATTAAGTTATGACTTAGGAGAATAAAATTTCTCTAGATTTTGTGGCTAATGACTATATTGCCCTTGACAACTTATGGAATGACCATGGTATCCTATGTTGGTGTAATGACCATTAAGCCCTTGCTTGGTCAAGTGAAATATCCTAATTGGCCCTAACCATGCATGGTTAAACTAACCAATGCATGGTTAGTTGTTGGAGTGATTTATACAATATATGTATAAACCAAGCTAGCTATTCATTCTTCATTATCTTCCAAGTTCTCGGCTATGTGAGAGATAAAGAGAGAAAGAAGAAGATAAGTTAGGGTTCAAAGAATCATGAAGGATTCAAGTGCAAAAGTGATCAAGGAGAGCATAACAAGTCATCAAAGTGAAGATTCAAGCTCTAACAAGCTTTATATCAAGAAGGAAGAGGGCTCAAGGAAGGTATAACTGAGTTCTAACTTTAAAACTCATCTTTTATGTGCTTAAGTTCAAGAATAAGGGTAGTCATGCTTAAACTAATAGCTAGATGTAAGGTTTATGTGAGATATGTGTTATATTTGTAGTTATTTATGAAACCCTAAGCTTATATGTTGTGTTACAAAGGTGGTGCACTATTTATGCATAAATTCAAAGCCAATGATCATGGTTTATGGAGAATTATGTGTTATATATTGGTGGATTTGATGAAAACCTAGTTAGAAAGGATGATCATGTTTGTAGCATGAGAAATTCCATGATTAATGGCTTTAAAGATTCATAAATGGAAGAGAAGCATGACTTGTTATAGAAATATACAATATTAGACTATGTTTCTTCTTTAAACTAAATTATAATCTATAAAGTGCATTGGAAGGTGCATGTAAAAGTTATGTGAATACACAAAATTGTTAAATGTGTATGTGAGAGTTCGAAAGTTTAAGTTGAGTTTAAGGTTGAAATTTGCTAAGTTGGTAAAAATACCACCAATATGTGATTTTTGGCTATTTTGGAAAGTTGAAGGTCAAATGAGACCAAATAACTAAGTTTGATATTAATACACATGTTAGAATCGAATTGGAAGTCATTCGGTGCTTATGGCGACAATTGAAAATTTTAAACGTTTTAAAACGTTCGTCAGCGCCTAAAATGAACCTTTTGAAAAAATAAGTCCATTTGAAAAGTTTTAAATGTTCTAAAGGCCCATGCAAGTTAAATATGTGTTATGTGTGCTAAAGGATGTGTTAGAATCAAGTTTTGCAAAAAGGGGCCAAGAATAGCATAAGTTATGAAAATGAAAAGTTTGGTAAAGTTGATGAAAATTCAACCAAAAGTTGATTTTTGAAAATTTCGAGAAATTAAAGGTAAAATAAAGTCAAATGACTTAGTTTTATGTTATTACATATGTTTACATTGATTTGGTAATCAACGGATGGAAATTAGAATAAAAATTCGTTTCGAACGATCGAAATCGATCGTTTCGACCCTAAATGGATTTTTACGGACAAAACTCGCCTCGTGCGAAGTTTAATTATTTTAAAGGCCTAGACATGTCTTATATGACATATATGACATGTATGAACTCTGTTAAGTGTTGAAATGAAGTTCGGAAGCAAATGGCCAAAAATCATAAAGTTGGTAAAATTGAGTTTTGAAGTTAATTTTTTTTTTCTAAGTATGGAAACGAGTTGAAACGCCCTCCTACGAGCTATTGCTTTGAAAATTTTAAGAAGTCAAATGAGCCAAGTAATATTTTTGTAAAATACTAGGTAGTAAGATCTAGCTATGGTCCAAATTTGAGCTTAATTGAATTTAAGATAAAGGAGCTAAAAATCCTGTTTTTGAACATCAAAGGTAGTGCAAAAATCAAAAATCCTGTTTCTGAACATTGCACCTAGGCGCAATGTTTTGTACTAAACATTGCGCCGATGCCAAGTGTATTGTTTATGGCCGAGAAGATTTCGCGGCCAGCGAAGTCTGATGGCGTCGAGGCGAGATTGCTGTGCATTTGAATTTTTTTTAAACTTTCAAAAAGCTATATTTTGATATGAGATGATAGAAATAAGTTATATAAACCCTATAATTGATAATAATGGTCAATGTAAAGGGTGTTAAGGTATAATGTAATAATGATTGACATGATATAACATGCCTAAAGCTAATCCAAACCATGTTAGGGGTTATGTAAAAGGTCGGGAACAAGTTATGATGTATTATTAACCTATGTAAGGTGTAATATATCAAGAGTGTAATGAATAGAGACTAATGGTTAAGTGATTATGAATTAAGTTTGACAAGTTATGTGAAATTTATGATCCTATAATGATGTATATAGATTGTATGTTGACAGATAACGCTCAAAGTAACAAACCAACAAGACGAATATGAAAGGATGATTGAAAAGCGTAAATGTTAAGTATATAAAGCATACCAGGCAAGTTTTTCAGACGTAAATGTAATGATTATTCTATGTGAACTATATGATAGTAAAAGATGTGGAATGTGCTCTCCGTGCAACTATGTGATTTAACTACTAAATGAAATATGTGACATTTAAGCATAACATGGTAAAGTCAGGAATGCATGACGCTTAAATATAAATTATAAGGATGAAAGATGTTATCTGATTGACTTGCTGAGCCTGTGTGCTCACACTTGCTATGAACTAATATTTTCAGGTAAAGTACGAGATAGTCGGAGGTTCCAGTTAAGCTAAAGATAAAGAGTGCTAAATACATAGATAAGCATGAAGAAAATTTGTTAAGTGCATCTGTGTAATGTTCCTGTAAAACAGATAAATGTTAAACCTTGAAGGTGATAGGAATGAATGAGTGGTTCATAAATCTATAAAAATAAATTGTATGTATATATTGTTCAAAGTAGAGGATGTAATAAGGCAAGATGATTGTATTGTGTAAGTCGAGTGTGCTATATAATGAAACTTGCATGTTTGGTACAGATGTATGTAAACAGGAACAAGGATGGAATAGGTATAAGTAAATAAGGCCATGTATGAATAGATAAATGTTGAAATTATTCACAGGTTATGTCAAGTTAAAACATAAATTATATGATTCTAATAATGTACTAGACTAGGTCACAATTTATAAATGTTTGACCTAAGTCCTAAAGTATAGAAAGTGAACGTTACGATCCTGAGACAGTTAAGGAATGTAAAATGAATAAACAGATTTATGGATCGCATTATGGTCAAATATTAATTTTAAAGGTTCAATGTTATGTATTAACGCACGAAATCGCCGTTATGATGCTTTATGAATATATAATATGGTTTAAGATTAATGATTATGCTATCCAGAAATGATTGAATATAATTAAGGAATATTGGGATTTCGCTGCGTTACAATTGGTATCAGAGCTGATGGGTTATAAACCTTAGGTAAGAATGCCTTAGGCTATAAATTTTGTTAGAAAGAAGGAAATAGTAAAGAAATGAACTCTAGAAGAGTTAAGTACCTACGTCCTAAAGTATAGAAAGTGAACGGTACGATCCTGAGACAGTTAAGGAATGTAAAATGAATAAACAGATTTATGGACCGCATTATGGTCAAGTATTGATTTTAAAGGTTATGTATTAACAAACGAAATCTCCATTATGATGCTTTATGAATATATAATATAGTTTAAGATTAATGATTATGTTATCCAGAAATGATTGGATAGAATTAAGGAATGTTGGGATTTCGGTGCGTTACATTATTCAAGGTGAAGATGGAGAAGAAAAAGTTGGTCGAAAGGTGACACCGACTTCATGGCAAAAGGCAATGAAGCATATAAGGTGGGTATAAGAGTTGGGCAGAAGTTGTGAAAGGGTTATACCGGTGAGGGTGACGAAGGTGTTAACAAAATCGTGGAGGGAGAATCGAAGTCCATATCTTAGGGCTTGGGTGAGAACGACGACGTACTTCATGTCCTCCCTGAAGTACATCTTATCAGTATGGTGGGGGGCTAGCAATTCGTATTGAAAAGGGATTTGGAATTCGTTTCGAATAGATTCTATATTTTCTAGTTTTATGGTAGAGACGGTATTGACATGATCAAATGCCTTGATAGAGCTGTATCGGGCTCGATTAGTGATAGTCGTTTTTAGATTTAATATTAGCGTGCAAGTATACACGACTTTTAAGTAGTATGGAGTATTTTTATGTTGATCCCACAGAGAGTTAACACTAATATTTTCCAAATATTAAACTTAAAACAATCTAATCTTATTTAAACAATGATTAAAGTTTGTGATTTTGAATAAAACAGACTTTTAAAATAAGTAATGTGCAGCAACGAATATTAGTTCAAAACAAGTTAAGATCATAACTTCTCTTAACACCTCATTTAAAACATCATCCCATTCCTTTTAACTAATGAATTAACAAATGCCACTCTGAGAATAATTACAGTCATAAACCTCTTCCGACAGTTATATGACTCACACCAAACTAACTAGGATACTATATTCCTATGTGAAACTAGTAAAGCAAGATGGCAAAGAACCCAGATTCTCAACAAGGCTATATAAGGTATAAAGGTATATGTCTATCATTTATACAAGTTAAGCAACCAATCCTAAGATTGATGATCCTACAAATATTATCAAGTCTAGGTCAAGTTCTTTACTCCATTTTTCAATTTTATAAAGAACACCACAATACTTACAAAGTACGCAATCAAAATAATAAGCATACAACAAGATAACCATTCATTTATATCCATAAACATTAAAAGGAGGGAGAATCAATTAGAACTAAGTATTAGGATCCATTATGATCTTAGAATGGAAATTAGTTCATAGCTTTTGAAATAACTTTCATTAACACAAGATTAAGCATGTTTGGATTACAAAAGTTTAGAAACAATTAAGATAAAGACTCCTAAATACAATTAGTTCAATCTCTAATCACTCCTTTCACTTTGTTGGTATCCAAGATAGATGAAATCATTCTTCTTAAGCTCATTATTAATTACAGCTGGTTGCTTTGTCTTTGTTCTTGTGAAGAATAATGCCCGATACTAGGTTTCCCTCCTTTTTTCGGTTATAACAGCAAAGCATGAGCAAACCCACCTCTTGGGCACCTAGGTGCCCAAGTCTTGCACTAAACAAGCACCTAGGCGCCTCACTGAGTCACCAAAATTACATAAATGCCATTAACCACTCTGAATGTCCTTTTTACCCTTCGTGCATCACCTAAGATATTTAAACATAAAAACCAATAAAAATATCCTGAAAACTTATAAAAATAGCAATAAATTAATTCCAAGAGTACTCAATTCGTAGGTATAAATATCATTCATCAAATACCCACAAACTTAACTCATTGCTTGTCCTCAAGCAAAACAGTAACATACAAGCCATAAGCCCAAAATTTAAGTTTCAGTTGGTTAAATAGACTAAGTAGATACCCAGACAAGATTTGGAATCACAACCTCAAAGATTAAACGCAATATTCAAGACAAATTTCAAAGCAAAACAAAGTCTAATATGCCAACAAAATTTCCAAATACACAGCTGCTCAAGATCCGCACATGTGTGTGTGACCCATTCTTAAACTAACCATAAAAAAAATAGATAAACTTACATGATCAAATGCTAAATGTGATTTCATTTTGAAAAGCAAACACTCACCCAACACATCAATTACAACTAAACAAGGCCATATATAAGAATAAGGTCGCGAATGAACAAGAAAAAAAAACTAAAATAAACAGTCAGGTGAGTGCGTTTTACGCTCCATCTCACCTTAATTTATAAGCTTGACTGTGTAATGTCTAATTCAATTAGGCTATTCAGAATTACTCATGTAACGAGCTTTTGATCAATGACTCCCAAACCAGTTGACTTTAGGCTTTAGGGCACTAGGTGTAGAGACACATCAAAGGATCTAATCATTCATGTAACGACCCCGAAATTCGACCAACTTTATTCCCTTAAACTTTGTATTTATAATACATTATCTTGATAACGTCCAAATTTTGGTCCGTTAATAAATCTTTAATCACCATAATTAAATCATTTATGGACATTATTGTCATCAATTATCAAATTTTCGGTATAAATTTTTCTTTTTCTCAATTCAATTATTGTATTAAATATTTTATCCTTTAAAAACTTCATTTCTTGAACCTAGTCCCTGGATCGCAACCTTCACTTTTTCTTTCTATTACCAGTATCATAATGCTCAACATTAAACATTTAATATCATTCATATCTATACAAATGTTCTTTGTACCATAATTCATAACTAGCTATATAATAGTTTATATCATGATAATCATCTTGAACAATTATGGTACACAATTTATAACTTTTATCATATCCAAATTTAACTTATATGTGCATACAACTCATCACGGTAAAATTGACAAATTTTTCCGTATTAAATTATAATATAACAGTTACAGTTCCAACCTTCTAAATAATTCTTCTCTAACATAATCCGGTATTCCTGAAATTCATTTCTTAACCTACAAAAGTTTATTTTAAGCAAGTAATGAGCACAACGGCTCAACAAGTTCAACAGTTTAAGCTTCACGTAGCACATACCTTAACATGCTCAATGTGTGTCATACATCATGTGATTGTGCTTCTAATTGAGCAATATATCTCATATATATTCATATCGTTGCACAAAATACACATTGTTGTCATATTAATCACGTATCACGTAGCACATAATTTGTATCATTTGAACAAAAATTAACATATCATAACAGACAACATTTAACATTAAAGGACTGAAGAACTTGTCTGGATTGTAGAATTAATTAATACCCATTCTATAATGCTTCACGTATAACCTATGATTATAAAATAATCAAATAATAATTATTCATCTCTTTATGATATTAATTTACTTAATTAATATCATTTATAATGTAATTAACCCTACCCGTCGATTTATTTTAGGGTACCGGGTCAATTATTAAATAATATGGTTAATTATATTAACCTAGTCCCATAAAATATTAATATAACTTAATATAAAACACATTTGATACGGACAACCCGGCTTATCTGATACATTTTAACGTATTTGGTTGTCCGGATTTTCATTTATTCATTTTCTAAATTTTAAACTCATTAGATTAATATTTAAAATATTTAAATATTAATCTCCAATATTTAATATTTTTACAAAAATATTAAATTTAATGCCCAAACATCTTTTTCTGTATTTTTAGTATTTTTTTATAATTTTTAAACATTTATTTCGATTAAAAATCACTTCTGAGGGCATTTTGGTAATTTTTGCACCCTTAAGGACACAACCGGAATTTTCTGGAAAGTCCAGGGGCATTTTCGTAATTTTCGTGGCTTTAGGGACTTATTCGGTATTTTCCGAAAAGACAGGGGGCAAAACAGTAATTTCATAGGCTAAGGGACACATTCGGTATTTCTTGAAAAGGACAGGGGCACGCTGGTAATTAACCAGCGTGACGACCGCGCATTGCGCGCGGCCCTTCCTGCGCTAGCCAAACGACGTCGT
Organism: Hedera helix; assembly: GCA_947179155.2. Classification (NCBI taxonomy): domain Eukaryota; kingdom Viridiplantae; phylum Streptophyta; class Magnoliopsida; order Apiales; family Araliaceae; genus Hedera; species Hedera helix. Next base: position 3,604,819 of record OX359283.1, read on the forward strand.
TTGGCATGGCAGTGACCCAAATACAGCTGCGCATGGCGCGGCCCTGCACCAACTTCTCTTAAACGACGTCGTTTTGTGCCCAGCGTCCGAAAAAAAATAAGCCGCCGCGCAATGCGCGGCGACCCTGTTTCTTCTTCTTCCTGCTGCTAAAACAATAGCCACCTTTCCTACATTTTTCCATTTTTTGCACATAAAATTCTCAACATAAATATTCCAAACATAATATAATCAACATATCTTCATCCAAAAATTGTTTAGAATAATTATCCTAATTATTTTCTAATTTTTTCTAAAATTATTTTAACATCATAATACTAAAATAATTCACCAACAAAATAATTTATACCTTCCTTGAAGCTTAGAAACTTCCCTTGGAGACTTGTTCTACACCATGATGGCACAATATTTCTTCCCTCTCGGCGGCTATGGTGGTCACGGCTGGTGGTGGCGTGGGCAGAGAAAATAAGAATTAAGCATTTGTTTTGTTGCCTTTTTCCTGTTCTTTTTGTTTCCTTTTTATAAGCAAACTACTTAACCAATTTTTTGGGATAATTCAATTCCACCGACTTAATAGCATAACCGACTTATTTCGGATAATTCACATGCATTAATACAAATTTTATACATTACGTAATTATATCGTGTAATAAATATTTTATATAATGTATATAAAATATTTATTTTAATTTACTAAAAATCATAACATGATTTATGAGTAATATTAATACCTCTTTCGGATACTTTACTTGACAAAATTTGTACACGCATAACGACATACGTGTAATTAAATGAGGCAATTTATACCTCTAAAAATCATAAAATAATTCATATAACATATAAAAATTATTTTTCACTTCGTTACTTGGACAACATGTTATATTAACATGTCCACGTTTCCAAAATATTATTCTTCATGAAAGTCATAATAATTCTATTATACATAAACATAATTTTTAATGAATTAAAACATTCATTTTTCCTCATTTAATTTCACTTCTTTACATTTCACATTAATTTCTTTATATATAAATTATATAATTTAATATTATATAATTTATATAATTACATTCTCCTTTTAAATAATTTCTTAAATTCCTCCATAATTATTAATTAATTATATAATCAATAATTATACATTCATTAACTCTCTCATTATTTTAATACTCGTATATAAATTATATAATTATCCTTATATAATTTATATAATTATAATTTTCTTTATACATCACTTTAATTTTCTTATATAAATTATATAATTTATTATTATATAATTTATATAATTACATATCTTTTCAATCAATTTCTAAATTTCCACCATAATTCTTAATTAAATCTAAAATCAATAATTACAATTTTATGAACTTCCCCATTCGCTTTTCATTTAAAATTGGATTAATTTAATTATTAATCCCTTAATTTCCATAATTAATAACATTTATAATTATCACTTAAACATATACATTTATATATATATACAATTGTGTATATATATACATATCTAATTTCATATATTTCACATTACCACATAACCTTAATTAAATCATAATTTCTATATTCCCACAATAATTAAATTGTACAATTTATTGTACATTTACCTGAAATTTTTCTTATCCTTCATAAATTGTTTTTTAAACAATTTAGTTACTTTTCAATTATTCTAATTCAACATACTTTATCATGATCTCTGTACAGATTTAATTTATAAATTAAATCTCATCACATACCTTAATTCACATAAAATAATAATTTCTTTACACAACCTTAAAAATTGTGTCAATTAAATTCTTATTTAATCTTATTAAATAATTTCGAAAATTCGGATCCTCACAACTCAAGTAGGAAAGGCCACAAAATTAGACTAACCAAACTTTTATTATCTTTATGAAGATAAAACTAAACATTTATTTCTTTTCTTTTTCTGTTGTTTTCTCAATCTTTCATTTTATTTTATTTTTGGAACAGGCTCCCCCAAACTTATACACATACCTAAATTTAGCGCATGAAATGATCAAGTAAATATTTAACAAAAACAAGCATACCCCACAAGCAAGTAACCGTTTAAGCTCTTTAAACAATAGTTAGTAAACAGACAGGCGTGAGAAAAACGAACCAACGAATCATGAGCAGCTCGAATTCAAGCCAAGTGTCAAAATAAAGACTAAAATGCTTATTAATATTACTTGAACAGGTACTAGAACAATACGATTAATATATTTTGGCTATTTAAACTAAACACTAATCCAAAACATATAATTTTGGACAAATACAAATGATAACTGCTATAAGCATAGGAATACAAAGGAACTAATAAAAACAAATAAAAACAAGAACAAATATGCATCCTATCACACCTAATACATATGCAAAGCAAAATAAACAAGTCTAAAAAGCTACCCCCAAACTTAATGTAAACAATGTCCTCATTGATAATATAAAGAAGATTTAGAATCGAGGACTTCCCTGAAATACGAGTCAGCCGTTACCGTCATTTTCCTCTTCGAGAGGCTCATTTTTCTCAGTTTTGACTTCGAACGATGGATACAAAAGCAAATCCTTTGCTATCGAAAACTGAATAGATTCCACAGCTGAATGCATCTTGAAAAACATTTCGGTCAATGCCATATTGAACTTGACATTATAGGCATACATCTGATCTTGACGTTGTGCAAGGCGCTGGTTTCTGCGATCCGCTCTTATAATAGCTTGTTCCAACCGCCTAGCTTGTTGCCTTGACTCAAGTCGTAACTCCTTACTCCATTTAGGTGGAGGTAAATCAGCAGCTTCAACTTTAGCTTCAGCTTCAGAAAGGCCAGTTGCTGTAAGATTAATAGAAATTATAAACCCCAAACCTTTTGGTTCTGACAAGCCACCCGACCAAATCTAATATCGTGCAATCACTAAGTGGCCTATTGGGGCATACAGAGCTTGGTGAACTTCCTCTTTATCCAATCAAACTCCTGCTCACTTACATAGCTCACTGATTAGAAAAGGATAAGGCAATCCACCTGAAGTTGCGGTTTCAAGAGATTTCACAATTGAATTATGAATCATTTTCCCCACATCCATTGATTTTTCCTTGGAAATACAATACAATAAAACGGCACGTTCCTTTGTCACATCACTGACATATCGAGATTGTGACGCCCCCAAATCTAGGCTCATACAGCCCAAACTTGAGTCGTCAAAAGACTACAACAAAATTATTACAAGATAGAATAACGTTCAACAATACAGTGTATAATAATACACAACTAAGTCTTCATAATTATAGTCACACTATATACAACATGTGAAGACTACAATAGCTATCACTCGGACCGTCACTCCATTCCCTTGCTAGACCCGGCTACTCTCTCATTTTCTGAAAAACAATGGAACAAAAGAAAGGGTGAGCTCAAATAGCCCAGTAAAGAATATCATGACTAAGATAATGACAAGTAAATTATCGTTAGCCTTCAACAGTTGAGTTCTTGATAGAATACAATAGACTACAAGGTTTGTATCAAAAACTGCAGTTAAATTCTTAAACAACGTTCAGATCAATAATAGCAGCGGAATGAGCAATCTATTAGAAGAATAATGCAGACTATAATGTCCACTCGATTCTCTTTTTAGGAAAAATATCATCAACTTTTATCATCTGAAATACCATTAGTCAAGATAATACAATTCACAGTTCCTGATCATAATCATGCAGATCAACAGTTCATCTTTGCACTACGGGCCAAAGACATTCAATATAACATCAACGGTCATGATTATACCAGATTCAGCCTTTGGTCATAATCATACCAAACAACAGTTCATCTTTGCACTACGGCCCAAAGAGAACATTCACCACGTGTCATAAAAGACACCGAACAGATGTATCGCCTTTAACCTATTATATCGCCTTTAACCTATCATCTGTTCAACAATTATATCGCATCTGTGCCCCCGGCCACAGATATTCACAACAACTTGAATTTGGATGATTAGAATGATATAAATGATGAACAGAAGAAACAGGATAAACAATAAGTATCAGAAGTTTACTTTGTACAGATTCAAATAATGTCCAAATTGTCAACATGATGTGGAGTGAAATTTAAAAATGATATTCAAGATCCACAGTTCAGAATAACGGTTACAGTTCAATAGAAAGGTCCACGTAAATAGGATGGTTCAATTGAAATGATGAAGTGCAACTATTATGGAACATATAATATTTTCAGGAATTATAGAAGCAATAGTTCCATAATAAGTTTTGATTCAGGTGTATGAAAGAAAATAATATCCCTTACCGTAGCAGGTTTGATTAACAAAATGTGAAGGAAATTAATATCCCTTACCATAGTAAGTTTGAATAATGGAAGATGAAAAAGATGGTATCCCTTATGAGTATAAAGGAAAATAATATCACTTACGAATATGAAAGAAAATGATATTATAAACGAATATGCAATAAAAGTGTCATGTGATAATTCGTGTAAACAAATTATTTCCACAAGAGACAAATAAGAAATGAATACAAAGAGTAATTCACCAAACATGCGGTAATCCGCGTAGTCAGGTTATTCTCAGAGATTAATAAGGAATGAATACGAAAGGTTATTCACCAACAGGCGATAATCCGCACCGTAAGGTTATTCCCATAATTTAATAAAAATTGAATACGAAGAGTCATTCACCAAACAGGCGATAATCCACACCGTAAGGTTATTCTCAGAGATTAATAAGGAATGAATACGAAAGGTTATTCACCAACAGGCGAACGCGCCGTAAGGTTATTCCCATAAATTAATACATGAAAATAAATGACATATCTTATGAGTAAGAAAGAAACGATATTGTTTTCGAGAATCAAATAATGATAATCCTTTACCTTAACACGTGACTAGATATTGATTTAAATGAGGTTGATTAACTTGAACAGTACACGTACACTTATAAATCTTCATAAATACTCAAGATGACTTAAGCACACTTAGAGAAAACTTTCACAAGAAGTATTTAGAGAGAGAAAGAAAGAACAAGTAAGGAAGTTTATGAAAAATCCTTAAGTTAAGGCCTCTATTTATAGCCAAAAATCTTATCATAACCAAGATTTCCTAATTTAATCCAAACCGTTCATTTCAAGATAATGTTTAATCCATACCATTCATTTCATCTTTTAAGATAAACCATTCATTTAATTATCATCTTTTAATCTATATCATCCATTTCAAATTCTATATTATCTTTAATCTATACCATTCATTTCATCTTTTAAGATTTCCTTAATCTAAACCATTCATTTAAAGATCATCTTTTAATCTACACCATCCATTTTAAATTCTATATTATCTTTAATCTATACCATTCATTTTATATCACCTAACTTTATATTATAAACAAATAACTTTATCAATTCAATTATTCAACAATAATTCACACTTATTCATTATTATGACTAATTGTTATAAATACAGTGTAGTTGGCTTTCTGAGTTAGATATCAAGTCAATTAATTAATGAAATACAACTGTTTAAATAATACCATAATAGAGATAACAATAATGCAGAAAGTATGCAAAAGAAAGATTACGTTACTGTGTTATGACAATTATTGATTCAATAATGTGAATTACTGTGCATATGCTACTGTGACAATTATCAATTTAATAACATGAATTATTGTGCATGTGACAATAAAGTCAAATATTGTACGATAACCATTTTATCAGTTTAATAATACGAAACACTGTGCAATGCCGTGTGCTACTGTGCAATACCGTGTGCTACTGTGCAATACCGTATGTTACTTGTAATACCGTATATTACTATTCTTTTACCACCGGATATTTTAACAATTAAAAATAATAGTACCATTGACCATTTTAAAAATTGTTTATGTCATTTTCTATATCCGACAATTATTCTTTGTAGGGTTCACCTTTGTGGGGTCCACCAATGATTGGTTCGTACGGCGCCGTCGTACGAACATTCCCCGACAGAACGAATATTCCCCGACCAAAAGAATATTGTCCGACATAATATAATTTACACATAACATCTTTAACTTTTAACTTTATCAATTCAACCACTTACTGTTTCATGAAAATATATATGAAGAAAAATAAATTTTATATTTCATAAAATTCGGGGTCTTACAACCTCCCCTCCTTATGAAATTTCGTCCCCGAAATTGACGTACCTGGCATATCGAAGAGGTAAGGATACTTAGATTTCATTTCAGATTCTAGCTCCCAAGTCATTTCCTCAGTATATTGGTTCCTCCATAAAACCTTAACTTGAGGTATAACCTTTGAGCGTAGGATCTGCTCCTTCTTATCTAGGATCTTAACAGGTACCTCCTCGTACGTTAAATCCTCTGCTATAACGTCTGGTTCTAACTCAATGACGTGGTTTGGGTCCTTCACATATTTACGTAACATAGATATGTGAAAAACGTTATGGATGCGAGACATACTTGGTGGTAGGGCTAGTCTGTAGGCTACGGTTCCTATTCGATCGAGGATTTCAAATGGGCCAATAAATCGAGGGTTGAGCTTTCCTCTCTTTCCGAATCTCGTAACCCCTTTCCATGGAGAAACACGTAAGAATACATGATCTCCGACGTTGAAACTTTCGTCTCTCTGATGAAGATCAGCATAACTCTTTTGTCGTTCTTGTGCGGTCTATATTCGTTGTCGGATCATTTGGATCTTTTCTGTTGTCAAGCGTACCAACTCGGGTATCAATAATTTTGCTTCTCCTACCTCATTCCAACATACTGGAGAGCGACACTTCCTTCCATACAAAGCCTCGAATGGAGCCATGCTTATGCTTGCTTAGTAACTGTTGTTGTAAGAAAATTCCACCAATGGCAAGTACTTATCCCAACTTCCTTTGAAGTCTAGTACGCAAAGTCTCAAAAGATCTTCGAGGGTCTGGATCGTCCTTTCCGTTTGTCCGTCCGTTTGAGGATGGTATGCAGAACTGAATCGTAGTTCAGTGCCCATAGCTTTTTGTAGACTGATCCAAAAGCGTGAAGTGAATCTAGGATCTCGATCAGAAACTATGGAAACTGGCATGCCATGCAATCTCACGATCTCATTTATGTACATACCGGCAAGACGTTCAAGTAAAAAGTTTTCTCGTATAGGCAAGAAATGAGCGGATTTGGTCAATCTATCTACGATGACCCAAATTGCATCTAAGCCTTGAGAAACTTTGGGAAGACCCGTCACGAAATCCATATTGATGTGTTCCCACTTCCATTCGGGAACCTCAAGTGGTTGTAATGGACCTTTAGGTACCTGATGCTCTGCCTTGACACGTTGACAAGTTAGGCACCTTGAGATAAATTCTGCAATCTCCCTTTTCATATTGTTCCACGAAAATGTATGTCGAAGATCTCGATACATCTTGGTACTCCCTGGGTGGATTGCAAACGGCGTGTTGTGTGCCTCCATTATGATTTTATACTTCAATTCAGGATCGTTAGGAACACAGAGTCGAGAGTTAACTCGAAGTATTCCTTTCTCGTCGATTCTTGTCTCAGGAATAGCACCTTCTTGTACTTTCTTCATCATATTCATCAACTCCGGATCAGTAGCTTGAGCAGCTTTAATTTTATCGATTAAAGCTGGTTCTACTCGTACGTGCGCAATCTTCAAGTGGGTCATATGTGTTTTTAGCTCTATCCCCATCTTTTGCAAGTCGTACAAAATACGCTTCTGTTTTGTCAGCAGTGCACTTGTACTCGTATAAGATCTTCTGCTCAAAGCGTCAGCTACAACGTTCGCCTTTCCCGGGTGATATTAGATCGTGTGGTCGTAATCCTTCAATAGCACAAGCCAACATCGTTGTCGTATGTTGAGTTCCTTCTAGGTGAAGAAATACTTGAGACTTTTATGATCCGTATAGATATCCACTTTTTCTCCGTACAAATAGTGTCTCCAGATTTTCAACGCGAAAACGACTGCTGCCAACTCTAGATCATGAGTAGGGTAATTTTTCTCATAATTTTTCTCACCTTTCCATGTTGTATAAGGACACAGCCTAGACCTTTGTCTGAAGTATCGCTATATATGACGAATTCTCCCGATCCCGATGGTATGGTCAGAACAGGAGCTGAAACAAGTTTCCTCTTGAGTTCTTGAAAACTCTTCTTGCATTCCTCGCTCGATATAAGTTTTGTACTAGAACGAATGATACCAATATCTAATAATTAAACTTTCAACTCTTGGCGTTCTATAGGAGCCATTCGGTATGGGGATTTGGAAATGGGCTTGGTACCAAGTTCAAGATCAATATAGAATTTAATTTCTCGGTTTGGGGGTAAGCCATGAAGTTTTTCAGGAAAAACGTCAGGAAACTCATTAACAATGGGAATATCATTCAAGTTTGACGTATTTTTGTTCAAATCAGTGACATGGGCTAAAAAGGCTTGACATCCGTTTTTCAATAAACGAATGTCTTTATGGCTAGAAATAACAGTTATAGATTTCAATGGTTTAGTTGCTTGAATTTGCATGACAGGTTGATTAGGAATATGAAAACTAATAATCTTATGAAAACAATCAATTTTAGCATGATGGGTAGTCAACCAATCAATTCCTAAAATCACATCAAATTCATGCATCTCCAAAGAAATAAGGTCAACAAGTAATGTGAGGTTGTTGATTTGAACTAGGCAAGATTTATAGACAGTAGATGTAATAGATATTTCTCCCAATGGGGTTTCAACTGATAAGTCAAAGTCTAAGTTTTTCGAAGTCAAATTTAAACATTGAGCACATATAGGTGAGATAAAAGAATGGGTAGAACAAGTATCTAACACGGCATAAACTTCACAAGAATTTATAAATAGCTTACCGATTATCACTTCATTCGGTTCTTGACTGTTATCGTCAAATCGAATCCCGAGTACTTCATTCGGATCTTCACGTATTTCAACCATAGGAATACCACTAAATAATTCTCTAACGAATTGTTTCTCGGATTCCTCAACTTCATCAGTAGTAACGTACCAATGATTTCTATAAGAATAGTATTTTCGATAGACTGCAGTTTCCACGATAGCGACTAACTTAACCTGAATTCCTCTAAATTGTAATGCCCAAAAGTATAGAAACATCATTTTTAAATAATCTTGAAAATCATAGCTGGAACACCATAAATCCCAAAGACTGATATGAAAAGTCCATATATTCTGATCCTTTGTTATCGAGCATAACCAAGTGATATGATCCTTCCAATTAGTGAGCAGATTAAAGGCAATAATTTCTGCAAGTTCATTACATTCTATAATTGCTTCTAAGAAAGGATCTGGAACGACTGCAATAGAGCTTTCACTTTCATCCTTACTGGATAGAACACGCATAATTTTTGCCTTAGGCAAAAGATTCAACTCTGAGTTTGTAGAAGAATTGTTTGTGGCCTCTACATTCGCTTCGGCTACTCCGTAGTTAACCTCCTGATTTCCAGATGCCATACTTTACTCTGGTCACAAAATAATTGTTAGTTTAAACAAACTGACTCATCATTTCATGTTCCTACATTTAAATCGATTCATTAGATAACAAAATCTAATTAAGGTAGGACACACTAGTGATTGATTATATTCGTCTCTCCCCTCCTAGTTCTAACCCCAGATCTCCATTAAAGACCATATCCCTAAGCTCTGATGCCAACTGTGACGCCCCCAAATCTAGGCTCATACAGCCCAAACTTGAGTCGTCAAAAGACTACAACAAAATTATTACAAGATAGAATAACGTTCAACAATACAGTGTATAATAATACACAACTAAGTCTTCATAATTATTGTCACACTATATACAACATGTGAAGACTACAATAGCTATCACTCGGACCGTCACTCCATTCCCTTGCTAGACCCGGCTACTCTCTCATTTTCTGAAAAACAATGGAACAAAAGAAAGGGTGAGCTCAAATAGCCCAGTAAAGAATATCATGACTAAGATAATGACAAGTAAATTATCGTTAGCCTTCAACAGTTGAGTTCTTGATAGAATACAATAGACTACAAGGTTTGTATCAAAAACTGCAGTTAAATTCTTAAACAACGTTCAGATCAATAATAGCAGCGGAATGAGCAATCTATTAGAAGAATAATGCAGACTATAATGTCCACTCGATTCTCTTTTTAGGAAAAATATCATCAACTTTTATCATCTGAAATACCATTAGTCAAGATAATACAATTCACAGTTCCTGATCATAATCATGCAGATCAACAGTTCATCTTTGCACTACGGGCCAAAGACATTCAATATAACACCAACGGTCATGATTATACCAGATTCAGCCTTTGGTCATAATCATATCAAACAACAGTTCATCTTTGCACTACGGCCCAAAGAGAACATTCACCACGTGTCATAAAAGACACCGAACAGATGTATCGCCTTTAACCTATTATATCTCCTTTAACCTATCATCTGTTCAACAATTATATCGCATCTGTGCCCCCGGCCACAGATATTCACAACAACTTGAATTTGGATGATTAGAATGATATAAATGATGAACAGAAGAAACAGGATAAACAATAAGTATCAGAAGTTTACTTTGTACAGATTCAAATAATGTCCAAATTGTCAACATGATGTGGAGTGAAATTTAAAAATGATATTCAAGATCCACAGTTCAGAATAACGGTTACAGTTCAATAGAAAGGTCCACGTAAATAGGATGGTTCAATTGAAATGATGAAGTGCAACTATTATGGAACATATAATATTTTCAGGAATTATATAAGCAATAGTTCCATAATAAGTTTTGATTTAGGTGTATGAAAGAAAATAATATCCCTTACCGTAGCAGGTTTGATTAACAAAATGTGAAGAAAATTAATATCCCTTACCATAGTAAGTTTGAATAATGGAAGATGAAAAAGATGGTATCCCTTATGAGTATAAAGGAAAATAATATCACTTACGAATATGAAAGAAAATGATATTATAAACGAATATGCAATAAAAGTGTCATGTGATAATTCGTGTAAACAAATTATTTCCACAAGAGACAAATAAGAAATGAATACAAAGAGTAATTCACCAAACATGCGGTAATCCGCGTAGTCAGGTTATTCTCAGAGATTAATAAGGAATGAATACGAAAGGTTATTCACCAACAGGCGATAATCCGCACCGTAAGGTTATTCCCACAATTTAATAAAAATTGAATACGAAGAGTCATTCACCAAACAGGCGATAATCCGCACCGTAAGGTTATTCTCAGAGATTAATAAGGAATGAATACGAAAGGTTATTCACCAACAGGCGAACGCGCCGTAAGGTTATTCCCATAAATTAATACATGAAAATAAATGACATATCTTATGAGTAAGAAAGAAACGATATTATTTTCGAGAATCAAATAATGATAATCTTTTACCTTAACACGTGACTAGTTATTGATTTAAATGAGGTTGATTAACTTGAACAGTACACGTACACTTATAAATCTTCACAAATACTCAAGATGACTTAAGCACACTTAGAGAAAACTTTCACAAGAAGTATTTAGAGAGAGAAAGAAAGAACAAGTAAGGAAGTTTATGAAAAATCCTTAAGTTAAGGCCTCTATTTATAGCCAAAAATCTTATTATAACCAAGATTTCCTAATTTAATCCAAACCGTTCATTTCAAGATAATGTTTAATCCATACCATTCATTTCATCTTTTAAGATAAATCATTCATTTAATTATCATCTTTTAATCTATATCATCCATTTCAAATTCTATATTATCTTTAATCTATACCATTCATTTCATCTTTTAAGATTTCCTTAATCTAAACCATTCATTTAAAGATCATCTTTTAATCTACACCATCCATTTTAAATTCTATATTATCTTTAATCTATATCATTCATTTTATATCACCTAACTTTATATTATAAACAAATAACTTTATCAATTCAATTATTCAACAATAATTCACACTTATTCATTATTATGACTAATTGTTATAAATACAGTGTAGTTGGCTTTCTGAGTTAGATATCAAGTCAATTAATTAATGAAATACAACTGTTTAAATAATACCATAATAGAGATAACAATAATGCAGAAAGTATGCAAAAGAAAGATTACGTTACTGTGTTATGACAATTATTGATTCAATAATGTGAATTACTGTGCATATGCTACTGTGACAATTATCAATTTAATAACATGAATTATTGTGCATGTGACAATAAAGTTAAATATTGTAAGATAACCACTTTATCAGTTTAATAATACGAAACACTGTGCAATGCCGTGTGCTACTGTGCAATACCGTGTGCTACTGTGCAATACCGTATGTTACTTGTAATACCGTATATTACTATTCTTTTACCACCGGATATTTTAACAATTAAAAATAATAGTACCATTGACCATTTTAAAAATTGTTTATGTCATTTTCTATATCCGACAATTATTCTTTGTAGGGTCCACCTTTGTGGGGTCCACCAATGATTGGTTCGTACAGCGCCGTCGTACGAACATTCCCCGACAGAACGAATATTCCCCGACCAAAAGAATATTGTCCGACATAATATAATTTACACATAACATCCTTAACTTTTAACTTTATCAATTCAACCACTTACTGTTTCATGAAAATATATATGAAGAAAAATAAATTTTATATTTCATAAAATTCGGGGTCTTACAGAGATGGCATCATTTTAGCACATATAAAAATATATGATGCTTTGCCATATCTATTGAGCTTATTGGTGGAAAAACTAACTGTTTCTTGTGCTGCGGTAGCCTTCCACTCTGTTCCAGGCACACACAAAGCTGTAATTATCACATCATAATCCAATTCATCTTCAATATACGCTTCATAATCAGAGCCGTAAATCCTATGTAGCCCATAATACGCATTTAATGCTTTCTGCCCCACATTCACCCACTTGCCTCTAACGAAAACCAAATTGCCTTGCGCACTCTTTGCGTTTGTATAGAACTCTTTTACCACATTTACTACAATTGCCTCAGGCTGACTAGTGAAAAGCTGCCAATTCTGATTCCTAATTATGTTAGCAATGTCACCATCCGTTTCATCCGGATACAAACCCCTTTCAAGTATTAGATTTTTACTTGACAACCACTTGTGATACCACTGAGACGCACTAAAATTCACAAATCTTATCTTATCAAAAGGAGGAGATTTCTTTGAGCTTTCGCCCCTTTGGCGTTTAGAAGCCATTAAAATTCAATCCCAATACCTCCCACTGTCTCAAACTCACTAAAATTGACAATTTACTACAAAACAACACTTAGAGGCAATAAAGTAAACAGTTGGCGTGCACTATAGAATAACCCTAAATATAGGCTTCCCCCAAACTTGTTTTATCAACCAAAATCATAAGCTTGAAGCACAAACCATACACCAAATTATGCAACCCAACCCCCAATTGAGTCAACACAAACTCAATTGGGCAACTAATTAGGAAAAAGAAACCCTAACTCCATAAAACAAGATTGCAAATCCAACGCTATACAAGCAAGTCAAGAGCACAATAAAACTCTCCTAAACTTACTTGCAATCCATGTGAAACAACATTTTCAATGAAGTAGATGAAAAAAACCCACAACATAGTAGAACCGTGATAGAAGGTTGCTTCCGAAAAGATAGGGAGAGATGCAATAGCTTGATTCCGTGAGGTTATGTTTTAGAGGATTTGTAGTATAAATTTGATAGGGCTTATGAGATTTAGAAGATTTTATGCTTGGGTAAGGATTTGAAGCAAATAGGGATAGGTGAAATAAACTAGAGACTTCTGCGATATTGGGTGCTTGTTGCGTCTACTGGAAATAAGACTTGTTGCTTCTGCTGGATTAAATACCGAGGAAAGCCTTGGGCGCTGGCTTACAAGGAGGACTGGGCGCTTAGGCGCTTAAATGGAAGGGCGCTTAGGCAATGGAATTTGGCCAGGGACGGACGCGAAGGTGGGTAGTTTATTTGGTAATGTACAAATTATTTGATGGCTGAAATACTCTCATATTTTGAAGAATAAAAATAGGAGAGTGGGGGGGCAATGTTGGGATATAATTTCTTGGACATCATGTTTAATATGGGCTAAGGATTATTTTTACATTTGGAGTTGAGCTGGATTATATTTATATACTATGATGGCACTGGACCGTGGGTCAGTCCATTCAAGTATTCTTATCTTTGAGACGGTTTGGGTCAGTGAGGAAAGATATTATTTCCTACTTGATAAATTTGAAAGGACTCCAGGCTGTGTATGGAAGAATATATATATAAAACCTCGATAAGTGAACTAGGTAATGTTAATACATGCATAGCTATAAGATCAAATATCTTACAATTATTCTAGTAATTATCTTGATTCTCCATTGTGATGTTTTATCACCTATACTTATTCTTACACTGGAGCATCCGGGACGGCCCAAACTGTGACCTGATCTGCAGGGTGTTTAATGGTTTTTTTTTTTAGTGCAGGAATCATGTTGTTAGGTGATTTCAACGAGAGAAAGATTCACGTGTCAACAGGTAACATTACTAAAATTCCAGTTACTGGACATGGATTGAAAATAGTATGTTTTAGTGGACATAGATTCGCGTGTCAACATGTAACATTACTAGATTGTTTTAGTGCAAGTGAGAGATTGAAAATAGTATGCTCTCAAACCAATCACATTTGATGTAATAAATCCTTTATTTTGTAATCTTATTCGTTTATTGATTAATTTTATTTAAAGACATTTATTTATTCATAATTAATTGGCTAAATTAATTAAATGGATAAATACATAATTTTGAGCAATAATTTTAGAATCATGATGTTGATCATGCCAATGAGATCTAAATTCTAGATAGCTCAAAACTAAAATTGTTCCTAATCGTGGGATCACTAAAATAGATATTAGTGAATCTGGATAAATTAGTACATGCTATTATTGCTCTTATGAAGATGATGATTGATCTCATAATCATTTGTGTGGAGATATTGAAGCAAGTATGTAGGTGATTATTAGAGAATAAATTCACTGAACGTGACTCGCTTAAAGAACACATAATGGAGTTTTACTTGCCTATCAATAGAAATTTTCTTATGTGATAGTAGTACAAGTAATCATTGTGTATGATGAGTTATACTTTGACATATTCTTTAAGACCTTTAGGGTATATCAAATGGTATGCTTTGGTATAATAAGTTGTACATAAAGATAGGTGAATGATCAATAAATAATTTATCACTTTTAGTAAAATGAGAGAATGTCTTATGTAATTCGATAAATGACAACTCAGTAGTCATTGGTCAAAGCACAATGAAATTAGAAAGAATTTTCTAATTTGCATTATTTAGAGTTGTGCTTTTGAGAATCGAAATGCATATGATAAAAAAAAATAAGACTTGACAGTAATTTCATGTCTTATATTTGATTGGAACATTGTATAATAGAATGATTGAATTTTACAGTAACTATTCACAGAAAGGTTCTTTTGTGATTAAATGTTAAAATCTTTATTATTGTGGAATAAATATCAATTATTTAAATAAAATAAATAGTTTAATTTATTTATATAAATAAGATTAGAATAGTTCTAATTAATTTATTATACAACCGGTTTAATATGGAGAGCCTAAAGGGTCACACCGCAAAAGAAAAATATTTATTTAAGAAATTAAGTGGCATAATCGTACTAATAAATTAAGTATATTTAATTTATACTATGGTGATAAAATAAATTAAATAGCTTACTTTTTATAATTTAGTATTTTAAAAATACTATTTATAAATTAATAAGAAGAGTATTATTATTATTATTATTATTATTATTATTATTATTATTATTATTATTATTATTATTATTATTTAGTTCCTAAATAGTTTAAAAATTAATTAATAAGAGTACTCTCATAATAAATAATTAAGTTTCTAAATGATTTAAGAATTATAATTATTATATTAAATTAATTTAGTTACTAATTAGATTAGGAGTTAAATTAAAACTCTATTCCTAAAGAGTTTAGGATGATTGAATAAATATATAAATAAGAAGAGTCTTATTATGAATTAAGATTACTCACACATGCTTTAAGATGATTGGATAAATCTATAAATAAGACAAGTCTTATTATGAATTAAGGTTATTCACACATGCTCTATATCTGAGAAAAGAGAAAAAATTAAGGTTTGCCACCATCCATTTCTTAAATTCATATTTTTCTTGGTAAATCATCTCTAGATGCTATACACTTGAGTAACTAATGTTGATCTAAGGAATCTAATCGGTGAATTTGAAAAAAAAGGCGAAGGAATTGAAAGTAAACTCATACATGTGAAAGCTTAGTGTCTACAAATATATAATTATGTAACTATTTCTTGTTTAATTAATAATTGTACATAAAAGTCGATCCTGATTATAATTTGTAAAATTTTAAAATATGAAGATCTGTTAAAGAACATAAGAGACAAATCATTAAACATCATGACAATATATGCTCAACAGCTATATAGTGGGATGGCCTGTGAATCCAACAACAGCCTACATTGCCCAAGTGGAAAACGGAAACTTCAATGCGCTTTCATGGAACCTCGTCATCAGCTTATTTATATTTGGAAAGCTAGACACAGGCTTCACAAACTATTTATTACACCAAATAGGAAACATTTTAATTGAAAACCAAAGATACTTGTTCGCTCTCTATGTTACAGGCGTACCACAACAACGGTTAGATTCCATCTCCATTTCTTTCATCATTCTCCTTTATTTTGGTATATTGGATTTGGTGGATAGAGCTATTTAGATTCCAAATATCCTTGCATTATTTAGTATAATTACTTCTCATTAGACATAAATTATGGCTATATAGATAAAAGACGAAGGAAATCATCAATTCGTTTCACCATTTTTGTTGCCACCAAGCAGCAGGAGGCCAATTTATCTAGACTATGTCTTCGCCTCAATCACATCATACTTGTAGCCACTAGCAAATTGAAATCAAATTAGAAAGCAAACTAAATGCTAGATCTAATCAACACTCAGTTTAAGCTGTTGATACGATAGACTGGACCTAAGTAAATGCTATTCCATCAGTTCCAGCAAAAAAGAGGTGGTTCTGTTTTCCCAGTTATAGAATCTAACACCCAATAACTTACTCAGGATATGACCAATTCCATAGTCTTATGATGCACATATTGAAAAAGTTCTGTTAGCCAAAATGTATGAAACAGAAAACTTTGAAGTACCTCTGATATAATGATAAAAAGGAAACCAGTCCAAATTAGGGAAGACTAAATGCATAAATCCAGCAGAGAATTTAGATTGGCATCTGCCTGTTCAGTGATTAAGAATAACTTTAGTTATGTAACCAGGTGTACATCAAGGAAGTGTAACCCGAAGAAAAGAATCGGGAAGAACTGGGAGGTGAAGGATAGAATGGAAATGTGAAGGAATAATTATAAATACTCTGCAATTAATCATGAGACCATCAGACCTGAATAAGCCACGACTAGAAAATAACTTATCATAATACCATTTAATTGATGAGATTATGAGAGGTGAGAATCAGCTACCCCAGTGAAGATATTACCATTAGCCTTTAAACATGGTGGCACATGTCTACTAATCCTCACTTCAAGAAGAATATAGAACACCGGAAATTAAAAAACAAAATATTTCCCCTTGAGAAAGAATTTGAAAAGAAAATATAGAGCAGACATAAATTGATTTCTAGCCCAACCAATGTCAACTATTGCCTAAAGTTCATCGAACATTCAACTAAAAATAAAGTGGTAACGGGCTGAAGTGGACAAAACTAGCAATCTATTCAGGCGAGTTTATTATTTTTTACTACAATTCGGAACAAAAAAAGAAGCAGACATGTATACAAACATATGCAGACAATCTGCCTATGGATCACTCCAAAAATAAATAAATTGCCTTAACTAGGTGGTGGTTAGTACGTCAAAGAAAACCAGTAGGTGATTCATATTTCAAGATCCCAAACAGAGAATTGTATCACATAAAATTTTTATACAATTCCAAAGAATAAGTTCATTGCATGACAAATCTGACCCCTCAACTACGTGGTTGACAGGCTCAGAACAAACAAAAAATATAAAACACTTCATCGATCAGATCAGGTTGTTCCAAAAAATGAAAAGCCAAAGTTAGATCAGAATGAGAAGTAGGAATCTGAAGATAAAAATGAAATTAAAAGGCTGGATATTTTCTCTAAATCAATATCTTTGTCAACAAAAAAGAAAATGAAAATCTAAATTGATCTAGCGTGACATTGAAGAATTTGGTGGAAGAAATCATCATTGTAATTAGATCCTAGTCAAGTTTTTTTCTTATTATCCAGGCGCATTTTAGAGGGTTTACTAATATTTTTGGTACATTCAGGTTGAAAAAAATTAGGGTTTTAGGTTTTGGTTAATGAGTTGCAAACAAACCGTAGCTAGGATTTATTTTCTAAGTATTAAGTTTTTGGTTGGTCCATTCATTTTTAGTGCATCGTGTACCCCATGTGTCTATCAATGCATGAAATGTTGATTTTTAGTACTGCCTTTTGTATGTTCACATATCGGAAGTCAGCGAGGACTTTATGTCTTCATACAAATTCCCTACAATTACAAAAAGAAAGTGTTATCATTTCTCCGTTAATATATCATATAATTCTCAACAATTAAACAGTCATTCACCTGTTGTCTTTTCTAGGGTAACAGATTGAAATACATAAATAAATAAATAATAATCCAACTCCTTACAACATGCGGGTGGACATTTAAATTTTGTATAAACGGAGGACAAACATTTGATTCACTCAACTGTGGTTTAACAGCAAAATATGGCAGAGCTGTTTATATTACACATCTCTATATCATAGATGCTGACAACTTAAGAAAACATAATCCACTAGCAACATTATATTGCATAATCTGCTGTAAAAGAAAATATATTAATGGGCTTAAAAAAAAATTCAAATGATATGAGAGGAAATAGAACCACGGGTATGTGCTGATCATCTTGTTATGCCAAGAAACCAGACCTCAAGCCAGTAGTGCCCGAAAAGTCTCATTTTTATCTAGTCTCATGCCCGAGCTTGATGCAGTTCCCGCTTCAGGAGAACCAGCATTCTGTGATGACTCCTTTTTCAGAGAAGTTGGCATACCAGAAATCTCCTGAATTATGTACAAAGCAAAAAAAATAAAATAAACAAAATTGTTAGATCTCTATTCACCAAAACAGATTATAGGGTTACTACGCTAGATCTCTAATCCCCATAGCAAATTATACTAAGGCCACCAATTCAAACCACCAGTCACATCGGCAACCAGTTGAAAGTCCCCTAGTATATAGAACTTCATTTTATTTTATTTTTGACAAGTTCCCTAGTGTATGAACCACCCAGAAGGAAAATCCATCAAAGTGGCACAGTTATATGCTAGTGTTTTCCATGTCATATCCTATATCTAAGATTACATAGTTTGTTGGTAAAAACTGCAAAAATGGCAGCACATCACAGTTTTCGTATTTTTCAGACCTAATTAGCTCCTTGCTACCACCTTTCATATTCATTAAGGAATATCTCTTTAGATAGATTTGTTAACAGAATAAATAGAGGTAAAAGAAAAACATATAATTGCCGGTCTTGCTAATTAAAAAAATAAAAAATTATATCGAGCAAGAATCTAGACTACCTTCATTAGATGCATCCTCAAGTCACAAGGCCGCACCTGATTTCCGATACATGTCATAACAAATGTCGAATAATTGAACAGAACATCTGCAGCAGCTTGCTTCTTTCCTTCAATCTGCAGTTTTATTTCAAGTTTTAACAATTAGTAGGATGATAAAGACCAAAGAATTTAGATGATTCTTCTAAAAAAACAAGTAACTGGAGGCAGACATGTTGGGTATCAGTTACCACTCAAAAGTATAGACGAGATCCAGAAATATGAAGTCTTGGGGTAACAAACTCCTTTCTTTCAATGGCTTCTACAACATTGAAAAGTTTCTTTAGGTTATAAAAGGTCCTACGCATCCAAGGATCTAATTTTTAACTACTAAATGCAAAAGAAAAAAGTTTTTAATAATCTACGCTGTGGACATGGGTTTCACCAAAACACATTACA
Organism: Hedera helix; assembly: GCA_947179155.2. Taxonomy (NCBI): domain Eukaryota; kingdom Viridiplantae; phylum Streptophyta; class Magnoliopsida; order Apiales; family Araliaceae; genus Hedera; species Hedera helix. The sequence goes on from OX359283.1 coordinate 3,624,923, forward strand.
ATTTGCCTATCAATAATCAATGAACACATGTTTCAGTTCCCGTGAAATCTATAGCACCTTTGAAAACCCAATCCATGTTCAACCCTGCCTAAATATAGGTAAATAAAAACAAAGCTTATGCAACAACTAACAATATATATTATATGGTATCTATGGTCCAATAGATTGTATCTGCAGTTTTAGAAAAGCCAATTGACAGCCCTCTACAGATTTTTAATAGCACCTGAGTAGAAATCAGCCAAGGAGTCAACAAGGAGAAGTAGAATTGCGCTGTTCATAAAAGAACACAGAAAAAATTGGATAGAAGCAACTCCTCATAACATAAGCATTTGGTCCAGATAATTAAAGTAAGAAGAATCAAACAAAAAATTCTGACAAAAAAAGTCTCTTCGCATGATCTTCTAATTAAAAGCACAAATTTTTAAGAGACTCCACACACACACACACACAAATAAATAAATAAATAAATTGTATGTTGTGATTTTAAAGCTAAAACTTTTAGGGCATTGATAGTTGTCTTCCATAAGAATTGCAAATCAGTGAACAACTGAATAGAATAGCTTCCAATCAAATTTGCGTCCATCAAGAACAGAATTTGATAAAAGAGCTTACATAAGTGGTTGTATTGAAAACAACAGCTGAAGGATTTATCGGGATGCAAGATATGTTTTTTATATAAAATAAAAAAATATATATTGTGTAAATCTGTTAACAACAACTGATCCAAAGAGACTTTTAAATCTTTAAACATCGCTCAATCACCAAATTTAATTTGTCACAAGTATGTATAATGAACAATCAAACAGAGAAGAACACTCTAGGGTTTGATTACATATTATGTAGACGGGAAATTTGAAGATACCTCGTAGTCTTCTCGTTTTGCTTCGTTTCTGCGCTCTTCCATGTTCATCTTCGATCAATACCACACTCTCTCTCCTCTCGTCTATATTAATTTTGATCAAGGTTTTGTTGAGTGTGAATATTTCAGTGCTCGTAACAGAGAAAAGACTTGCCTATTATTAAACAGCAAAAATATGGCCTATTAGCTCAGTTGGTTAAATAACGCGAAGGTCGCAGGTTCGAAACCTGCATGGGTCAATTTTTTATTAATATTTGACCCTCCACTTTCCCGTCATTCAAATTTTTATCCTGCATTTTTCAATCTCTTTCATTTTTTTCCACTTCTTCACTTTCTAGCCATTCCAATTTTTACCCTTCACTTTTTTTGCCCTTTTGTATCCACTTCTCATTTATTTATCCTCCATTTTTTTAGTTCTTTAATATTTTTAGGCTTCAATATCAAAATAAATTTTGGACTTTTAATCTTTTTATCACTTTTGGTTGTTGTTTTCTAATTTTTTCTTTCAATTAAATAATTGAACTCTCATTTTATAGTTACGTTCAATTGGACCCTTCATGTCTATAACATGACAAATTATTGCATGTATAAGAAACATATATTTTTTAAATCAAAATTTAGCTTTTTAATTAGATAAAATGGGGGAGGTTAAGAGAACAAATATTTAATTAAATTGTTAACGTTCGAATTTGTTCGCACGTTCAACCACCAGCTTGAATGCGAATCTATATAAAAAGAACTAGCAAAGAGTACTTGACGACTTGGACTACCATAAGATATCTCTCGTGTGTGAGTAAATACTGACTTCAAGATGTGTGTTACAATAGAGGTTGAAAGTATTTAATAGGTTAGAAAATTGTGTGTACATTTATTATTTACATTTTATTTATAGTATCCGTCATTCTCAACAGGATCATGATTCCTAATGGGAATCACGTAGAAGATGCTCTACTAGAGAAGGTAACGGTTAAATGTTTTTTTCATCACTAAATTTTACCTCAACTTACAAATGTCTAACTGTATATTTTTTCTTCTTCCTTACAATCGACTAACTAAACTTTAATTTACTTACAAAACGTCACAAAATTCATTAAATTATATTGACTTTAACTGGTTTGCCACATCTGATTCCACATTTAAGAGAGAAATATGACATGAAACTCTCATGTATGATGTAGCCACTTTTGAGTAAAAATGAAAGAATATTAAGAAAAAAATAAAAGAAAATTAGAAAATTTTGCAAAAAAACTTGGGAAAAATAAAATTTTAATTATTTTTATAATTAATAAAAAATAATTTTTTAGGTAATTAATAACAAATATAATTATTTAAGAAATTATAAAAATTAAAAATATGCTGAAATTAAAAATCTTTTCAAAATAAATTCTTATTGACTTCATATATATATGCATATTTATAAATTCTTATTAACTTTATATACATTCATTCTTACTTGGTAAATTAATGAATTATGTGCAGTAAAAATGATTTTTTAAATTAAATTTTAACATTTAAATTCGCTAGATTAAAGAGAGAAAATAAAGTCCATGATAAATGAAACATTTTTTATATTAAATAATTAATTTTTTGTGAAACATTAAAAATCTATTAAAAATAGAAATATGTCTTAAAAGTTAAAAGTTAAAACAAATTAAACAGTTAAAATTAAATAATTGGAGTTATTGTTCATTTTCTTTTTCCCCTTTGATCCCCCCCCCCCCCCCCCCCCCCCCCCCCCCCCCCCCCCCCCCACCCCCCAAGTACCACTAGCGTTATCGCCGCCACTAATTCTTCAATCAAACCCAACAGATAAAATCCTAAAAACAGAAAGCATCATCATACCTATCAATTGAAAGTTGCAAAAATTGACACCCTAAAAACCTTGATGACAATGTAAAAAAAATGGGTCTTATTGTAATTAAAAGAAAGTTGGTGTGTAGCATGTGTTGGTGGCGGTGATAAATATGGTCGTTTAATTACACAGCGCCATATGCCCAAATTCTAGGGCTTAATTACAATGGATATAATTTTAAAAATCACCATCTTCAATCAAGCCTCCAAAGTTTTTGATGTCCATTCAACCATCTTGTCAACCATCACCAAAAAACACAAATTGACACAAGTTCAAGTTAGCAGCCAACAGAACCATAACAAAGTGGGTTCAATCACATACGCGGTTATTGTCGTTGTCGCGGTTGAAAGTAGAAGTTTGTCTCGAAAAAGTATTTACCCAATAGCGGAATTGCCATCTTTTATAGCTTCTTCATGTGGTCGACCACTGTGATCGATTTGTGCCTTGCTGAAACTGAATAATATGGAGGATGAGCAGCTGATTTGTGTCTCAGGTTCATCCACTTGTTCTTCCTCCCTCCTAAAAAAGCTTTATATTCAAACCTAATAAAACCTTAATTGTTTGCACAATATCATCTCATCTCAAAGCAACAAATTTATCTTAAGAATTATGCAGAGATGCCGAGGGAATACACAAAAGGCGAAGGAGCCGATGGTCGGGAATTTAGAGAGGGAGCACCAATTTTTATTTTGGCTTCTAATCTTGTTACTTTTAACTTTCTTTTTATCTAATTTAATTACTTATTTGGCCACCTAGACCGAATGTTTTAAATTGAAATAAATTCAGCCACTCACATAGTAATGTCAATATTATGTTAAATTGTTTTAACTACCAAGACAAAATTCAAATTTTTGTAAGAAAACTAAAATTCAGTGAGTTAACTATAAGAAGAAAAAAAAATTAGTTAGTTTATTTATAAATTGACCTAAAATACAATGATGAAAAAAATATTTAACTCGAGAAGGTAACTACCGTGTCACTTTGTACTAGATTGAATAACTCCCATATTAATCGGGAGCCAAGAAGGCTTCTAACTTTTGGGAGCGGAAAAGGCTTCTAATCGAAGAGATAACACTTTCGAGAGCCGAGAATGCTTTAGATTAAAGAAATAAAGTTTTCGAGAGCCGAGAAGGCTTCAAACCGAAGAGATGAAGCTTTGGGAGCTGAGAAAGATTCAGACCAAAAAGGTAAAGCTTTCGAGAGTTGAGAAGGCTTCTAACCGAAAAGATAAAGCTTTTAGGAGTTGAGAAGGCTTCATACCAAATAGATACTTTGAATTAAATCGACCTGCTTTAGATTAGGTAGACTGGGTATCCACTGGATCTGTTGAATTCTAAGAGGTGGGCTTTAACCCAAGTAACAACTTAGGCCCACTCTCTAAATTTTAAAAGGCACTTTACAATTTGATTTTGCCAAGATGCGAAAAAAAAATCAATCGATTTCGTGTCAAAAAACCTCTAGTACACGTGCATGAATATAGACTGTTGTTTGCCATTACTTCTCATAATCGCTATATCATGATCGTAACCGTTGGATTGAAGTTAATTGAGTTGCTGATTCTTGAGGTTTAAATAGTAGAAAAAGAACTAAAGTCTGTTCACTTTCACAAATCCAAAACCTTTACAAAGAGAAAAAAATAGAACTCTAGCTTCCATTGATTTGCAGAATCATCTTCGATCATCCCTTCTAAGTCCAAGTCTCCACAATTTTCTCAGTAAGATTCATTACTTTCTTTATATTACTTCTAAATGGCTAAGTCTTCCAAAAATCTGGGTCTGTCTTCATCTTCCCCTATTGAAGGTGAAGGTACGATGGTGGTAATGGGAATTTTAGAGGGAGAAACTTATAAACTCCCTATTGTAGAGCGATTTAAGATTCTTGAGGGATACTCTAGAGATGCGTATAGGACAACCAACAACCCCTCTAATATTTCTGATGAGGGATATCTAGTTGTTAATGGACTTTTACATCCCAGGTAATAAGGTTAAGAAGCCTCATGGAGAAGAGAATATATATTGGCAACTCGAGGGTGGGTGGATTGCCATGTCTAAATAACTCATTCTTTTTTTCTTCTGTTTTCCCCTTCAAGAGTTCCTTCTTGAGCTTCTTCACGTCGTTGGTTTCACTCTGAACCAATTGGTGCCCAATTTCCATATTCACCTTCACAGTTTCATGGTACTTTTCCATTCCTAGGGCATTAAGCCCTCTCTAGACTTTTTGCACCAATTCTTTTATGTCGGCGCCTATAAGGAGAAGGGATTCTACAAATTTAACAAATAAATTAGAAGAGATGTGTTATTCCCAAATGGAAGTTAAGTAGATCTTATTTAAAATTCAAATTAAAAATTATTTACCAAATAATTATCAGTTAATCTGATTCAGTTAAGCACAACATAATATAGTGTTTTTTAAAACCCCTTTTTAGATTGGATGAAGATCCCACGTTTGATTTTAGTGATATGAAAATGTGAAAGCCAGTCGGATGATAGTGAAGTAGTTATATAACAGTTGATATGACAGTTGTTGTTGGTTTGCAAAAATAGTACATACATACAATCTAATTGATGTAACGCAATGGAAGCATGCATAAATCATATTTAAAAAATTTCTTCAAACTAAATTCTAAGATCTTTTTTATGCGATGCTTATTAATTGAGGGAGGATAAAAGATTATATCTTTGTATAAAATTAACCTTTAATCAGCTACAAGTTCACCTCCCTTGATCCTTCGCATTCTTCTTCAAATCTAATGATTATAATCTATGGATCAACATTAGCAACCCAAGCTTGCACCCTCTAAAGGTTATCCACCGAGAGATAATATAGATTGAAAAGGTAAATTTAGGTTTCTCCAAACTTTGGGTGGTTAAACCTAACTGTCTCTCTCTCTTCTAGTTCTTTAGATTGTAAAGAAAAATATGAAGTATTCTCCAATACTCACAAAAAGTGAGTAGCCTCAATCCATAATAAAACCCATCTTATTTATAGATTTGCTTAATCCTCCTAAATTCTTTAGGAGTGTGGTTTTAATTTAACTCATATTCTAATTAGGAACTATATTAATTTATTGTAATAATTATAATTCCTAAACCGTTCAGGAATTTAATTATTTATAATGAGAGTACTTCTTATTAAATAATTCATAAACCATTTAGGAACTAAATAATAATAATAATAATAATAATAATAATAATAATAATAATAATAATAATAATAAATATTAGATTTTATTAACTTTTTTAGTAAAATAGTACAAAATTTAAAATTATATTCTTATAGTTAACTAATTAAATATTTTAAAAGAATATACATATAAAATTTAACATATAGATATGTATAGGTGTAAATATAATTTATGTACAATAATATATATATATATATATATATATACATACATACATTTAATTGATGAGTTAACTTGAATGGTATTATTATATTTAATGTGGTATAATAACTACAATTAATTTCATTTGAATTATGAATGAAGAATAAGAAAAGTTGTTTTTTTTGAAATATTAAAAGTTACATATAATTTTACTTAAATAAATATAATTAATTTCTCTTAGATTTTGGACATAGAAATATGAAAAGTTTCTTCTTAACAATTAATTTGTAATTTTTAATCACATAATATTAAATATAATTAAATTCCTTTGAATTGTAGTAAAGTGTGTTAAACCAAATTATTAACATTATATATGTATTATGTTTGTGAAAAATAATAACAATATTAATAAAAAATTATTCAATATTTATATAAAAAAAAGGTATATAAACTAACTCGTGCCTCGTACGAGCTATGAAACTTGTAATAGTAACATGATAATAAAAGACAAAAGATAAGATAATACTCATCTTATTTTTTGTAGGTTTAAAGACATCATATTTTTATTTTTATTTTTTTATTTTATTTTATTAATTTGTTCCATCAAATGATCGCATGATAAAATTAATAAACAAATATGATAGAAACTAAGAATGTGAATCACTACAAGAATATGGAGATATTATGAAGGAAAATTTGTGAAGGAATTAATTCATTCACTTAAAACCTTTTTTAGTGAAGGATGAGTGAAGGAAAATAATTTAATTATAAAATAAGATAGAATGTACTTAGTGAAGAAATATTCTTCACAAACTAATTTTATATTTCACAAAAATCGAGGACGAGAAAAGTATTATTTGCAAAGGAATTTTATTCACAGTATAACATTAGTGAGAATCTTTTTTAAAGTGATAAATTTGTATATGCTATTGTTATACATAATTGGTCTCTAAAAATCAAGGAAAAGCTTGGAGGGAATAATAATAGATTTTTGTGAGATGTACTTGAAGAGATCAACACTTGTCCCCAAAAAAGTTTTCAAACTTCATCTCTAAAAGTAAAAATTGGGTATGTACGTTGTTCACACCAATTCCCCTCCTCTCCGGCTAAAAAAATCATTAAAGCTCAAGAGAAGGACAAACCTCAATTAAATATTTTCAATTCATGTTGAGTCTCTTTCAATTTCTCTTTATTGTTTATTGAGTTAACCAGGTAATCAATCTTCATTGCAATCTAAAGAGGGTCTAATTACTTTTAAGAATTACAGTTCAAGTTATGAATTAATTGCATCTTTTGTTTATTTTACAATTTTCTCTTCTTACTCGTCTTAATTTTTTGAGTTTGCATGTTTTGTAATTTTAGGTTTTGTTCTAATTAAAGTATCTAAAAACTTTCATTACCTATTGGAATATATCTAGGAATTACAAAGTTGATACAACTTCTTTATCCTCATTCTTATAAATCTAAAATCTTTAGAGATCCATTGATAATCTTACTACATTATTCTTTCCTTGTCAAGACTATGATTTTGTTGTGCGCTTCCTCAATTGACTTATAAAAGGGTGCTAAAATCAACAGTTGGGACTAACTAGAGAGAATCAGAACAGTTTACTCTGTCTGATATTTGAGTAGTTCATCAACTGTTGTGGATTTTCTCAAGGGGCCGACGTGATGGCAGATAATTTCAGGGAGAGAGAAGGAAACAAAGAAGCAAGGGAAAGTAGCAATGCCTTTTTTTTAATCTACTTCAGCTCGCCAATCACACTCATTCGAATGAGCTCACAAAAAGGTACACTCATCATTGTCTTCTTATTTATTCTCTCTATTTTAGCCTTATTCTGAATTTGAGATATGAAATTTCTCAAAGATAATTAACAATTTGTAACTTCTGGTATTATTTTCCCCTAATATTTATTTAGCTAGACGAACGGATATTTGTAGATTCATAATTGCTTGTAAATAGAATCTTTCATTTCTCAGCTTAGATTTATGTGTTTGCAACTATATTAACAGCTTGAAGATATCAATTTTCTTTTAGATTACCAGAATATCATGAGGCAAGCCTGGTTTTTTAAGTTTAAACTACTTATGTTACTGCCATAAGAATTGATTGTGTTATTTCTGAATTTTGATTTTCTTAGTGATGCTCTATCTTTTAGTTCAATTTTGCATATTAATCGATTTTCTAGTGTTAGATTTCATGAATATAACATTATGATATAGTTCTGTGTTATCCATGATTTTCCCAATCTTTTTTCTTCTTTTTATTTATTCTAGTTTAAAAGTTTGTTTGTTGTTTTCCATAGGTAATGAACTGTAGGAAATAGAAGAGTCTTCGGTTTGCCACCAAAAGGAGTTTCTTTAAACAAATTACTTAAGGGATACTTGGACTTAATTTTTGTTTCTTCTGGATTCAGATCACACAGGCATGCCATTTAGTTCCTGCAATTATTCCTATGTTCTCATATGATGCTTGCAGATATTCATTTTTTAAATCTGAGTAATTTTTTTTTTCCAGTCTCAAATCATCTCATTCTAGTAAATATTTTTTTATTCTTACTTCTTACAGTCCTTTTGACTAACTTGTTTTAGAATTTTATAGATCATTATCCGTAATAAAATAAATTCATGTATAATTTAAACAGACTCACAAATTTTCCAATATGATTAATGCCATTATCGGATTATGTTTGGTTCATTTGTCCTTTTTGGTTTGTTCCATAGCACGTTTAAATTTTTAATCTTTGCAATTCTAAAGTTGTTTGTACTAGTTGTATTAGATCATTGTTTTGGTAAATAATCTTTGCAACTCTAAAGTTGTAGACTGAGAATACTACATGAAAAGAATTGGCTCTTGCTTGGATGATATGTACAAGGAAGCATATGAGAGTATGTTATAATGCTTTGCTCATTAGTTATTATGTAGTCTTTGCTCCTATTGATATATTTCGATCTTTATTGTTTTTCTGTATCTCTATTTGCCACCACCTTGGTGCCTCTCTGATTAGTAAATTTTGACATGCCAACTAGCACCCCTGATGTTAATGCTGATATTTAAATAAATATTAACTGCAGATTAAGGTTGTTAGTAATTGTATAGCATTGAGACAATTTGATATGGATATTAAGGACCCTTTTAGCTTCCGTTTCTTTCCTAATTCTACCAAAATCTTTCGTTTTTGGTTGTTGTTGATTGAGTATCCATGACTAATTAAAACAACCATGCTGCCCACATTTGGGACAGTTATATTGTTGTGTTTTTGGTAATGCTGACCAATTGTTAATTTAATCTTTCTGGAAATTACATTTGTCCCCTTTCTAAGATATTTAGATGCCACAATAGAGAACTACTGTATCAACTGCTCATCATTATATTATGTCCTTGTTTAATTGCAAAGCATTCTTGATTTATCACCCTTTCACTTTTGACAATTTTGTTTTGTAGGTCCAAAAGCTAATGGGATCAACACCACTAGATGTTGCTTAGTCAAACTTGGTTAAAAGCGGGCAAATAAGTATAAATGTGCTCTGCCCTTATGGTTCCAAAAAGAGATATAAACAATAATTTTTCTTCTCATTTCTCACTAAAGGTTACTTCACTCGGGCGTTTATTTATTTATTTATTTATTTGCTAGTAAAGAATATTTCCCCATGGTAATTGTTAAATGGTGTGAAAGTTTTAGCTTCCTTGAGTCTCTTGAAATATCATGTCTTTTATCTTATCAAACTTGCTCAAATTTCCTAAGTTTATGTATGTTTGTTCAATAGTTAGAAAAGACACCAATGTATAATAGATAGTATTATGAATCCATTGTCAACCTGATCATCATCCCGACATGACGCAAACACATTGCATTTTTTTTGCAAATACTTCATGCCAGATAATGTTATTAATTAATAGAGTTTGGAATATATATATATATATATATATATATATATATACATTTATTTGCTAGTAAAGAATATTCCCCCATGGTAATTGTTAAATGGTGTGACAGTTTTAGCTTCCTTGAGTCTCTTGAAATATCATGTCTTTTATCTTATCAAACTTGCTCAAATTTCCTAAGTTTATGTATGTTTGTTCAATAGTTAGAAAAGACACCAATGTATAATAGATAGTATTATGAATCCATTGTCAACCTGATCATCATCTCGACATGACGCAAACACATTGCATTTTTTCTGCAAATACTTCATGCCAGATAATGTTATTAATTAATAGAGTTTGGAATATATATATATATATATATATATATATATATATATATATATATATATATATATATATATATGTGTGTGTGTGTGTGTGTGTGTGTGTGTGCGTGTGTGTGCGTGTGCGTGTTCGTGTTCGTGTGTGCGTGTGCGTGTGCGTGTGTGTGTGTATGTATTTGTGTTTCCTAATTTTCTTGTGCTTTATTCATTTATTACTAACATTTTCAACATGTTTCATTTTTAAATGTTTATTTGCGTGGACTTATAGGGATTCTCAAGTGAGCAGAATTTATAATATTGTTCTCCATTTTATGTTTCGGAAATACATGAAGCTACGTCAAGGTTGGTCTAAATTAAGCTCTTTTTAGGTATATTGAAGCTAGTAAGCTCGACTTAACAAGTCTAAAGGTCTTCATCCAGTTTCTTCAGTGGCATAAACTGTGATTTTTTGCTAAATAAGACTATTCTTTTATATGCTTTCAAGAACATATAATTTTATATCCTTTTTCTACAGCTATGACTTTCTATTTTTTTAAAATATGTGCAGGAAGATTGCTTCTATATGCCTTACAATATTTTAGCTATTTTTTTATATTTATTTTTGCCATTATTTGTTATGGGGTCATTGAGCTAATCGACACATAACAAGATTGTCAATTTTTGATTTGGCAGCGATACAATCGATGGTTATTTCGTTACGAAAGTGTTGTACAATTAAGGATATAGCAACAAATTTTTATACATTTAGCAACAAGTCTTCATTGCTAATGACATTAAAATACAATTTTTGACAACGAAAAATTAACCTAATAACGGGGAGGATATTGTTGCTATACCCAAATAAAAAGGCAACATTTATATAATTGTAAATCATATCAATTTTTGTTGGACATATAAAGAAACGGCAATGTATAATGTTGTTGTAACGACCCCGAAATTCGACCAACTTTATTCCCTTAAACTTTGTATTTATTATATATTATCGTTATAACGTCCAAATTTAGCCAAAATAATTCCATTTTTGATCAAATTTTTCTCACAAAATAACTCTAAAAATCATATAATTCACACATATATATCCAAAAATTATTTGGAATAATTATTCTAATTATTTACTATTTTCCACAATAATAATTTATCACTAAAAATACATGAATAAATCAAATAATTAAATTTTTTTACCTTCCTTGAAGCTTTTCTTCCCTTGTTGGCACCCATTATTTTCTCTTTCCTTTGGTGGCTATGGTGGTCGGGTGGTAGCATAGGGTGGTGTTCACGGTTGGAGAGAAAGAAAGCAATTGTTTGTTTTTTGTTTTATTTTTGCTTTTTCCTTTGCTTATTTCTTTTTCCTTCTTTTTATATTCTCACATCATTTAACCATTTTGGAAGTTCAAAATGGTTCCACCGACTTAGCCTCCACCGACCTAGCAATTTCGGATAAATTTAACATGCATAATTGATTATTTTAATACATTACTTAATTATATCGTGTAATAAATATTTTATATAATGTATATAAAATATTTATTTTAATTCACTAAAAATCATAATTTGATTTATAATTAATATTAATACCTCTTTTGGGTACTTTTCTTGATAAATTTTGTACACGCATAATGACATGCATGTACTTATATAAGGTAACTTATACCTCCAAAATTCATAAAATAATTCACATAACATATAAAAATTATTTTTCGTAATTTTTCACTTCGTTACTTGGACATCATGTTACACTAACATGTTCACGTTTTCGAAATATTATTCCTCATAAAAATTATAATAATTCCATTATACATAAATATAATTTTTAATAAATTAAAACCTTCCTTTTTTCTCATTTATTTTTCATTTCCTTACTATTTACATTAATTTCTTTATATATAAATTATATAATTTAATATTATATAATTTACATATTTACATTCTCCTTTCTTAAATAATTTCTTAAATTCCTTTAAAATTATACATTTATTAACCCTTTCATTAATTTAATCATCTTATATAAATTATATAAAAATTCTTATATAATTTATATAATTATTCTTCCATTAATATTTTACTTTACTTTCCTTATATAAATTATATACTTTATTAGTACATAATCTATAAAATCCCTTCCTCCTCTTAAATAATTTCTAATCCTTACCATAATTATTGATTAATTATATAATCAATCTTTTTAATTTTACTAACTTCTTCATTCACTTTTTATTTAAGTCTGGATTAGTTTAATTATTAATCCCTTTTTATTTTCATAATCAATGGAATTTAAAATTATAACACTTAAACATGCACATATATATACAAATAAATTTATATACATATCTATTTCATATATCTCACTTTACCTCGTAACATCATTTAAATAATAATTTTTGCATCTCCACACTAGTTTTATTGTACCATTACATGTAATTTCTCTTATTCTTAATAAATTGTTTTAAAACAATTTATTTACTTTTCAATTATTTTAATTCAACGCCAATTATCACCATCTCTGTACAGATTTAATTTACCAATTAAATCTCACCACATAACTTAAATCACATAAAATATCACAAATAATTTAAACAACCTTAACAATTCTGTTAATTAAATTCTCATTTATTATTATTAAGGAAATCCAAAAATTCGAGTCCTCACAGTTTTTGCTAATCAACAACTTTTGTTGCAATTGAAAAATAACCCGCAACAAATATTATCGTTGTTGATTAATCATAATGTCGTTGCAAAACAGTATAATCAGCAACGAAAATCGTTGCTAAAAAGTATACAATCAGCAACGAAAACAGGCTTAGGCAATAATTTTCATGCTTTTCCGCAACGAAACCGATCGTTGGTAAAAGTGAACCTACCACAACAAAAACACATGTTCGTTGCCCAAAAAAAAGTTCATTTCGTTGCCAATTAGTAGGCTTTTGCAACGAAAGGTGATTTTCAGTAACGATTTTTTATTGATTCTGTGACAATCAACTTCGTTACTAAAGATCGAGCCTTTTGCACGAAAGTCAACTTTCGTTGCAAAATGTATCACTTTCGGCAACGACCAAAATACGTTCGTTGTGGAACAATTAGCAATGCTCATTACGCAAAGAAAGGTGCAACGATGAGAAAATCGTTGCTAAAGCCATTTTGCAATGAAATTTGGCACCTTTAGCAACAAACACCGATTGTTGCTAATGCCCATTTTTTTTATAGTGTAATATGAATTGAATAAGTAATTTAGGTTTCTCTAAACCTTGGGTGGCTAGCCATAATTCTCTCTCTCTTTCTCTTAGATGTAGAGAATTATGAATTACTCTCCCAAATTTTATGGAAGTGTGTGTAACCCTAATCCATAATAAGTCTCATCTTATTTATAGATATAGTCAACCCTACTAAACTCTTTAGGAATAAGATTTTAATTTAACTACTAATCTAATTATGAATGAAATTAATTTAATATAATAATTATAATTCTTAAACTCTTTAGGAACTTAATTATTTATTATGAGAGTACTCCTTATTAATTAATTCTTAAACCATTTAGAAACTAAATAATAATAATAATAATAAGACTCCTCCTATTAGTTTATAATTAGTATTTTTAAAATACTTAATTATAAATATTAAACTATTTAATTTGTTCTATCACCATAGTATAAATTAAATACACTTAATTTATTATTATTATTATGCAATTACTTCTAAAATAAATATTTCTCTTTTACGGTGTGACTCTTTAGTTTCAATATTAATCCGGGTGTAAAATAAATAAATTAGAACCCATCTAATATTATTTATAATAATAAATTAAACTCTTTTAATTTATTTATAAATAAATTTTTATTTATTCCACAATAAAGGTAAGCACCTTCAGCATCACATGACTTTTTGGATAATATGAATATCAACATTTGATCACAAAGAACCTATTTCACAAATAGTTATTGTACAATTCAATTCTTCTACCACACAATATGCCAATCAAATATAAGATATAAAATTACTGTCAAGTCTTATTTATATTGATCATTTTTATTTCGATTCTAAAATGCACAACTTTAAATAATACAAATTAAAAACTCCTTTCTAATTTTATTCTACCTTGGCCAAGGAATACTAAGTTGCCATTTATCGAATCACATAAGATATTCTCTTCCTTTACTAGAAGTGGTAGGTCATTTGTTGATCATTTACCTATCTTCATGCACAACTTATTATACCCGAACATCTTCTTTATTATACTTATGTAGTCTTAAGAAATATGACAAAGTATAATTTATCATATACAAGATACTATGATAATATCAAGTCCAATGATCACTTGTACTACTATCACATTAGGAACTCCTATTGACAGATAAGTAAAACTCCATTAGGTGCTTTTTAAGTGAGTCACGTTTAGTGAACTTATTATCTAATAGTCACCTACATACTTCTTTTAGTGTCTCCACACAAATGATTATGGGATCAATCATCATCTTCATAAAAGTAAGCATAGTATGTACTAATATATCCGGATTCACTAATCTCCGTTTTAGTGATCTCATAATTAGGAATATTTTAGTTTTGAGCTATCTTGAATTTATATCTCATTAGTATAATCAATATTATGATTCTAAAAGCATTGCTCCGAAACTATGAGTTTATTCATTTAATTAATTCAACCAATCAATCATGAATAAAAAAATTTCTTTAAATAAATAGTTCTTTTATTAATAATTGAATAAGATTACAAAGTATATGTTTATTATATTAACATATGATTGACTTAATGACATACTACTTTCAATCTCCTACTTGCACTAAAGCCAATAACCATAATACATATCTTCTCTAGGTGACGATTGAACTGCTACTGAAATAATATTTTAGTAAATGGATTTGTAATGTTGTTTTAAGAGTCCACTTGCTCTACGATGACGTCTCATCTTTCAATGATTTCTCTAATTAAATGAAATCACCGTAACATATGTTTTGATTTCTGATGAGACCTAGGTTCCTTGGCTTATGAAACAGCTCCCGTGTATTCACAAAATAAAGGCACTAGTCCTTGAATGCTAAAAACCACCCCGAGTTCAGTTATGAACTTCTTCATCCAAATAACTTTCTTTGCATCTTTACTTGCAGTTATGTACTCTGCCTATGTCATTGAATTATACTATCATCTTGGTCAATTTGAAAGCTTGAGTCTGTATAACCCTCTAGTTTCAAATCCGACTAACGCAAACAAGAAATACATCCTTAGTTCTTCTTAAGTACTTTAGGATCTTTTTCACTACTTTTCAGTGTGCTTCTCCAGGATGCGACTGATATATGATTCCCACGCTAAGTGCATAAGCAATATCTGGTCTAGTATATATCATCACATACATGATAGATATTATTGCTGAAGTATAAGGTATCTTACTCATATGGTCTTTCTTTTCTAGTGTCTTTGGGGCTTGATTCTTGGAAAGATAGCTCAACGGTATGAGTTATCTTTTGGAAATTTTCATTTTAAACCTCTTTAACATCAAATCAATGTACCTTTCTTGGGTTAAGCCGACCATCCTTTTAGATCTGTCTCTATAGATCTTTATCCCCAAAATATAGGATGCTTCTTCCAAGTCCTTCATGGAGAAGTGTTTAGACAACCATATTTTGACTGACTATAGCATTGGAACATCATTCCTTATCTGTAGTATCTCATCAACATATAATACTAAGAATGTAACAGCGCTCCCACTAACCTTCTTGTACACATATGGTTCATCCGTATTTTTAATAAAATAAAAGTCTTTGATTGTCTCATCAAAACGTATGTTTCATCCTCAAGAAGCTCGCTTCAATCTATAAATGGATCGTTGTACCTTACAAACTTGATTTGTTCCATCTCTAAAAATAAATCCCTTTGGCTGTATCTTTAATGACCATAAATTTTAAATCACATTGTAATTAGAATTAATATCTAATTATCAATTAAGTAAATTTTTGAGTGAATTAATTGTACATTAATGTGATTTGAGAAATATTTATATGTGTGTATATTTAGTCATCTATTAAATGTAACAAGGTAGTTAAATTAAAGAATGAATGAATTAATTAAACAAGCCCAAGTCATGGTATGTGTAACGCTACTGAAAAACCCAACATTCCTTATTTAATCCAATTATGTCTGGATAACGTAATCATTAATCTTAAAATCATATTTTATAATCACAAAACATATTAACGACAATCTCGTGCGTTAAAACTTAACCTATAACCTTTAAGACCAAGCATTTGATCATAATATATATATATATATATATATATATATATATATATATATATATATATATATATATATATATATTTAAAATTTACTATCAATACCTGCCTCAGGATCGTAACGTTCACTTTACTAGAACTTAGATCATATATAAATAAGTTATAACCAAGTATATTACATTTCATAATTATATATATATATTTTTATGATTTACATAACCTGTAAATAAAATTTCGTCATAACTAATCATACATGGTCATGTTTACATATACTTGTATACATACATCACCATCATACATGTATCTGTTTACATATCTCTGTACTAGATATACAAGTTTATCACATGTAGAACTTGACTAACGATAATATCTCAATCTTATATCATTACAATCTTTTCCAGAATAATACATACTTACAACATCCATCCCTATGGACTCATAAACTTTCGTTGCTTGCACATAATATAGATACATTTAACAAATTCTCTTCATGCTTAACAATGCATTCACATTCTTTTACCTTTAGCCGCATCGGAATCCTCCAGCCTTCTCGTACCTTACCTGAAATGTTAGTTCATAGAAAGAGTAAGCATAAAGCTCAGCAAGTTAATCAGATAACACATTACATGCTCACAGTTTATAATATGCCTCATGTCTCTTTGCTTTATCATGTTATGCTTAATGTCACATATTTCACTTAACAGTTAGCACACGTAATTGCACAGAGTGCACATTTTCACTACCATATAGTTCACGTAGAACAATTAGTACATTTTAGTCTAAAGAACTTGCCTGATACGCATTTATTTCACTTAACCTGTACTACCTCGCTTGGCCTTTCTATCCTTCCTTGCATTAATTTGCTACTTCGAGTGCCATCTGTTAACATACAATCTTATATACATCATTATAAGATCATAAACTTTCTATAACTTGACAAACTTAATCCATAATTATATAACCATTAATTTCTAATCATTTCACTTTTGATGTATTATACTCTATATAGGTTAATAATACATCCTAACTCGTTACCAACATTTTTCATAACTCATATCATGATTTGGCTTAGCTTTAGGCATGTTACATTATGCCATTTATTATCTCATTATACCTTAACACCCTTTGTTTTTGTCATTCTTTATCTATCTAGGGTTTACGTAGCTTATAATTATCATTACATGTTAAAACGTTGCATTTCAGACACTTAAATTTTTTCCTACTACAGTAACATTTCACCCTGGCTGCATCAGAGCTCGCTGGCCACGAATTCTTCTCTGTCCATGAACAGTACACTACTCCCCGATGCAGTGTTCAGTGTAAAACACTGCGCCCGGCGCACAGTGCTGTTGAATCAGGATTTCTGATTTTTGGTCCTGCTTTGCTGATTTTTAACTTCTTCATCACACATCCAATTAACTTCAAATTTGGAACAGTGCTAGGTATTACTACCTAGTGTTTTATAAAAAAATTACTTGACTCATTTGACTTCTCAAAAACAGTGAAAAACTAGCCCGTATGAGGGCACTTGAACACATTCTAGACTTGAAAAAATTTCCAACTTTAAAACTCAAAATTTTCAACTTTGTGATTTTTGGCCATAAGCTTAAAAACTTCGTTTCAACACTTGACATAGTTCAAATAGGTCATATATGATATATCCATACTTTTAAAACCATAAAACTTCGCACGAGATGATATTTGTCCGTAAAAATCCATTTCGAGTCGAAACGATCGATTTCGATCGTTCAAGTCGCCATTTCGTTCAAACTTCCATCCGTTGATTTCAAAATCAACCTAAACATGTGTAATAATATAGGACTAAGTTGTTTGATTTCATTTCACCTTTAATTCCTCAAAATTGTCAAAAATTACCTTTATGTTGGATTTTCGTTAACTTTCACAAACTTTCTCATTTTCAAAATCCTTACTATTCTTGGCCTCTTTTGTAAAACTTGATTCTAACACATCCTTTAACACATATAGCACATATATGACTTGCATGAGCCTTCAAAACATTTAAAACTTTTTATTTAAATTTATTTTTCCAAATAATTCTATTTAGGCGTCGGCGAACGTTTTAAAACCTTTAAACTTCTCAATTGTCGCCATAAACGCCAAACGACTCCCAAATTAACTCAAACACGTGTATTTACATACAACTTAGCTATTTGGTCTCATTTGATCTCCAATTACATATAATGGCTAAAATTCATGCATGGGTGGCATTTTTGCCAACTTTTAAATTTTAAACCTTAAACTCAACTTAAATCTTTAAACTCCATACACCACATATGCTACCACTTGCACATTTAACAACCTTGTAAGTCCATATCACTTCTATATGCACATTCTAATGCACGTTACAGATTATGATTTGGTTTAATAACAAACCATATCCTAATATTGTAATTTCTTTACATAAATCATGCTTTTAACCCATTTATGCCCTTTGATGCTATCTAGCATAAAAATACATATGATTTCTTCATGTTCAACCTTATCATCTAGGTTTTCATCAAAACTAACAACATATAACACATGATCATCCTTTGAATCATGGTTTCTAGCTTGTAAACATGCATGAATAATGCACCACCTTTGTTCTACATCTTCAACACTTAGGGTTTCACTTGAAACACACTTTTGACACATAATCTCACATAACCAACATATATATACCAACATTCATACATGGTTTCACTTATTCTTGAATTTAAATACATAAATGCTAAACTTTTAAGGTTAAAACTCTTTATACCATCTTTGAGCTTTCTTCTTTGTAGCTATAATGCTTGCTAGTCTTGTAATATCCACTTTGATAGCTTATGATCTTTCTCTTGATCACCTTCTTGGGATTTTTTGAGCTTTCCTTGAAACCCTAGCTTTCTTCTCTCTTTTTCTATTTTAGCTAACTTTGTTGGAAACTTGGAAATAAAATGAAATTAGCTTTGTTTGATACATGAAAATATACATATGCTTAACTTATATTTATCCTCCAACAACTAACCATGTAAGGTTAGTTTAACTCAAGCATGGTCAAAGTTAAACAAGGCATTTCACATTTCTAAACAAGGACAAAATGAACATTTCTCCATCTTAGGATACCATGGTCATTATTTATATTGTCAAGGACATTTTGGTCTTTTGTCCATTTCCTAGAGAATTTTAATTCCCAATAATCCATAAATTGCTTATTTCCAATTTATTTCAAATCCATTTTGATTCAAACTTGTTTTATCATGCTTGAATTTTATTCCTCAATCAAATACTCCATAACTTGCTTGTCTCATAACACTTGTCACACTTTGAACATTGATTTTCATTAATTAATTCTAATAATCACAATATCTTCCAATTTGCATACCATTATATTTATAAACCTTTTTGGTTTCACATATCACAATTTCCCTATACAACATCTCAATATAGACGAATTGCTCAATTGTCCATAAATCGCTTTCTCAAGAAGCGAACCTTGACCGGATTATCAAAATCCATCACCATTTAAACTCATAATACATTTTCTACGACATTTACGTCCTTTTACATATTTACATAACACTTAAATGTCAATTTAAACCATACATGTATACAACTTTCTTTTTACTCATTCTCGGGAGTATTACATTCTATATTTACATATCATATCACAATTATCTTATTTCATTTATTCAATATCAATTCCTTAATAATTTTAAACGTTCCACGAGCGTTAGTTGTATCATTCCTTTAATCCTTACTAGACCGATTAGGTCATACGGTTCCTTCTTCACTGTACATACATGTATACCTTACCTTGTCATTTTTATATCATCGCCTCACCAGGCCTATTCATTAAGCTCGCTATTAACTTTTACAACTTAAGCTCAATTTTGCATACTCTTTCCTCATTCCATTATTTTTTAACTTTAAATTCTTTATTCAATCACACACACACACACACACACACACACACACACACACACACACACACACACACACACACACACACACACACACACACACACATTCAATCTATTACCTGCTGACACATAACATCGTGTTTTACCATAAATCCTTTCAAATTACCCTATTGTGGGCATTACAATCAATCATTTGTATTACTATTCAACCATCAAAATTCATATTCGTTTCGATTTCAAAATTTGTTACGTTATTAAAGCACTTCTAATTGATAGCTGATCCTTTTTTTTATTTTATTCTATAGACCCTTATTTATATTAAGAGTCCATCTTTACCAATTCAACCACATAGGGCATTTATAGCACATTGATCATATAATAATTTATATTTAATCATTCTTTAGTACCTCAATCATTCATAACTAGGTTTTTAACTATTAACCTTTACATAAATAGCCAAAATTCTTATTTAGCAATCTAATACAAATCCGGGATGTCACAGTATGTACTAGGGTTTGTAGTTAAACAAATTTTTAGAGTTCAAATTAATTATAAAAAGACAAGTCTAATTGGATTATATGACTAAGACAAAAAGGGTTATTAAATAAGTCCAAGAGAATTGAACTAGTAGCCAATCAACTTATTCAATAGAAGTTTAATCAATTAAATTAACTTAGCCCAACACTTGATTAATTGCTAGCCCTACAATTTAGTAATGTTAGTCCAGATTAATTGTTGTTAGTAGCCTAATGAAAATTAATTGTTAGCCCAGACAAGTTAAAATAATGAGCCCAAAGGAATTAGTTCTAGTATCCAAATAGTGGCCCAAATGTTACACATGTTATTGTATATATGTATTAATGTATATATGATCATATAAGATGTAAAATAAATCAAAAATAGAGGTAAAATGGGGGGAGTATACCCAGCCAAAGGGGGGCCCCACTTGGGGGCTCAAAGCTCCAAGCTTACCTCAAAGACATCAAACTACAAAACCCTTTCCAATGCAACCCTAGTTCCATAAAAAGTGGATCTTGTTTTGCTAGGTTTAAGTGGCTAATTGACTATGTATTGGTGGATTAAGGAAGTTAAATGCACTTAGAGAAGTTCTATAAATAGAGAGCACTTGTGCCTTGTGCTAGAGTTTGGCAATTGCAAGTGTTCTTATTTTGTAGAGAGAGAAGAAATTTGAGAGCTTCTTTGAGAGAAAAAGCTAGAAAGCTTATGAGTTAAAAGTGATAGAGAGATTCAAGAGAGCATTTTAGGTAGGACATAATAGCCAAGGTGGATTCATCAAACTTTGTTTCATACTTTGGAAGGAAAAGAAGAAGAACATCTAAAATCCTAAGGTTGAAAAGTTTTCTTTTTCCTAAAACCTTTTTTATTTTTATAGTATGTTGTTTTAATAGCTTTTGCCATGGTTAGTTGTGGGAGAAAACTTGTGTTGTGAGTACCATGAAGGGTTTTGAAGACATAAGAGTGCATCTATGTTGGTGATTATGTGTTATATGAGATTTCTATGGTCAACACTTATTTTAGTAGTAGAAAATATATTTCTATGATTTCAAAACCTATTTTTATACTCTTTGATGGTAGATCTAGATTACTGATGAATATCTATGGTTAAATATATTAGATATGTATATTAACATGTTTAAAATGTAAAGGGTTGGAAGAAAAGATCATATGAGTATATTTTAAAATAAAACCCTAGCTTGATGTCTAATTTGATTATGTGTGTTTTGTGGTATGTAAGTTGTTTATGTGATCTTCTTGACTTAAATGGTATGAGTTTTGATTGTAACCCAACTTGAATCGTTGAAAACTATGTTAAAATAAAGAAATTGTGTGATTTTTAGTAAAAAGTGTCATTTTGAAACCGTAATAGGTTGATTTTGATTTTTATTGTCAAAAATATTTTTGGAAGTTAATTGGTTCTTGAAAACCTGAAGAATACTAAGTAATGAACATAACAAAATAGGGGTTGAGATCATTTGAACATGTATTAAATGTTTTATGAAAGATTGAACCAAAAGTAATCAAAGTTGAAAAAAATCAAAAATTAAAAGTTGAATATCTAACCTAGCACCGTAGTGGTGAGTTCTACCGCCGCAGTAATAGGATGCTCGGCCTGGCAGTGCGGGGGCGTGATGTTTAAACTGTAAGATTGGGCTAGGGCGCAGGTTAAAAGAAACGTTTACTACTCAAGGGACCATGCTGGGGCGCATGTTTGTAGAACAAACTCCACGCTGGGGCGCAGTTTTGCTATTTTTGAAAAATTAATTTTTTTTTAAAAACCGGGTAGAGTCGGATTGGTTCAATGGGTCGGGCCGGGTTTATTATAATCAAAATGGGTCAGAAATGTATAAATTAAATAATAATATTATGTAACCCAATTAATGTAATTAAAATATTATTAAATATTTAATTAATAATTAAATAATTAATAATATTAGAAAATAAATAAAATATTATTAAATAATTAATAATATTAAAAACTAAATAGAATATTATTAAATAATTAATAATATTAGAAAATAAATAAGACATTATTAAATGATTAATAATATTATTAAGTGTTTAGATTATCATGAGATAATTAATTATGTGATGAAAATATTATCAAAAGATGATAATATTGTTAAGTGTTTAATGTTTAATTATGTGATTAGATGTTAAATAATTTAGAGTGAAATGTACAAATATTATTATTTTGAACCAATATGTGTTATACTAATTAAAAGATCAATTTTATTAATGTTACGTCTTTTCAAGAGAAGTATATTAAATTGTGTAAGCCGTAAACTACAATACAGACAAGTTTTTTTTATACCCAGACTTGTATTTATTTTACAAGATCTCTAAGTGGTTTAATTATTGAAAATTAATCCACCTCGATATTATTATTATTTTTCGCACTTGCGTGCAATTAAAAATCGTTTCATTATTGAATTGTTAAACATTTAAGTTTTGTTATTCATAAACTGTTTAATAAGAAAGTCTAAGCTAATTGTTTCGATTAGACAATTCATTATAAATTCAGTGATTTGAATACTTATAAAAGCTGATCCAAACCAATAGTTGGTGCGAACTCTTATACTAAGATTGAGAAAGGAAAACCCTAGTAAAGGGAATATAATCGGGAAACTGAACATGCGTAAGATGTCTAAATGTTGTGCATACACATAGGGTACAAGAAATTGATCCCCTTAAATACCAAAACACTAAAAGGGTCAGTAAATTACTGACATACCTTATAATTAGTACATGGCCCATAGTGGTCAATCAGCAGTAAAGACTCAACCCGTTCTTTTAATTGAAACTTGATTTTTGTCCTTTCACAATTATTATATATTTTTAAAACCTCATAAATTATTTTTATTCAATCATGATATAGCATTCTTATATTTATTGTTTCTTAAACTTACCGAGCAAGCTAGTTGCTCACTTTTGTTATATCATAATAATTTTCGGCTAAGCCAGAAAGCTCGAAGAAGAACAAGGACAAGGAAAAAGTCCAAGAATAGTTTCATATGCATGCTTAGCTATTTCATTAACTTTTGTAATACGCTTAGGTAAACCCTTTTGAACAATTAAGGTGTATGTTGTATTAAGTTAAGGTTAATAGACCTTGGGATTTGTAGAACCGATTTTAACGAACAATTTATGTTTATATATTTTGTTTTAGTCTATAGAATGTGTTTAGAGATGATAGATTGTGAACACCAAACCCAAGGTTATGAAACTCAAATTTGGGGGTGTCACAGTATCATAGACACATCGTCATCTAATTTTTCATTGAGGAAGGCCGTCTTCTCGTCCATTTGCCAAATCTTGTAGTCATAATAAGCTGCAATCGCAAGCAAAATTTGAATAGACTTAAGCATAGCTACGGGTGAGAAGGTTTTATCATAGTCAACTCCTTATCTTTGTTTAAAATATTTTGCAATTAGTCGGACCTTATAGGTCTCTACCTTGCCATCAACTCCAGTCTTTCTCTTAAAGACCCATTTGCACCCAATTAACTTTATGTCCTCAAGTGGAGTAACCAAAGTCCACACTTAGTTCTCATACATGGATTCCATATCGAATTTCATGGCTGTGAGCCATTTTTTGAGTCTTTATTACTCATAGCATCTTCGTATGTCAATAGATCATCATCATCTATGATGCGTACCTCATCATCATCCTCTTTGATGAATCCATACCTCTTAGGTATCTTCGGTACTCTTCCAGACTTATAAATAGGTTATGGTATAATAGGTTCTTTTACTTGGTCATATTCTTTCGTGTGATCCATAGTGTTTTGTGGTTCTTGAACTTGGTCAAGATTTATCTTACTTCTACACCCTTTAAGGATAAACTCATTTTATAAGAAGGTAACATGTTTCACAACAAACACCTTTTGATCAGTAGAATTATAGAAATAATATCTTAAACCTTCTTTAGGATGTTCCACAAATTTGCACTTGTCAGATCTTGTCTCTAGCTTACCATTATCAAACCTCTTGACATAAGCTGAACAACTCCATATCTTAACATGCTTAAGACTTGATTTTATCCTTATTCATAACTCATATGGAGACTTAGGGATGGATTTTGAAGGTACCTTATAAAGTAGGCATGCAACCGTTTCTAGGGCTTAACCCCAGATGGAAGCTGGAAGGTCAGTAAAACACATCATGGACCAAACCATGTCTAATAATGTACTATTTCTAATTTCAGACACACCATTTAACTATGGCATACCAAGAGGTATCCTTTGTGATAGAATACCATTCTCTTTGAGATGATCGAGAAACTCATTACTCAAGTATTCTCCTCCTCGACCTGATCCAAAAATCTTAATTCTTTTGTCTGTTTGTTTCTCTACTTCACTTCTAAATTCTTTAAACTTTTTAAACGATTCGAATTTGTATTTCATCAAATACACTATCCAAATCTAGAATAATTGTCAATGAAAGTGATAAAATACGAACACCCTCCTCTAACATGTGTTGTTATATGTCCACACATATCTGTGTGTACCAACTCTAACACCCCTAAATTTTTTTCTCTTTTTCCATTAAAAGGAGATTTAGTCATTTTACTTATGAGACAAGATTCAGAAGTTGGATATGATTCATAATTAGATAGCTTTAAAAGTCCATCTTTACATAACTTATTTAATCTCATTTCATTAATATGACCAAGTCTATAGTGTCACATAAAGGTATAATTTACATTATCTCTTTTCCTTTTCTTAGTTTGTTCAATTTGTAAAATATTTTCTTACAAGTCAAGTATGTAAAGTCTATTTAGTAAATTATCAATATCATATAAAATATTATCATTATAAATAGAACAACGATTGTTCTTTATTATAATATCAAAATCATCCTTGTCCAACATAAGAATTGAAATAATATTTCTAATAAGTACTGGAATATAATAACAATTATTTAAACTTATGAACTTATTCGTAAGCAGTGCTAAATAATAAGTTCTTACGGTTAATGCAACAACCTGTGCTCCATTCTCCACGCGTACATAGGACACCTTTCCCTTTGTTTAGCTCTCTACTTCTGCTTAGTTCCTACACAATATTACATATATGAGAACCGCAACCAATATCTAATATCCAAGTAGAACTTTGACTTATAGAAAGATTTATTTTAATCATGAACAAACCTGAATATGTAGTAGAAGCTTCTTCAAACTTCTTTTGCTTAGTTACTACAAGATACTCTTTGCAATTTCTCTTCTAGTAACCTGACTTGTTGCAATAGAAGCAGATTCTTTTACTGCCAGGTTTAGCTTTCTTTGTATCCTTAGCTTTTGTCTTGCCTTTATCCTTCTTCTTTTTCTTCTTTTCAGAAGAACCCTTGTGTCTCTTCCTCTTCTTGGAAGAATCATCTACTAACAACAATTGGTCCTTCTTAGATGGTAATTGACCCCTCCGCTGTTTTCAACATGTTAAGTAACTTAGGCAAGCTGACGTCCAACTTATTCATGTGAAAGTTCACAACAAATTGTGAGAATATGTCTAGAAGTAATTACAAGATCAAATCTTGGCTCAACTCCCCATCCATGACAATCCCAAGTTATTCAATCAAATTGATCATCTTGAGGACACACATCTCTATAATAGTACCCTCAGTTATACGAGATCAGAAGAGCTCCTTAGATATCTGATATCTAGCCGTCTTACTTTGCTCACCATACAAATCTTTGAGGTGCATCAAGACAGTATGTGCATCCATTTTCTCATATTGACGTTGAAGCTCGTTACTCATGGATACGAGCATGATGTATTGAGCCACAGATGCATTATCTTGCCACTTTTTGAAAATAGCAATTTCTTCCTCAGAGGCTTCTTCTACAACACTTATAGGGACAGACGAATTTAGGAAATAAGAATACTTTTCAGCAATAAGAACAATTCTCAAATTCTTTAACCAATTCGTGTAATTCGGTCTGGTCAATTTGTCAGCATCAAGTATGCTCCACAGTGTAAGTGAATTAGAGATTTATAAAATTCTACATGGGAAATATGACAATATTTTAGCATACATTCATTTATTAATTACCAAAATAAGTTAGGTCTTTATTTAACTTGGTATCTCCTACTATTTTTATCAAACTATACTATGTTCTTTATATAGTTCAACAAATTTAATTAAAGAATTGCATAATATAAGTGTAATTTAGATAAAATTCTTCAACACGACGGGTATAGATCTTAGAGTTGATGTTCAAAACTTCGTAAAATCTAGCTTTTTGAATAATATTCAGAACTGCATTGAACTGAGCATTCACCCCTTCAAATTCCTTTAAGCAAAGTTGGTTTCTAGTGCTAACTTCATAGGACGACATCTTCATAGCAATGATATTAACAAAAGCTTTCTGAGTTTGCAAAATTTTGAAAGCTAGGGTTTGAGCGCAAGAGAGAGAAAATTTGAATGTTAGGTAGACCTTGTCAAAGGCCTTTAAAGCATTGAGAAGGATGTTGAGTCTCTCATATATAGCAGTGATATCTTCACCAGTGATTTGTGAAAATAACTCATATTGTTGATTCATGAGAGATTGCTTATTTTCTCGGACTTCTATGTCCCTTCATACACAACAAGGAGAGTTTTGTACACCTCATTTGCAGTTTTACAATTAACTATATTTTCAAACATATCATCTTCGAGGGCCATGAACAAGATATTCTTAGCCTTCTTTGTGACGCCCCCAAATCTGGGCCTACATAGCCCAATTTAAGACGTCATAAAATACACGGTAACTTTTACATAGAACAGAAATATAGAACTCAATAATACACAACTAAGTTTTCACTATTGTTGTCACACTATATACAATATGTGAAGGCTACTACAACTATCTCTTGGACCTTTACTCCATTCTCTGGCTAGACCCAGCTATTCTCTCATTTCCTAAAGAACAATGGAACAAAAAAGAAAATGTGAGCTCAAATAGCCCAATAAAAAATATCATGACTAAGATAACAATGAATAAATTATCATTAGCCTTCAACAGTTGAGTTCTTGATAGAATATAATAAACAACAAATTTTAGATCAATAATAGTAGAGGAATGACCAATCCATTAGAAGAATCATGTAAACTACAATGTCCACTAGCTTCTCTTTTTAAGAAAAATATCATCAACTTTTATCATCTTAATCACAACTGGTCATGATGAAATAAATTCATAGTTTCTTATCATAATCATGCAAGTCAACAGTTCATCTTTGCACTACAGGCCAATGATATTCAAATATAACACCAATAGTCATGATTATACCAGTCTTCAGCCTTTGGTCATAATCATTCCAAACAACAGTTCTTCTTTGCCCCATGCCAAATAGAACATTCATCATGTGTCCTAAAAGACACACAACAATTATATCGCCTTTATCCTATCTTCTGTGCCCTAGGCCGTAAATATTCACAACAAAATAATTTTTGATAATTAAAATAATAACAGTGATATAAATAATGAACAGAAGAAATAAAATGATCAATAAATATCGAAAGTTTATGATTTTACTTCATACAGATTCAAATAACGTCTAAATTGTCAACATGATGTGGACTCAAATTCAAGAACGATATTCAAGATCCACAATTCAGAATAATGGTTAAAGTTCAATAGAAAAATTTAGAAAAATAGGAAGGTTCAATTGAAATGATATTAGATGAAGCGCAAACTATTAAAGAACATATAATTATTTCAGGAAACTTTACCAAATAGTACTTATCATAGTAAGTTAAGAGTATAAAAAGAATGATACCCCTTACCTTAACACGTGACTGGATATGAAGTTGATTAGCCTATATATTTATAATTTAATTAGTAACTACCACATATAATTTCATGGTGTATACAAATTCGTATGAAATCATCAAAAGTGATTTGATAGAATAAAGTAGAATAACTTCAATATAGTTTTTGAAGGAAAATAATATTTCAAAATAAATCTTCCAATTTTTTTTTTCAAAATAAATCTTCTAAAGGAAGAGTCTTCTAAGGGAGATTGATAAACACCGTGTGACGTGTGTGGTTGCTTATATAACCTTTATAAAAAGATTTACTTAAACAGTACTCGTACACTTACAGATCGTCACAAATACTCAAGATGACTTTAGCACACTCAAAGAAAACTTACACAAAATAATATTTAAAGAGTGAAAGAAAGAATAAGCAATAAAACTTTATGAAAAATTCTTAAGTTAAGACCTCTATTTATAGCCAAAAATCTTATCAAAAACCAAGATTTTCTAATTTAATCTAAACTGTATATTTTAAGATAATGTTTAATCCATACCACTCATTTCATCTTTTAAGATTTTCTTAATTTAAACCATTTATTTAAAGATCATCTTTAATCTACACCGTTCATTTCAAATTCTATAATTATTACATTATTTTAATCTATACCATTCATTTCAGATCTCTTTTAATCTATATCATTCAATTAACTTTAAATATAAAATAACTAACTTTATATATAAAACAACAACTTTATATAAATCAATCAACTTTATATATAAAAACAAATAACTTTATATAATTTATCATAATAAAATAATTTACTTTACATAATTTATATAAAGTAAATAACTTTATATAAATTATTATAATAAAAACGAATAACTTTATATAATTTATTATAATAACAAAAAATTACTTTATAAATTCAATTATTCAACAATAATTCACAATTATTCATTATTATGACTAATTGTTATAAATGCAGTGTAGTTGGCTTTCAAAGCTAGATAAGCAGAAAAGACAACTAATAATAGAATACAACAGTTTAATCAACATCATAAAAGAGATAACAATAATGTTGAAAATAAATAAAAAAATAGCACGTTACTGTGTAATGATAATTATTGATTCAGTAATGTGAATTACTGTGCATATGCTACTGTGACAATTATTAACTCAATAATATGAATTATTATGCATATCACAATTATTGGTTCAATAAAGTTAATATAGTACAATAGCCACTTTATCAGTTCAATAATATGAAACACAGTGCAATACCGTGTGCTACTGTGCAATACTGTGTGCTATTGTGCAATACTGTGTGCTATTATGTAATATCATATGTTATTATTCCTTTACCATCGGATATTTTAACAGTTAAAAGTGATAGTACCGTTGACTATATTTATTTAAAAAGGTTACGTATGTCACTTTCTATATCCGACAATAATTCGTTGTGGGGGTCCACCAATATTTGGTTATTTCGGCGCCATCGTACGAATCGAATATTCCCGGACAAGATAAAATTTGTACAAACATATTTTACTTTTTACTTTTTACTTTTGTCAATTTATTCATTTATCGTTTTCAGAAGAAAATATATAAAGAAAATTTAAATTTGTATTTCATAAAAATCGGGGTCTTACATTCTTGTCAAGAGCCACTAACTTCTTTTCATTATCTGTCCATTCAGCTCTTTGCTTGATAATGAATTTTTTTAGATCTTCAGGGGATGGAGCTAGCTTCTTAAGAATGTATGGACCATTAAGCATAACAACGAAGAAATCATCATCTATAACATCCATATATGCCTGTATACGCACTTTCTAGTTAAAGAATTTATCTTTATTGCATAATGGTGGCTTGTGTCCACCACTAAGCTCAGAATTGGTTTTATTGTATGTCATTGAATCATCTCAAGTAGTTAAGTTATTCAATGAGAATGATGCTCTGATACCAAATATTATTCCCATATGGCACAATGAGATCTAGAATGGGGTTGAATAGATCTTATTAAAAATTTAGATTAAAAATTATTTAGCAAATAATTATCAGTTAATCTGATTTAGTTAAGCATAGCAAAATATTGGATGAAGATCTCAGGTCTAACGTTAATGATATGAAAATATGAAAGCCAGTCAGATGATAGTGCTGCTATATAACAGTTGATATGATAGTTGTATAGCAGTTATATAAAGTAGTAAATGAATCAATGATTTTTTATAGGTTCAAAGTCTAAACTACTCCTAGTCCTCTATTTCACTCCATCAAGTAGGGATCATCCACTATAAGATAAGGTTCTTCTGAACTAATTACAATATCCCTCTGGAGAATTGATTCCCTTAGAATCAGGCGAGCACTCTATCTCGACTTACAATCTCCCTTTAGAGTTGATTTGCTTAGAATTAAGCAAGATATCTGTCTCAATTTTACAATCTCCCTCTGGAGTTGATTCACTTAGAATCGGGGAGATCTCTATCTCAACTTTTCAATGTCCATGTAGTTGATTTTGGTGTGCTACTAAGTTGCATTTAAGCTAGTCTTCTGAATAACTTAGCAGCGATGATCGATTTCTTTCTAAGGCGTAGAATGGCTTTCCAGAAAATATAGAGTGGCCTTTGGATTATAGGGATGCTTTGAGCTCTTATACTTATAAGCTTATTCTCATGTATGTGCTAGATCGATTGGTAGCTTTGAAATCTGAAGTTGAAATCTATTTATAGATTATTCACTGAAAAATGCCCATTTGGAAGTTACTATTGCTTTGCTTGATATCTGGCTCAAAAGTCTTTTGATCCAAACTGAGATACTGGTAGACTATTATAGTCGCCTGTTTTTTTTCAGTTTATTGTGTGCTATGGCAGACTCGGTTTATGCAATATAGTTGTTAAAAACATGGCTGATTTGACATCTTTCTTTTCGTTAACACACTTAGAAGATATTCAAGTTGGATGTGTGTAGAAGAAGCTTCCTTTCATAATGACTATTGACATGTCAGAAGTTGCACTCTTTGACCCCAAATATCTAGGATCGTAGAGTCAATACTCAGATAAGTTCATTATACGCTCCTTGTAGCCCTTTATTGTTCTGTGCTTTTCTATAGCTCAGCATCACTCTACTATTTTTTGCAACTTAGTCCTCTACATTTCTTTGTAGTTCTCCTTTCTACTCATTCGTCTGAAGTCGCTCTGCAATCTTGGAGATCTCTTTAATCACTCTGCAGTCTAGATATCTTCATATTCAGCTTAACGACTCTGTCAGACTTGCGTAGTTAATTATGTGATCTCAGTGAACTAAGTCTTCAATCTTGTAAACTTAGACTTTGAGTCTTATTCAACTTCTGCACTCTACTATTTTTGGATTAACAAGTTTGATCCTTAAGTCATTGTATATTGATAGACTCAACACAATGATAAAAACTTTCTTTCCTAAGTCCTTATATAATCATTATCTCTTTAAAGACTTTATAATATTACTTGTTTTTCTTTACAAATATACATTAAGCTCTTAGTCATCATATCCTCATTAAATCCAATAGCACGTTTTAAACATAAATATATTAACAAGATGTCCTAATAGGGACCCCTTCGAGCAACAAGGGCTGTCATAGAGACCAGTTCCTCATCTGATGAGGCCCGGATACCGAGTTGATTGGCCTCTGGGCAGAGCCAAATAAGTCCAACTGAACTTTATCAAAATTAGTAAGGCTAGGCTGGGGGAGTTTAAAGTTATGTACTCCAAGAGGTTTTTAATTAAATAAAGCCAGGACGTTCTAAATGATTAGGATTGGTTGTTCAACCATTCATATGAGTGTTTTACATTTTGCATACCATACTCTTATTCTCGTTATTCTGATATTGACTATTTGTTATCTTATTTGCAATGACTAACCAACCGAGGAAGGCTCAAAACAAGGCTATCTTAGAGGAGATAGGCGCACCTTGAAAACTAATGACCGTCATAGAGAAGCTTTGCCTATGCCTCTTTTGGCTAAAAAGCTGAAGAAAAAAGCTGCGGTGCCTCCTATTTTTAGGGCGATTATGGCCTCATATGCACCAGTTCTAGCTGCAGCGGCTTCTCCTCCAGTTCTGACTGATGAGGAGACTGGATCGCTTCTTCTTTTCCCGAGCTCTAATCCTTCAAATTTTCGATTGACAAGTCGAGGTATGAGGGGGAGAGCTTGTAAACCCTCATACAGATACATGCTCTTTAGCAAAGCTAAGTATCTTCAGTTTTACTTGTCTTTTCTTTTTATTTGCTTTTCCCATTTCTTTTCCTCCAATAGTTGACATCTGAATTATCTTAAATAGGCCAATGCTATCTTTACGTGGATAATGGATGCTCATGAATGGCCCATTAAGCGCTGTGAAAAAGCAGATGGTCATCTGAGCCTTGTAGAGGTCGAAGCTTCTGCTCCTAAGTTGCTGGTTCAAAAGAGGCTGGAAGAGCGCAGAGTGTTAGTCTAGGCTCTGAAACAGGCCAAGCTTGAGTGCAAAGAAGTTGAGGAGAGTCAGGCAAAAGTTGAGTCCGAATTGAATGAGACTAAGGCGAGCAAATAAAAAGTCGTGAACAACTTGAATGCTGCCCATGCTACTATTATAAAAGTTGAGGACTTTGCTACAATCGATATTTGGTCCAAGAAGAAAGAGATGATAAAGGTGGCGATGTTGATAGAGGATCTACAAAGGTAGGATGCCTACCTTAAGGGGATGAATGCATAAATCTAGCAGCAGACTAAACTGATGCAAAACCTGAAGACCAATATCGAAAAAGTTATCGAGGGTTGGTCTGCGAAGGAGGTTGAATATATGTAGAGCTCTTTGTCCCCGATATCCTCGAGCCTCATTCTTCTAGACCTTTGCTAGCAAATTATAGCTGAATACAAGGCGTCTGAGGAATCGTAAAAAAAGTCAACCAGAAAGTGGGGCGACGAATTTTGTTGTGATTAATTTTGTAAAAATACTCCAAGCGTACGGATCTATTATAAAATTAATTGAATCTAAATTAAATCTGATTCTAATCTAGTTAACGAAAAGTGATTTTTGAATTAATTAAAACTATACCACATTAACATGTAATGAAAATCAAGACTAATTAAATAACTAACTTTTAATTAGAGCTAGCAAAAATGGCCTGGGCGTCAGATAAAACCGAGCTGTGGGCTTACTTTTTTTAGCCCAAAATAAATTAGGTCATTTTGGCTTGGCAAGGTTTTGGCCTGACATGACCTGCGACCCAATTTTTTTTTTTTTTGCCACAAATATAAATAAATAATTGTGTCTAAAAAGTCCAGCTGGGCAATAATTTTCTGTTAGATCGAGGTGTTATTTGCTCGAGCTTATTAAACTTTTTGCTCGAGATTATGTAATTGTTGTTTTATGTGAGCAGAATATGAGATTGATTAGGCATTTTTTTTTATTTGTAAGTCCCAGATCTTTATTTAATTAAAAGTTTGGGTTTTGAGGTATAAATTTTGTAATGTGAGCCACTGGGTTGTGTTATGGATCTGAGGTATCCTTTTTCTATTCTTTGATTTATATGATTTGAAGGTTTCATCTTACTATATATCTATTATATAAAACAGAGCGGCTCCAATCCCAATACTTCAATATCCAACGATCTCAAATCAATTTAGGCTTCAACATCCAACGGTCTAAAATCTTTTAAGGCTTCAACATCCAACGGTCAC